>VWZO01002758.1:885435-993478 GCA_013396975.1 Bucco capensis | reverse complement strand
GGGAGAGATGCACAGAGGTGCAGCCAAAAACTTTGATTCTTGTTCTTGGTTTGCTCTTTCCTGAGAAGCAGCCATAACACACAGGTCTCTTGCATGTTGTATGCATTACTAGACTTCAGTTGAACTGTAAAGCAACACTCCAAAAATCCAACCTCTGCTTTTCCCATAGCCAGCATTCTAGATTGAATTTTTTTCTGCGTCATTCTTGAGTCTGTGCACAAAATTCTTCTTCAGTTCTTTATTGTGTGTTTTGTAAGTAGGTCTTGCTATTTGAAAGTTTTAATTATCACCCACTGACTTTGGTTACAATGGCAACAGAACAGTAAAAATTTACAGCAAAGATTTAACTAGAGAGTCTGTGGCTTGGAATGTCTTTATTAAGTTTTAGGAACAGAGCTGGTAAGTATCAGTTTTACTTCTTAGCTGCTCACCAAAAAGTAGTAAATATTTGAGTCTCTTTTACCTTCCTGAAAAATCACTCAATTTTTTAGCATATAATATGCAACTCATTTTTGTTTCTCTGTTTGGATGCCTAGAATTGGTTTATTGACAGATATTATTTAGTGGAGAAAAACTGTGAACTGTAACTGCTTCACCCTGTTGCTTTTTTTTATAAGCTCTGGAGACTGTAAATGTTCACATGTTCTACTGAAGGATTGCAAAAGTAACATTCATTTATAACGTTTGAAGGATTATTCATGGAAAAATTATGCAAAGGAAAAAAACAGTGAGATCCTTTGGGATATGTGTAAACTTTTCCAAATGTTCTTGCCACAGATCTCTCTCTGAGCAGCACTCAGCTCACTCTGATGGAGTTGTCTCGCCTGCCCTAACGCAAACAAATTCTTAATCATGTTTTAATATTTTTATACATTATTTTTTGTGCATGTCAGCATAGTCTTGAAAATGATGCTGAGAAATAATGAAAACCAAACTAACCCTTGTTCATGCCAGCTGACTGGAAAATCCTGCTAAGAGTGCTTTGTCTCCATGAAAGGCAAAATAACAGAATAGCAATCATGGTAACAGTATGCACTAGGAGTGGAGCCAGGAGAGTAAAGAGGAGAGTTAGCAGTAGCAGATGACTTCACTTATTGGAAAAAAGGGGTAAAATAACTCAATCTCAAATGAATTTAAATATTGTAGTTTTGTTATCAGCACTATCAGGCATAGCTTCCCCAGCTAATTGCTCAGCAGTCTGGTATGTCCATAAACATCTCTTGATCTGTGCCATTTTCATCAGCATCTCACCACTTGCCCTCTTTTGCATTCTTCTTGGCACAAGCTCTCTTATCTCTTACCCCTTTACAGAAATGAGGTCATCTCCCCTGTGCCCCATAACTCAGGCTGACATCCTCTGCTGAACTGTGTGCCCTGCAGCACAGGTCCTTGTCTAACAAGAACTCTGAACTTCACAGTTGTTCTTCCTAGATATTTCACAGCAGAGCAGATGCAAAGGCTTTGTAAAGGTTTTTAAGCTCAGGTTCTTTTTACCTTAGTACAGGGTTAACAGAGCCAAACTGTTTATATTTCCTTCTATTGCCTTGGAGATGAGGTCAGTGCAGAACTGCATAGGAAATGGCCACGCCAGACAGAGGAGTTCTAGTACAGCTGATACTTCTCTTCATCTTATCCCACAAAGTGTTCTGGTTTCTGTCATCAGGATCTTCACTGCAGACACCTAGCTAGGAATTAGAGGAAGTCCATTACCTTCTTTCACAGGACTGATGAAAGCAATGGTGATTGCCACGTGTAATAGCAAGGAAGCCAGGCTAGAACTGTTGGCTTAAGTTGTAGGGATCTTATGCCTAATTCCACAAATTCTGTCACTCTTAACACCTCTTGCCTTAGCCAGGCAGTGTTTTAACCTGAACTAAAGTCTGATTCTATAATGTTATTTTCAATGTAGGATATGCAGTCCTTTTAGACAGATGACATCATTTGTTTTAGGTGTTCTTTAACAAATTTTTTATATTCTGAAGCTGTTCAGTTAATAAAACCTCTTGCTAAAATCCATTTATAATTATCAGTCTTTGAATACTTTTGAGTTGTATTCATATTAGTGCAAATGTCACTCCATGCTTCCTAAATGAGGCCTGATTTCAAAAAAAAAAAAAGTGTAGAGTGGAAACTCTCAAAGAACTATTTTTATTGGTAGATAACATTCCATTTTACTTATTTTTTTAGGTTTGATAGTGATAACTTTTGAACCTATAAATACTTCAAGATGCCTGAAGTCAAATCCAGTTGACTTTGATGGTGCCAGCACAAGTCTAGTTATTTTGCTGTTCTTTCTCTGGATAAAGTAGTTTTGGTCTCCATGCTTTGTTTCAATGAACATCGTCTTAGAATCAAATCATGGTGAAAAACTTCAACCTCTAAACTCTTAGTTATTAGAAGATTTACCAGTTATTTTGACATGTGGTGTAGTGTCTGTGTGGAACAGCACTGCACCATCCTGGTACTCACTGAGGGCTTTGCCTTCTGCTGGATGCTCTTTCACAGGCTGTAGTTTGTTAAACATAATGCTTCAGTAGCTCTCAGGGAACTATGATGTCATCCACTTAAAAAACCTTAATGTAAGTCAGGATTTAGAACTGGCAGCAGAGAGAAAAGCTGAATGACACACAGGAAGTAATAGGAAACTGAACCAATCCTGCAGCCAAAAGAAGTAGTAGTGACTTCATGCATTGCAAGGTGTGATGGTAACCTCAGAGTGGCTACATTAACATGCAAGTTCATGCTGAGTTTCAGTCTAAACTCTTGCTGATAGATGCTCATAATTTTCAGGAAAACCCTCTTCCAGCTGCTGCTATCTTCATACTGGGTCTCAGTCACAAGGTATTTTAAACTTCTTAGCAGGTAGTAAACACCTGTTCACAGGTTGAAAAGTAGCTGATAGAAAGGCACTCCAAGCAAAGCAGGTAGAGAGAACTTCTTTTTGTGAAGCTTGTTTGTCAAAAGGGCTGGAGGTTTTCAAATAAAAGAACTTGTCTTCATTTCTGAAACATCTGTATGCATTTGGTTTGTCTCTGTGTACATTTTAAGAACTCATAATGAAAACTTGTGGTAAAAGACTTCAGTGAAATATGTTCTTGCTAGTAATGCAGAAGAGAGGATTTTCAGACCTAATGGTGAAACACAAATTCACCCTCTCTGAACCATTTCTGTTACAAGTGTACCTTCTCATCCTGTTGTTAAACTATGCCCTGGAATGTTGGGGATTTGTTTATTGGGCTTTTGTTTTTCTATTTCTGTTTATCACTAATTTAAGGCCAGATTGTTTTGTAAGGATTGTGATGATAGTTGGATGGGTTTTTTTATATCACAGCATTTCTATCTTCATTCTAGTCAGCCTTTTAATGAGTGGTTTTAGGTTAGAAGCCAGAAGCTGAGTAATAAGCTAAGGTTACTGGAGCCTCCAATAAGAGGTTCCTGTGATTTAGGAGGAAAGCTGTTTCTCTGCTATACCAGGTCTGGAGATGGGACAGACAACCACTTTCATGACCACTATTCTTGCTTGTGTTAAAAGCACCAATGCCACAACTAAGTGTTTAAAAGTGAAATCTCAACTGTTTATTGTGAAGCCAAGAATAGCCTTGCATTCACTGAGGATGATGATGCTAGGCCATGTTGTTCTCCACTGCACTGCAGAGTTCAGTGCCAGCCTTTTGCAAACAGCATCAAGGAACTAGAATCAGAACAGCTTGTTCATGTTTTCCTTGAGGCCTCATAAAAGCTGTAAAGTGAGAGGAAGAATCATTTCAGTGAGACATCTCTAGAGCTCATAGATGACTGAGAAGTAATGCATCTGTCTGGCTATTAGATACATGAAAAAGCCTGTGCTTTCTCTTACATGCTCAAGCTGTGAGTCAGTATGAGCAGATTGTTTACAGTTTATTCACAACATGGAGTTGTGAACAAAATTCAAAACATGTGTGAGCATTCCCGCTCACACCCGAAGTACAAACTGACTTTATGGCTCTGCATATTACACTTTGGCACATTCAGCTGTTGTAAGGGTGCCAAGACTTTTTGTAGGAGCTCATTGTTAAGAGTATGTGCAAAGCTGTTTGAAAAATGACTTCCAGACAGTTCAAGAATATAGAGATGAATTCATAACAGGAATGGATGGTGTAACCCTAATGAGCAAGAAACAGTTCTTCAGAAATTATGCCTTTTGGTGGTCTATAACAATTCATTTTAGTCAGTGGCTAAACACACCAGCCCATGGAATTACTGGGGTTTGCATCAGTTAATGCTGAATGATCTCTGTCTTTTAGGTCCATCTGATGTGTCAGCAATTATGAAATTCAGCAGGAGACCAACATGTCCTGATGCCTCAGTAGCAGCAAGTCTACCTACACCTCCTGTACCAAGGCACAGGAAGAGTCACAGCCTAGGAAACAAGTGAGTACTCCAGGTTGTCTCGTGCTTGGGAAGTTTTATGCACCGTGAAGGTTTAAGATAGCAGCAGAATGCTCTGATATTTGAGAATGCTCTGGTATTTGTTATTTGTCTCTTCCATTTCTTGTATTGCAAGAGCGCTCCAGGCGTTACTGTGCATTCTCTAGGTTTTTCTCTTGACACTTGGTGTTTCTGCTGACTGTATTCTCTGCTAGTGCCAGACCTTGGCAGTGCTTGAAAGCTGTGTATGCACTTTGGTCTGTGGATTCCTGGTGTGCATAACTGATTCTTATTTTCTCTTTTGTTTCTTAAACCTCTTGCTAATATATCTAAGGAAGCTTACTAGCTGCTTGATACATATGATCATCAAGGAAAGTTGTGACCTTTTGCACTGTTTTACCTGGGTAATGTGAACTAGAAACATTTTTCTCTACCATTTACCCAGCTAAATGAGAGCACCTGCTCCTCAGTTAAGGTTTCAGTATCTATCAAATTTCACAATTAATAGGTTAGGGAAAAAAAGTTCACTTGACTTGCCCAAGGTCATAGAGGCTTGATGTGTTTGTTAGTGAAAGAGCACTAAGATGTGGCTTAGATGAGGTCTGCTTTTTCTGTTTGCCTACCTTTAATCTGCAAGGAGGATGTTCAGGTTTTGTATGAGAGGAGTCAAAAAACTCGAAAGTTTCCACCTGCAGAAATGTAGTAATTATTACTTACAAAGACCACTGAAATCTGAAACTTACTTTGGTAGCCAAGGAGCACATGGACAGCAGAGGGGAGGTGTAAGCACTACCCTTTCATTGTCTGCTACTTAATAACCTAGCGATAAGGCAAAGTCTGAGTGGAAATGTCAGGAGCCAAGAGTTGCTATTAGATGACATCAGGGGTTTTTGCATTTCCCTGTCTCCAATTTCCCAGCATGATGTGTCAGTTGAGCGTGGTGGAGAGCAAAAGCGCAACGTTCCCGACGGAGAAGCCACGCCATCTCCTGGATGACAGCGTCCTGGAGTCACACAGCCCAGCCCGCAGCCACCCGCTCAGCTCGCTCTTCACCAACGGCCTCTCCATAGGTAGGGTCTGGGCGGGGAATTGACCTTCCTGCTTTCCTGGCTCTGGAAACTCACACAGATTAGAATTAGGAAGATCCTGTGCAAAGACAGGTCCATTTGGGGGAAGAAAGTAGATCAGAAGTGGTACTCAGCTACCGAGTCAACTCTGTCTCAGCTTTCTGCAGTTAACCTGCTGATGGTTTTGGTGAAAGTGGCATGAAGGAAGATTGTCTTTGTGTGTACTATGTATGTGACACAGTGTTTGTCAGCTTTCACCAGGAAAAAAATAAGTGCCACTGAAAAGTGTGTATGTCTTCTGAAAGCTACCTTTTCACAAAGAAAACTTTAGTTTTAATGTTATATTTTAGAAGATGGGAGAGTAGTTTAGCTGTGCTTTCCAAGATTTCAAAAGGAACATTAAATGAACTCGTGAATGAGGATGATGACAATTACATTATGGTATTAGAATTAATAAAAAATTATCGTAATAAAAACAAAGTGATTGAGAATCTGCATTCTAAACAAGAAAAAGCCACCTTGTAAGTGATTCAAGACATTTCTAGAAGTTACAGACTGTGAAGGCTAGCAGGTTACTTGACCAAGTGACACTGAGATGATATTTGAACTTCTGAAAATCCAGGCACAGCTCACTGTGTTATACTGAGTGTTAAAAAAATCAATCCTGGGCAAATGAAAAGAGTGAGCTAAACAGATGTGCCAGGAAAGGAAGGACAAATCAGTCATGGGCTTGGAGGAGAAATAGGTATTTGCTATCATTATGAACACCATTGTATCGATTTGTTATGGCTCCTAGCAGCAGCATACAGCTGGAATAGCCTCTGTTACAGCTCTGTGTGCATGTTGGGAACAAACAATGATATCATGCCTAATAACTTTAATTGATTCACAGATGTTGTAGTAGAAATACTGTATTAAAAAGTAACTGGATTTTGTGCTCCTGAAGTGCTCAGGTTTTGAAGGAAAAGCAGCACAAAGTAACTTGTAAATGTCTGGTACTTAAACACAGCAGTAACAATGACCTTGTTCATCAGTGAGATACTATAAATGGGAAGGCTCCTGTAAGCCTCTTCCAAGTTTAGATTTTACCATGAACTCGAAAGACTTCAACTTTGAAACATGGTTTGAGTAAGCAATTTCCATGGTACTGTATAAAGATGATTCTGGTGATCCACATACACTGGCTTTATATTTTCCCTTGGGTGGTTTTCTTACTCCTTCTCTGTACTACTCTCTTTCTAGATAGCAGTGAAAGCTCAGAATTTAGTGAGGAACTGCCGTCAGGGCTTGAAAGGTGAGTTAGTCTTCATGTACACTCACTGAGCACTCCACAGGCTTAGCTAAGAAATTCACCAGTGATCCCTAACATAGGTAAGCACTAAATCAATAGTTACTTTTTATCAAATTATTCATCAGTTAGGAAAAGAAAATGACAAACTTTTTGAAATAAAGCCCTGTAAAGTTATTGTGGACAAGAAAAGCCTGAGAACTCTCTCTCATGTTTAGCAAACCCTAAGTATTGAAGTCTCAGACTAGAATGTCCCTCATCAGCTATTTGCATTCACAAACAGGGGTCGTTTATATGCCACGCTGGGGCCTAACTGGAGGGTACCGATCCGGAATTCTCCTAGGAGTCGAAGCTGTGTCTACAGGTACAGTTCAGGGTCTACCTTGCTCAGTGTATGATGCTAAACTTCCATCTGGGTCTCGAGGCTTTCCTGTTCTGTGTACAAAAGTATCCTTATATGACCGTATCAAATCATGGGAGTCTTCTCCTCCTGCTTGTAAAAAGTCCTTTTAGTGCTAAAGCAGGGGTATGGCCCATTCAGATGAAAGTCAGTTTAGCTCTTGCCTTAACTAATTATAGCTGGCTTCCATGTTGCAGAAAACTAGCATTTACTTCAGGGTTTATGGCATTGCAGAAGCAGGTTTGTCAGGAAGGCCATCTTTGCCTTCTGTGACAAGTAATGAAGTTAGGAGGATGCCTTATTGACCCTTTCTCACCATTTATTTCCTGATTTACACACAGCTACCCATAACATCTGTGTCAGAGAGCTATAGTATGATGTGTTGATTTTGTAGAGTAAAAAGGTGTGAGTAAAAACACTGAGTAAGAGATGTAACATCTGCAGTGCTGTATGTAGCAGGCACTCCCAGTGTTGCTAGTCACTAAGACATGGACTTTTCAACAACAGGTAATCCATTTGCAGGCCAAAGAGAGGTGACATGGGAAATTGCATATGCTTCATTGCATCCATACCTGACCTGGGCTTGATAAATTCTGTGGTAGTGGGAAGTGAAGAAGTCTAACAGTAAAGAAAATAGGGTCCTGAAACAGTGTTCTGCAAATACTGAGATTTATTTGGAGTTTAAATCCAGGCAGTTTTTATTTTGTATGAACTAGTGTGCTTCAGCCGTTATAGAAATGTTGATATAATGTGTAAATTATATCAAGTACAGCCATTTTACTTGAGCTAATAACATCTGACAGCAGCACAAGTTGGAAGAAGGTGCACCTGCTAGTTTGAAATGCTGTTCTTGCACAGGTGGGGTTGCTGTGTCCATCACTTTGAGCAGTGTGTGTTTACAGGACACAGTCATACTTGTTCTTAGAATAATGTTCATTTCACAACTGAATGGTAGATCCTTTTCCTTGGATTCATTATTAGACCTGATTTACTTGGCTCTGGTAAACTTCACTGGCCTCTATAAGAATATCAGGGCTGTGATCACATGGCAATGAAGAGGTTAACAAAAGATAATTCTAACAGGTCATCACTTACCAATCAATCTTCTGTTGTTGTGTTCTTAATGCTGGTTACATTTCTAACTAGGCCTGTACTTGGGTTCTTTCAGTTATAGTACTTTTTCAGTATTGTGTGTGGGAAGCTTTATGTTCCTCCTGGGAAAGGAAAAAATATTGTAATCACTGTACAATCAATTATTTGACATTGTTATAGAATTTTCCCAATGTTTTTCCATTTAGCCAAGGTAATTTCCTACAGTCTTTTTTTGATATCTAAAGTTTTATTTTAAGGTTATTTTTTTAAGATAAAACTACATTTGTGGGAACTCCTATTGCCAAAATCTTAAGCCATAAGTTTCCAGAAATCCAGATAATTTCTGCGATTTCCAAGAATGAAATAGAAAATAGCCTGGTTTGCCTTTGACTTGGGAACTCAGTCTTCATTCTGGTTTCATTTATTTGTTCAAGTCTAAATCCCTAGAATAGAACCTTCTATTGAGTTACTGTTTTTCAAAGATCCTGGATCCTATTGGATATCTAGATCTGGAAAATACATATTATAGAGTCAAGTGTCAGATGATGCAATATATGTAGGGCAATGCAGGGAAAATATATTTAGAGCTAAATGATATTGCTCCCTCTTTCTCCTTATTTGTCTGTTCAAATACCTATGGCAGTGTTTTGTCTCTCCAGCCCCACAGGAGCCTGCAGCTGCACTTTAGGTATTTCCACAGGAGTCATTACCATGGAAGGGCCATTAAGAAGAAAAACATTGCTTAAAGAAGGCAAGAAACCTACTGTAAGTTGTTCTAATTCTTCCTGTGATTCTAATTCAGTACAGGCTGTTTTAATTTTCAGGTTTAGATTAAACCTACAGCTTGATGCCACACAGAACAGTGTTCCTTGTTATTATCAGTTGGAAAGTCATTTTCTCTTCAAAGTTTTTACTGAGTTATAGGAAGGTTGTAACCTTTTTGTGGCATTTGATCTACAGCAGTTTCACTTCTCCCTGCATTTGCAAGTAAGGTCTCTAGGGTGTGAAGCAGAGCAAGAGTAAAGCAGCTGTATAAATCAGCATGTATTTCTTCACCAAAGTCATGCTACTTCATACTTAACCTAGAGTCATTGGTTTCATATGGTTCTGCTCCTACATATTTGGTTATTTAATTTTTTTTTCAGTAGACTTCATTGATACTTTTTACATGCAACTCTACAGTTGAATGCTAAAAGATGTAAAGAATTGCAGAGATGTCATCCCAATAAATGTTATTGATCAAATGTAGGAGTCTAGGATGTGTCCAGTAGAAGGCAGCACACTAGTTTGCAGTGAAGCAATCAGTCCTGGTATTTTTATGAGGTACCCAAGTAAGGTGGGTTGTATGGACAGCCAGCTGTCCAAATTAAGGTAGCTGGGCTGATTTACACCAGGAGACACCTTTTATCTAACTTTCCATTCTTTGCTTCTGAAAGTATTTTTGGTAGCACTTGGACTTGCTTGTGAATAGATTTTTGGACTGCCTTATCACATGGGGTCCTATGAAGGTTAGATTATGCACCCCTTTGCAGATTGGAACACAAGTTGTAGGAATATTGGTNATTAGAAAGAAGTTCCTCCCCACGAGGGTGGTGGAACACTGGAACAGGTTGCCCAGGGAGGTGGTTGAGTTCCCATCCCTGGAGGCATTCCAGGTGAGGCTTGCCAGGGCTCTGGGCAAGCTGATCTAGTTGGGGATGTCCCTGGCCACTGCAGGGGGGTTGGACTAGATGAGCTCCAGAGGTCCCTTCCAACCCTAACCATTCTAGGATTCTACGATTCTATGATTTACGTGAAACTAAAACTGGTTGGTTTAATAGTAACCTAAGTTCACACTGTGCTCTCTCCAGTCTTGCTGTGTTTCAGTTCATTCTTCCAGTCTTGCTCTGTTTCAATATGCATAGCTTTTCCTAATTTTTTTTTTCCTTTCTAATTCAGCTCTCCTCATGGACTAGATACTGGGTTATGCTTTCAGGATCAACTCTTCTGTACTTTGGAGCAAAATCTTTAAGAGGCACTGAAAGAAAACATGTAAGCTTTAAATTTGTTCTAAAACCAAAACCTGCATACTCATAAGCAAATCTGGAAGGGTGTTAGAAGTGTCCCTGCTGTTCCAGGCTAAGCCATGTGTCTGCACAACATTTACAGTCAAAAGCTAATCCCTACTACAGTCTCAGCTGTGACTGACTTCTCTGTCTCTTCCAGTATAAATCCACACCTGGTAAAAAAGTCTCCATTGTGGGCTGGATGGTGGCACTGCCTGATGATCCTGAGCATCCTGATATTTTCCAGCTGAATAACCCTGACAAAGGTAGGTGTTGCAGGATGGGCATTGTCTGTATTCCAGTTCAGTGACAGGAAGTGGATTCATCTCTGTTAATGAGTTTGTAGATTACAGAATTTGCAGTGGCCCTCGTTTAAAAGAATGAAGAGGGAGATTTTCAGCATGGAATTTTCAAGGGAGGGTTACAAATGAAATTGGACATATTTCTACAGTATGCTCTGGTGCCTACAGAGGTAGTCCTGTGCTTTGACAGTTACTGTAAGTATTACAGAAATTGCCCAACCAGTAAGTGGTTGCAGCATGTCCATGTGCCTCTGTACTCTGATCTCCCAATTTTCTTGATAGCTTTCTTAAAATTGGCCAGTATCAAATCTTGACTTACACTGAGAACAATTAAAATATTATGAAATTTCTTCAAACCCTTTACCAAAAAAAAAAGGCCTTTTAAGTAATTATGAATTCTTTTTAATACTTAATTTTGAAGTGCCATAACTCTTCTCCTTGACTAAACTTTGAAAACCTAAAACATCAGAAAGCCCCTGGAAAGTCCCTTTGCACTTTGAGTGGTTACAGAAAGATTTTTGAGGCTTTCTTTCTGTTTTCAGCTTTGGTGCTGGACATAGGTTTGCATCTACTGTGTAAAATGCATTTCTTGGGTGTTGACTAAAATGCACAAAGTGTTTGGTTGCAAGAAACAAGGGATAGAGGAAACTTGCAGTAGGACATTGAAGAAAACAAAGTTTACAAATAACAAAAAACATTCCTAAGTTGTTTGGCAATAGCCACAACAGTTTTAATGAGAAGAAAAACAGGAATAAACTAGATATGACCTAAGTGGTCTTTTCTGTGTCTGCAATTTGGTCTTTCTGCCTATACACTCCTCTTAGCTTTGCAGGTCACTTATGTTCTTATGCTCCCTTCCCCCAAGGATTGGTGGATAATGTGGTCTCAGTTTTATGAGCCACATCCTGTGTGAGCATTTGAGGTGCAAATTAATTTAACAGTTTACTTTGGGACTTTGGCTTCTGCACAGAAATTAGAATTCCTTGGAACTACACATCTGTCTGCAAATGTAGAGCCTTTGATTCTCTTGTTTTTGTAGGCAATGTTTACAAGTTCCAGACTGGTTCAAGGTTTCATGCAATATTATGGCATAAGCATTTGGATGATGCATGCAAAAGCAACAAGCCTCAGGTAAGCTTGAGAAACTTCTTTGTACCCACTTTTTCATATTTTCCAGAAAATCTTTTCTAGAAAAGATAAGATGTTTGCAGTCTGTGCACAAACAGTCCTATGAGGACAGATATAATCCCTCATTTTGTNTGATCTTATTTTTCATTCTTTATAGCTACAGAAACCCCACTAAATTAGGATTTCTGCGGGTCTAGCTATAGGTTTGGTTACCCTAACAGCATTTAACCTCTACAGTCCTTACTTCAAGTGAGGTAGCCCAATCTGTGCATCAGAAGTGGCTTTCTCACAGACAAAGCCAGCAAACATGCTAACATTTTAGAAAGAAGTTCCTCCCCACGAGGGTGGTGAACACTGGCCCAGGTTGCCCAGGGAGGTGGTTGAGTTCCCATCCCTGGAGGCATTCCAGGTGAGGCTTGCCAGGGCTCTGGGCAAGCTGCTCTAGTTGGGGATGTCCCTGCCCACTGCGGGGGGTTTGGACTAGATGAGCTCCAGAGGTCCCTTCCAACCCAAACCATTCTAGGATTCTATGATTTACTCCAGTGACTGGGTCTGTAAGTGTCATTGAAGAGAGCATCCTATAAAATGCTATGTTTGTCCTTTATACAGCAGCCTCATTCTTCTCTGGAGGAAAATGTTCATCCTTAATAGGATTTCCAAAGGTTATATAGTTAGGATGCTGATCCATATAGGGCCTAAACCAGGATGCAGCAGGACACATCGTTCCCTTCCCCCTCCATGCATACTGAGACTTCTTGGAATGCTTTGGCTGGATTTGGTCTATGAATAGAAAAATCACTTTGAGTCTTTGTCTTTTCCTTTCAGTTATTGTATTAGACCTCTTTTGAGCCTTTGGGAAGTGATTACATTTTTCACGTTGGATAATAAATGATTAATGCATTCTGTTTTGTAACCTGCAGTTTCCCAGTGCTGTAAGAGGCTCCAGAGCATTATAATGCTGAATAATGTACATTCTCTTCCAGGTACCTGCTAACCTAATGTCATTTGAATAATTTGCTCTCCTACCTGGTGTGACTTCAAGTGCCAAACTGAAGAAACAGGCTATTGTTCTCTAAGGAGGAAGAGGAGAATGGTTTTCCTGACATGAGCCAGCCACAAATATTTCAGCACTTTCCTGTGTAACTTGAAAGTGATTCTGACACAGCTTTTAAAAGCAGAAAGTGAATGTTGCCCTTAGGGCCAGATATAGTCTCATGCACTGAGTGAAAGTAGACAAGTCAGATGGACAGAAGATGAATCCTGGCTCCTGCAGGATTCTAGAGCCCTCAACTTTTTTGTGGTCAGAGACTTCTGTGAACTGATGTTTGACCACAAACTGAGCATCCTATCTTCTGCCTATTCTTTTTTAAACGGTTCTTTTTATTGTTAAGCTGCTTTGTGTGACTGAAGAATATTTGGCCCATGTTGGGTTTCAGTTCTTTCTAATGCACAGAATGATTGACAGTGTTAACTTGCTGCAAAGTGTCAATTAGAATAGAAGATTGTGGAACAACATTTTTATAATCTAAGTGCACTGAGTTGCTTGGCAGTGTGGCTGCCTCAGATTTTGTATCAAATCTCTGGACAATTCTGCTGTTCACATTTGAGCTATTTGGGAAACATGTATTTTGGCACAGTTACATTACTTGGGGATGCCCTGACAATGGATTTAAGGCTGTTTAAATTTATGTTGTCTTTCATTCTCTTACTGGTGCCATAGTTGCTTACAAGTTTGTTCTTTTCATCAGTCTGAATGTTGTTCATCCTAAATCTCTTGGTAGAGTGAAGCAGGTAATCAGGTGTTTGGTACACCAGTGAGGACCCATGACATTTTTTTCCAGCATATTATAATTGAGATAAACTCATAAATGTTGTAACAGCCTTAATTTTTGTTTAAGTTATTGTTTAGTCTCCTTTGTAAAGAACAGTAGCTGCTGACTGATACAGTAGCAATAGAACGAGCCTGTACATACTCATAATTTGATGACTTTTAGAATTTAAAGGTCTATAAAGTGTTATGTTATTGAATGTAAAAGAGGTGATGTTCTAACCTTCAAAAATAAACTTCTACTCAAAATCATGAGCCATAGGGCCTGTTGGAGAAGTTACAAAAGGATCCATTTTCACTTGCTTGCAAAACAGATTCCCAACTAGAGAGGAAGCATCTTTGCCAGAAACCATGCTGGGCCCCAAAACACTGTGGCAGGAATAAAAGGCAATATTGAGGAATTATTCTTATACCCAGTCATTTGTCACTGACAGAAGATGAACCTGTGGAGAAGTTAAACCTTTCAGTCCTACCCAGTCTTCAAATCCTACTCAAAACCTTGGAATTTGGAAATGTGTCAAAATTAACTTGAATTCTCTCACACTACTATTTTTTGAATGTGAAAAATACTACATAGAGCAAGATGAACATAGCAAATAATACTTTTACACAATAGTCAGAGAAACATCTATTCAGTGTAGCACAGTTGTGAAATTGCTGCAAAATATAAAAACATTCAGAATGACAGCAGTGTAAGAATATTATTACAATATCTTAAACCAACTTTAAATGAGGTTAAGTATTAAGCAGTTTGTAGCTGCTGGTTTGAGGGTTTATGCTGTCATTTGGTACCATTTGCTGTCATCTGGTACTTTTAATGTGTATTGAAAGCTGCTGTTAAAATACAACATACAGCTTGTCAGTGCTGATTCATCCAGCATTTTCACAACAGTATCCCAAACCATGCAAGTGAATTTCATCCATCAAAGAGAAAAATTGCAATAGTTGTGTAAAAATAAACATTGTCTCAGAACTACTATTTTCAGAATTGTATATAGGCAATATTATTCATTTCTTCATGTGCAATTTTGATGTAATAAAGTGCCAAAATGCATGCTTTTCCAAATAGCACTAAAACGAGGCAAAGAAAGTAGTTTTCAAATGGCAACTTATTTGTCACATTATAATGTAAACTAATGACAACATTTTGGTTTGTTTTGTGTGAAAACTGTTGCACTATTTTTGGCTGTATTTTCCAGCAGTCCACTGCATGCCGTTTGTGTAAGGATTCTTTCTATGATTCTTGTGAACTGTCTCACCCATAACTAACCCTGGCGTTGGAATCTAGGATTTTGGCAAAGTATTTTGTTACCTCAGTCTTGTATGAAGTTGCTGTATTTTTCAGTTTGTTACATTGATGATTGTTTCACTAATTAAATACTTTAATGTAAAAAAAGTTTGTTTACTTCAACAGCAATTGCACTTGGTTGTAAGTATAAAGATGTGCAGAGTCTGTATGTTCTTCAAAATAAAATATTCTGAAAAAGAATAGTAGAGGTACAGAAGGAACATTTGAGCTCAAAGGCAGCAAGCATGTTTGATTTGTGAATGAGTGGTAATACACTTGAAGAGACCTCACAGTGCACGGGGTGTAGCCATTTGATAGTGTAAATACAACAGAATCTAAACTTCTAACAGAAAGTTGAAAAATCCAAATTTGCAGTTCTTTCAAGTGGGATTTGGAAAGTCTGAAGAAGCAGAGACTAACCTATCCTGTTGTTTTCCCAAGAAATGTATTTTATCACTGCCAAGCTCGCATGTTGACTTGGAGAGCAAGGTAAGTGTCTTTGCACTTACAATTTGTACTTATAGGCTGGACTTGATGATCCTTATAGCAGTTGATGATTCTTATAGCAGTTTTCCAGTATCTAAAGGGAGATTATAGGACAGAAGGGGAGAGACTTTTTAGGAGGTCAGACTGTGATAGGACAAGGGGGAATGGATATAAACTGAAGGAGGGGAAATTTAGATTGGAGATTAGAAGGAAGTTCTTTCCCCAGAGAGTGGTTAGGCACTGGCCCAGGTTGCCCAGAGAGGTTGTGGATGCTCCATCCCTGGCAGTGTCCAAGGCCAGGCTGGATGCAGCCCTGGGTGACCTGGGCTAGTGATTGGCATCCCTGCTCAGTGCGGGGAGGTTGGAACTAGATGATCTTTAGGGTCCCTTCCAACCTGCCCATTCTAGGATTCTATGAATCTATGATCCTGGGGGTCTTTTCCAGCCTTGGTGATTCTGTGTGATAATTACACTTGGATTAACTCCATCCACTGAAGTCACCAGGAAGAAACTGTTTTCTCCACTAATAAAATGATCTGCTCTGCATTACACGGTATATCAGCATAGATATGTGTAACAAAGCCTGAAGTTTCCTTTCTGATTTCAATGATAATAAAATCAAGGTTCAGTCAGAACCTTCAAATGCTGAGCACAGCTGATAGGGAAGAGCCTAGCAATCAGACATGCAGTAGAATTTTCTGTTGCAAAAGATCAATGTGGAAATGTTGACCAGTGTTTGTCTTCTCTGATCATTTCCTTCTTATGTGTGTCATTTTTCTCTCAGCCTCCAGGTGTAAGAAATCAGGAGAAGAAGGCAAGAGACTAGCATGGATGAGTCAAGATCTGCTGGTCAAACTGAAGGGCAAGAAAGAAATGCACAGGCAGTGGAATTGAGACAGCTACCCTGGGAAGAGTGTAGAGACATTGCCTGGTTGTGTAGGGATGGGGTCAGGAAGGTCAAGGCATGGCTGGAGCTGAACTTGGCAAGGGACACAAGGAGTAACAGCTTCTATAGCAAGGTCAAAGAAAGCGTGCCCCATCTTGGAGCACAACTGGCAAACTGGTAACCATGGACAAGGAGAAGACTCTTCATTGTTAGGACTGGTGATCCAAGCATGCATGCATCAATATTCACTGGGTTACTCTCTCTCTCTTTGTGGGTTTTTAATTACTGAAGAAACAATTTCATGAGCAGTTGACCAAGAGATAAAGTAAATTTTACCTAATGTGAAGGTGAGGGGGAAAAAAAAGCTCATGTAAAATGGCTACCTGTTGAGCTGAGAAAGAAAGTGCATATCCCTTTCCTGAAATGAACTCCTTTTCCTGTTACTCCAGAAACAGGAAGACTGTTTCAAGACCATTTTATTACTTTGTAGTCTTGGAACTCACTTGAATCTATATAGTTTTCCTCCAGGGTCATGTCCAGCCTTTCATTGTGAATATTTTATAAAGGAACCATCAATTAGTGTCTCTTAACATCTACTAAATGGTTCTTTTCACTGAGAACATCAGTTTAAATGGCAAAATTGACTGGAATTCCTCTCCTCCCCACAGGCAGCAGAACAGAAAAGCAAAGTGAGCACATTAGGAAGGAAAAGCAACAATCACTGCATTCCAGATTGCCATTATTGTCATTACAGAGGCAAAGTGCAGGGGAGGAGGAGGAGAGATTTCTGCATTGCAGTATTTCACTATGAGGTAACATGTTTTTGTTGATACAACACCCAGAGATCAGTACTGAAGAGCTTGTTAAATGCTCATTATGTACAAGCCCCTTGTTTTGTAACCTGGGAGAGAAAACCCAAAATGAAATCCTTAATAAGTATGTTCCTCCTTCAGCTGTCAGGCTGTGCTAGGTATGCAAGTGGTGGCACTAGTAAATTGCAGGAATTTTTCTTCTGAAATCAGTAACAGTTGTTACAGTATTTCCACAACTGTGATCTATTACTGGTTACATGTTTATCAAATTCTGAAAATATACCAGACCTTTCCTAAGGGGCAGTATGAAGAAAAAAAGAAGTCAAAGTTTGAATGTCTCAGTAGACCTCAGATGTGAAAGCAAGTCAGATAAGCATATTAGGAAGGATGAAAACACCCATTTTGCGTCAGCTGAAACAGTTGTGGATAACAAAGTGCAGATAGTAATGAATTGGAGGAAGTATCCTTTATCTTTCTGGACTTTGTCTTTAGCCATGCTCTTTCTGCCAGAAATCAGCTTTAAGGCAAAGTAGATTGTGTTTGAGGTGATTACTCGCTTCAGATGCTTTGGATTTGCAGGAATGATGTAACTGAATGTAAATCAAACAAGCAAAGTCAGAAAACAAATAGATTTGGTTTAGTGTACATATAGAGAAAGGTCTATCCAATTCTGCAGAATGGAAAAAGGAAACAACCAGCTAGAGGAAGTATTTTACATGTGATTTGGTAATAGAATGTTAAATTAATTTTTGGGCACATAGGAACAGCCTAGAACCCTGGAAACACTGGAAGTTAGTTGTAGCAAAATGGTTGCCATTTTTTGGAATAATACAATACTATTGATGTGAACATGGAAACACAGTGTATGTCTTGTCCTTTAGAGGGTAATGTGATACCCTTTCATGGAGCAAAGAGATAAAACAGTGGGGAGCAAAAGTAGGAGCAGCTAGCTGGTACAGAAATGATTAGGTAAAGATTTTTCAAAACTAAGAAGAAAAATATGGGGAAAAAACCCACAAGACTGCTTTTTAGATCATAGAATCATAGAACAGCTTTGGTCAGGAGGGACCTCAAAGATCATCTAGCTCCAACCCCCCCCTCCACCAGCTTGCCCAGAGCCACTTCCAACCTGGCCTTGAGCACTGCCAGGGTTGGGAAATCCACGACATCCATGGGCAACCTGTTCCAGTGCCTAACCACCCTCTAAGTAAAGAAACTTTTTTGTAATATTCTGCTCTCCCCACCTTCAGTTTGAAACCATTCCCCCTTGTGCTGTCTCTTTCTAACTGGGTAAAGTCTCTTTCCCTTGTAAGAACATTACAGGATGTTCTTTGCTGCTTCCAAGTCCAGCTAGCCCTGTTTGCATTTTTTTAGTGGTGCAATTGTTTTAAATCATTCAACAGTTGGGAAAGGAGGAAGGAATAGATTATATTTCATCTACCAGCCTCAAAGAGGGTATGTTTATAACTGCTGAGGAGACTCGATCTTAAGATCCTGATGATGAGTGCTAGTGGCAGAGTTAAAGCATGTTTTAGCACAGCTAATAAGTTATGGAAGTTATTTAGTCAGTCATTAAAAACACCATTTTTTCAGCCATTTTTTTTGGATCCCTGTGTGAAGCTGAGCACCTCATATGTTGCATCTGAGAGTTAACATAATACACTGTTTTGTACAGATGGTTTTCTACAGAAGCATCACACATACTGAACCCCTCCACAAGCAGATTCTTAGGTCCTAGAGCAAGAACAACAAGGATGTTCACATTATAGTTTAGATTTGTAATTGATTTTTTAAAGAACTAACATGAGATGACAAAGACAGTGATGTAACATGCAATTAAATTCCTCTTTCGGTAATTATGTTTCTGGAGCAGTTTCCAGCTAGAAAAGGACAGTAGTTACTCACCTGCAAGTAGGTTGAGCAGATACAGCTGTTCTGAGTTTGTATCACTAGATCAATGCAGGTGTCTTCCCCCAAGACTGGAGAGCCAGGAGCTTGCTAGTGTTAGTGAAAGCTCTGCAGATAGCAGAGGGACTGTGCTCAGCGTAGCATAGCCTGACCTGGGGCTGCCCTTGGCACTGGTCTTGTCTTGATACCTAGCCTCATTTGGTGCTCATGTAATGTCTTTGAGCATGCTGCATGGTGCAAAAGACTGTGAATCCAGTGGGATAATTATATTCAATTAGCAGGAAAATGGAAAATGTTATGAGGACATCTAGCAATTCCCAAGGATGTGAATGTGCTGATTAACCATTAGGGGAAGCATCTGTGGAGCACATGTGACTGACTAGCTCCTTAGACATCTTTTGAGATCGAGCTTCCTCTGTCTTGCTGCTCTCTGTGTGCTCTAAGGAGGGAGATCTCTTGATGTCAGAGCTGCCAACTTCTGTACCAACCCCTGACTCAGTGCTACTGTAGGGCTTTTCTGTCAAATGTTTCACTTTGGAGTGAGGACACCAGATCATTCTGCAATATCATAAGAGGTATGAAACAGAGAAAGAATTGATGCTAAGGTAGAATATGTATGAGCCAGGGTGAACTCAGATGGTGGCTAATTTAGCAAAGGCTGTCAGTTAATATTTAAGCTCACTCTATAAAACTGGGTTCATCCTAATGGTGATACCTTGCTATTTCTCCTGTAACTTTGTATGCTTGTTGAGCTTCTGTCTTGGTGATGAATTGTTTTAGGACAGATATACCTGCACTGTAATCCCCTAGAACTATGATATACAGGCAGTCCAGATGAAGGCCTCTGCATTTGTTTGGAGGTGTTTGATTTTTGTTTGTTTGTTTTTTTCTAATTTTTCTGCATCTGAAATGTTGTTTCAGTAGTTAGAGAAGATTGAATTTGAGTTTGTGTGAATTTTGTTCTATCAAATGCTTGTGATCTTATTCACATCTCAAGATTTAATTGTGGCTGTTACCTGCATTTCTGAAGGTGGCTGATTCCCGAGATGGTTTTGTTTCTGTTTATCTTTACAATGTAGAAAGGCTATTGTTTCTATTTCTTTTGCTTTCCTATTTCTTTTCCCAACTCGTTTTGTTTCCTTGTAGAGCTGAGGGTCAAAAAATCATTTCCTCATTCAATGAGTGTTCCACTGTATAGATTGAGCTTTGTTAGCAGATAAGGCTTTTTTTACCCAGGGTTCTTGTGCAGTAGCATGGCAAAGTGGTAGCACACTCTTTGAGTTGCAGAATCTTGGGCACCAACCTGGTAAATTTTCAGCAGGTGTGTATGGCTTTTAGTCAGGTTTCTTTCTTTGACCTTGCCACTCTGTGTGTCTGCTTGCACACAGCCACACAGCGGCAGTTAAGGTTACTTCGCGGTGTCTTGTGTGGTTTGCACTTTATATCAGACCTTTAAACTGCTGGTTGCAATTATGTTCAGTTTCTAGCATGATGGCCTGCTAAAGCAATATGGTGGGGGTTGTTGTTTGCTGTTTGTTTGGGGTTTTTTCCTGTATATATTTATGGAAAGGGGAAGTGTTGTGGAGCACACACGGACAATGAACACAATTCACAGTTGGGCTTGCACCCAACTACTAACCTTGGCATGCACTATGAGAGGCAGAGGGCTCCACCAGCCCTAAAGAGATCACCAAGAGATGATTATGTCCTCTAGTTATTTTATAAATCTTTCTCATGAACTGACTTTTTTCCTATGCTTTAAGGTAAATGAGCCAAGTGATTCCTTTGTGCCTTGAAGTGAAGACTTTAGTCTCCCTTCTTACCTATCTCTGAACTTCATTGTTCCTCTTTTACCTTTTAGTAGGCAGAATAAACAGTAATGATTGGTGAACTTTCTGTTTCCACAGGAACGCTGGCAAGTTTCCAGTGTATTTTAGGATATTTTTTTTTTTAAGTGTTCAAACATTCCTCACTCTCTAGTTAATTAACAATGTAGCCACCAAGAAAAGCTGTGCCAGGAAAGAGGGACATTTTGGTACAAAGTCCAATTGACAGTGATCTGGTTCTTTTCACTGTTTATTTACACCAAGTCACAAAGGATCAGACTGAGAGACATGCCTCTTGCTGATGTTCAAGACTCTTCATCTTAGTCTCCTGACATCACAGTAGGGGCCAGGAGAAGAAACTTCCTAGAATGGCGATTTCACAGAAGAAACTGGAATTCAAAGGTAAGTATAGAAGCTTGGAGTTACCACCATCTATGAGGTAACACAGTTCCTTGAGATAAGGTCTCTAGGTATAAGCACAAGCCCTTTAGAAAGTCAATAGTACCCAGGGCAAATTGGTGCAGCTCTGGTGGCATGGTACAGTTCTGTGAAAGTAAATGTCAAGTCTTAAAAGGTGATAGCCTTTTATTTCTAATAATTTTTTGGCTTCTCATGGTGTTAGTGGTTTGAAGGTTTTAGTTTGGTGGGGTTGGCTGGTTTGTTGGTTTAAGTGACCTGTGTGACGAGTGTATATGTTGAAGTCTTGTGCCTCAGTTAGAAATGGAAGTACTTTTTTAAAGCACTCTGTCAGGGCCTAATTGCCCTAATGCCCTTGACCAGCCCTGCCTGGGACCCTCACACACCTGTCCAGGGACCCAGGAGCCCATTTAAGCTAAACTCTGGGCCCTCAGGCCCAGGGATCCAACTGCTGACTGGCTTCCTGGCTTGGCTTTGGTCCTGCCATGGACCAAAGCCCAGCAGCCACTGGACCTGACCTATGGGTTGGCTTCCCAGCTTGGTCTCAGACCTGTCTCACTCCATGGCCTTGTCAGGTGCTCTGGAGGTGAGTTGACCCTGGCCACGGCCGCTCCCCTTGCTCCGCTCCCCTTGCTCCGCTCCCCTTGCTCCGCTCCCCTTGCTCCGCTCCCCTTGCTCCGCTCCCCTTGCTCCCCCTGCTTTGCTCCCCTTGCTCCAGGACTGGGCCCTGGCTGCTGAGGCCCTACCCCACCAGCTCTCTTCTGCCCCTCAAGTCCCAGCTGCTTGTCACTTGCAGAGTCAGCAGCCCCTCCCTGCTCTCTGACACATCCTGTGTGATGGTCTCTGTGGTGGAAGTGGAGGCATCTACAGCTGCTCTGAATTCTGGGGCCAGAAATTGCCTTTTATGAAGGGGAAATAAAATGAGGAGGAGGGAAGCAGAAATGTGTTTCACCTAGCAAAAATACTAAACATTTCTAAAACTGCACAGTGGCCTAGGAGAGGAGAGTTTTGCAAGAATAGATGTGTGGGGAGATAGAGTGAGGAAAGAGTGGGTTGTTGTTTTGTACGGGAAAACAATGAGAGAATGGTGATAAAAGGTAGCTTAAGTGAAACAGGTTGTTTAACAAAGAAAATCACACTTTTCTGCTTAAATAAAAGCCAAAAAGAATAGCAGAGAAAAAAATAAGAAAGAAGCTGCTGCCCACCTGTGTTCATTCCTCTTGATAATTGTTTATGATACTGTTACAAACTAATTTCACTTTTGTTCCTGCCAAGGTTTCCTCTGCTTTTCTGACTGTACAGTCAGAGGTTCCTCTGACTGTATTGGTTGCAGTCATTAAAGAAGGATGTACCATTAATGTTTAAATTCCATTGTCATTATTACCTAAAGAACTTTTATTACAATTGAATAAAACATGCAATAAGTGCAAGATGGTATAAAACACAACAGAGTACAGAAGATAGTGCCAATTATTTCATTTCCTTTTGAATTACAAAAATGCAAATTATTACTGTAGGGAAAACACTAAAATTTTATTATTAGGAAAACAGAATTGGCAGACAAATTTAACTGACAAAACGCTGTGTGTGGCAAAGAAAAGGCACACATAGCTAATTAAAATTGTCTTAGTGGAGACTTCTAGTTCTCACGCTAAGCCCAAGAGACTTGTTGAGATGTTAAGATTCCCAGGCCAGTGACTACAGTGTTTGCCTGAAAGTTCTCTAGAAGCAGCTATGTGTACACTGCAGCCCTTGCTGCTCAAGTGCTAACAACCTGAATCTACTCAGGAAACAAAGTCCAAGAAGACTGTAGTGCTTTTAGGGTTGGTTCCCTCTTAAGGGTAGTCTACTGAAGATTATCATTAATATTAGAGTGCTTCACTCAGAATCTTTTTTAAAAATAACAGATTTAACAACCTCACCTAAAGCTCTTATAATTATACATTTAGCAATAAGTGGGGAAAAAAATGTTCCTTATTGGTGTGGGTTTTGAAATCTTTGGTTTCTGTAAATAAGAAACTCACAGATCATGATAGTTTCTTAGTGACATTTATTGCTTATGCTGCTGAGCAGTAGCAACAAGCTGAATACAGGGGAAAATTTACTGCATTGCTATCTAAACACTTTACATCTACTGCTTTCCCCAGGAGTTAGCAATGTGGTTCCATCAGCTCACATGCACAGGCTTAGACAAGCTAAGCACTGAAACACTTCCACAGTCTGTATTCAGCAGCTGAACAATCTCTGGGGTGAGAAGGACAGCCTCAGCCCTACAGAGTATTGAGTAGTATGTAGTGCAGCTACTGGACAGGCTCTGAGAAGCACTCAATAGGCAAGTCATCACATGCCACTTTCATAACTATACCTGCAGTTTTAATAACAGCAGTTTCTTTTCCATCTTACAGTTGATATCAATAGAAGGTGTGTTAATGAGAAGATGTAAACAAGTCACAAAAGCTGATGTGCTTGGTACTTCCTCTCTTCCCTTGAAAACATTGACCCAGTGGTAGAGCTGACAAAGCCTGCTATTGAAAAGGAGCAGCATTTCTATTAGTGAACTGAGCTAAGTCCACCTGTGGTAAAGGGAAATGGATACTAGTAGCATAACAAATTGGTTCACTTAGTTACTGATGGATTCTTGAGGCTAGCTTAGCTGTTGTTGGTTTGTTTTACTTGAAAAAAATATGTATAAATATTTGTTACCATTAATGTTGCTAGGAGACTTGTTACCTAAAGGGCACAACCATGTAACACAAGAAGCCTCACTTCAGGCAGATCAGTGGTGGACAGTTCTTTTCTGGTTGTTTTACTGCAAGATAATGCTGAAGAACTTCTGAGGTAGGTGAAAACTGCATATTTCTTCTCTTTATTTATTTCTTTTCCCCACAGCCATACTGACATATGCACACACTTTATCATAACATGACAGGTACTGAAGCGTTTCTTACCTTGGCAGCAAAGGAGAGTTTTCTCCCTTACATGGTGTCCTCCCATTTCTGGTGTTCCTGTTCCCAGACAGCTTAACCCATTCAGAAGTTAGGACTTCTTGTCCACCACGCTAGATAGTTCCTTAGTCACAAATTATTCTTGCTGAGTAGTTAAGAATTTTAATTTCCCCTTCAAAATACTTCCGTTCTAATCAAGCTACCTCTGCAATTTCCCTTGTCCCCCTAAGGCAGCTGAAGATACGCATATTTACATAGAAATAAAAGTTATTTAAAATAAAAATTACAAGCACCACACTCGTATTAGGAGAAAGGGAGAGGTTTTATCTCTAAATAGCTAATTAAGAAGGTAAACGTTCTCTTTTCTGTGTCTCCCATCCCAGCCTACTCCTTCCACTTAAGTTAGTGTTTATGTTGACTATTAATACAGCTCCAAAGGCCAATCAAGAGTTGACTCAGGTTACATCCACCTATTCCACACATCTGCTGTGTTAGAGTAAAGGTTGATATGATTTATCAAGTTTAATTTTCTGGTCTCCCAACTATGCACAGAATTGCTGTGTTGAATTTGTGTCATCATAAAGGGAAAGAGATAATCTTAACAGAGGACAAAGCTTACCCAAAAGTTCCTCTGAAAAACAATAAGGAGCTGTTTAAGATTAGACTGCTGAAACACATTAAGTTACAGCTTATCTAATGGGAAGTACTTCAATCCTGATCTAGGTAATTCTCCAAGAACATACACCATGAACAGAGGAAAATGATCATCTATCTTTCTCCCAGTTGTTGAGAGGCTGATGCAATATAAGCACCAATTGAAGAGTGTCCTGTTCAATCTAGTCCAAGTTGTTGAACTGAGCAAAGGACAGAGCAGCAAGCAAACTGATTTGCCTTACAGGAAGCTAACCAAGTCACGGGATTTCCCACAGAGCGTCAAGAGCACTGCTACAATTGGAGAGGAAGCAGATGTTGGGGAGCAAGCAAGGTTGAAGGTTGCTCATTTCGGTGAACAGGCGAGGCAGAAGTGGAGCACTGGAGAGGATGAAGTGCTAGACAAAAAGGCTTGAAACTGTGAGTAAATGCACTACTGTTTGATTTCTCTTAAGTTCAGGAAGGCATGATTCTGCGTGTTCTGGTGAAACAGCAAGGCTGTGCATATAAACATGGACTCCATTGTTTTTCTTTACATAACAACTGAAAAATGTTGGGGTGTTGTCTGTTCCAGGCAAAAAGGATGAGAGTGTTTTAGAAAGCTTCACTAGAACAGTTGCTAAAAGCAAGGCTCTTACTGTTTTGTGTGAATAAGTTTCCTGAACTTGGTCGTTACAACATACCTAGCAGTAAAATGCCATCTTCCAGTTCCTAACATATTTTAAAGCTCCTCTTTCAAAGAGGAGAGGCATTGTTCAGTTTCAAAACACATGAAAGATTTTCTTCCCTGACAGAGACCACAATGATAGCAGACACAGTGAAACAGTGGTCGTTTGCTCAACACTGGAATGTTACGTTACGTGAAGCGAGGCTTTGCCAACCTATGTTCATTTGAACAAAGGACAGTAAAAGCAGTACAATAAGTATCTCTTAATAACTCCACATGTATAATCCTATTCCAGAATGGCAGTAACCATTTCTCATCAGAAATTATTGCTGTGGGTTTTTTTTAATGAATCTATTCCAGCTAGAAAAAGAGAAACTTAGGATTTTTAGTCACCTAGTTCAATGGACATCAGCTAATGGTTGCAGCCTGTGGATTCCAAAAGAGGTGGCACAGGCTTGAACCCAAAATCTTATTTCGTATGAGCTGATGAAGTGATACCGTCCCTTTCTTGGAAAATTCATGTATCAATCTCCCTTTGAGCAGGTCCAGATGAAAGACAGAAATGGGATGAAGTTTAACAACCACTCGAGGTTTCCAGAAACGAAACAATTCTTTGAGGAGAAAACAGTAGGTTATTTAACCAGACTGTATAGATACTTTTGTGTCTTTATAGTTTTAATACACTTCCTTATGTTAGAGGGAGTTACTCATTTCTTTGTTGTCCCTGCCCATAAAGTTTTACTCACAGTCACCAGTCATGCCCATTCTTCTCATAAGAATGCTAGTTTACTTTTTCAGTTGGTTATTAATGCTTTTGCTATGCTAAAACTACTTGTTAGTCTAAAAATAGCTAAGAGGGTGAATTTGCATTGCCCAAATTGGGTAACGTGTATGCATGCAAAATTTGTGATAAGAAATGATATGGAAAGTTTGTTTGCACATAGTTAAAAATAGACAACAGACTGTTTTACCTAGAAGATGTGAGAGACGAGGGAATATTTGATTAAGCTTCCTGCTCTCTGTAACTTGCACATAAAGCTAAGATAGAGACTTCTGTGCAAAAAGATATACAGGAATTGCTCTCTTTTTACATTGTCTAGGAAGTAGTGGTGTTCCAAAAGGAAGAGGATGTAAATAAGAGTACTTGCCATGAGTGGATTTTAGCATTAGGTTTTTGTTGCAGGAAGAGACTGCTAGTTTCCTAGTATTTCTTAAATCTTAAAAATGCCATTTTCATGTACATTTCCCAAGCCTAATTTAACAGGAAGTTTTTAAGGCATATTGCTGCCTGGTGTAAGACTGACAGTTGAAAACTTCTTTCACCAGAACAGTGTAACGATTTTTACACTTAGCACCTGTAATCAGGAAAGAAGAAACAAACAAAAAACCCAACCCAAACAAACAAAAAAACCAAACACACCAAAAAAAACCCCTCACAGCACACCAAAAAAACCCCCCAAAACCCCCTTGAGCAACCCTGGACCTTGTATTTCTGTAAATAAATGTGACAGATACTATTGATGAGGAACTGTTAGTGCTTTACTTCATCTCACCCTTTAGTAAATTTGTCCCATCTCTTACGCAGCAAATCTTCCACCACAGAAAATTTTATCTCAGGATTTTCTGTACTTTACTTGGTCACTGTGTTCTCTTGGATGGGACAATAAAGAAATAAGTAAATCCCTCTAACATAAAGAAGTCTATTAAAACTATAAAGACACAAAAGTACCTACTCAACTTACAACTTAATTGAAGCTCATATCCTGTGTCCTTGTTACGTGCCTCTTTATCTTCAGACTACTCCCATCTTTGTGAATAATTCTGTTGATTATTAACAAGAGAACAATGACAGCTCAATCCCACCTTCAAAGTGGGGAGGGACAGAGAGGGGAAAAAAAAAGGAAAATAAAAACAGTTTGAATAAAAACCAAGAACTAGAACTTGAACTGACTATTCTTCCCAATTGTTGTTGGCTTCTTTTTCTCTGGTGGTTTTTTTTTTATATACCTGACACTTTCAGTTCCACTTCCCAGTCAATACTCATACAAAAAAAGACCACTTCACTCTAAAATATTCTTTCGTTTAGTTTTTTAATAGAGAATGTGTTAGTAATTCTAAATGGTTTCAACAACAAGTATTTTAAGAACTTTGATGCAAGCTGATGAACTGATGATTGCAGCTCTACTTTTCTATATATTGTCATCTCTTCAATGCAAGTATCACTAGTTAATTGAGGAGGCAATATTAGAAGTGTTTTCCTGGATCTTTGTTTGCAAAGCCTGGCCATGATGATGATTAGAAGTGTTTTAAGCAGATGAGGAGACATCTTCTGCAGAACTGAGTAACTTTGTGAGCATATTAGAAAAATAATTCTGCACCTGCAGTATAATCTTGAAATTGGTGAATGTTTACACAAAAGGGGAAGCTGTACAGGTGTACAGCTTGCATGGCAATTTACAGAGAGCAGCACAAGAGTTTAGCTTCAGGGAATGGGTTATTATACTTAATTCAAAATAACATCTTGCATTTTTCTAGGCCAGAAAATAAAAAGAAACTGTTGAGCAACATCTTGGATTTGCAAATAACACCATTCAGCAGTGCTTTCACCATGCTCTACAAACCCAGGCAGAATAGAGCTGTAACTGATGTGGCAATTTTGTGCATAATTAGAAAGCAGTTGTTAATTCAGCTGAGATTAAATGTATACAGAAGAGGACAGAACACCTGTGAATGGTACAAAGATTAATTGTTCTGATGTGTTGTTGTGATGTGTCATATTCTATCATGCCCTCATGGCTGCTCATAGAATAAAGCAAGGTGTGTTTTGGTTTAGTTTGGTTTGTTTTCATTTTCCTTCCATCTGCTTGATCCTTTAAGCAAGTGTAAGTATCAAGCTTTGATTGTATACTGAAAACGGTCACTTTGTAGTCTGATTTGGTAACATCTTGGAGAACTTAAAGTTTCTATGGCAAGGTTAAAAAGTTTATTGGGGTTCCAATGAAAGATCATAATATTCACACAAAGTCCTACTGAAATGAACTGCCAAATTAGAACTGTGCTCTGAGACTCAGCATCTTTAGAGGCAAAAGCAGTTCACATTTCAGGTAATCATAGCCAGCTGAACAAGGAAAAAAGTCATTTTTTTCAAACCTCTTTTCCTAGATAATGTTGAATGCCATAGGATTCTATTAGGATATGAAAACACACTAGGCTCTAAAAAATATTTCTTTGTGACCTGGGAATCAGGACAGTGAGAGACTGACAGGATTACTCCTACCCAGTACAAAAGAATTCAGTTGGAATTTGTGTCCACAGCACTTTATTAGGAGGAAGAAGGGAAAGGGTAACTATAGTTTTACAAGCTTCTAAGAAAACAAACAAAAATATATATATATATAATATACATAAACAATATATATGAGTTTTCACTAACCTAAAATTTCTTCCAAGTCTCAAGGTGATTCAAATTATGTTCTGTTACCATTACTGTATACCAGAATAGCTGAAACTGTTGTACTGGACCCAACTGTAGAGCAAAATACAAAGAAGTTTGGAAGGAGGAAATGTAAGAGGATGTCTCCCATTTCTAACAAACCTATGTGAAAAGTCAGGTCTTCATTCCAATCTTCATTCCAAGTTTGAAATATTAAAAGAGTAACTCTTGTGTTTAAGAGAATACAGTTCAAAACAAACCACTTCTTTTGGCAAATCACTGAAATTGTGCTTGTGTTTGTTTTGTTTTAGAGGAAGTGAATACAAGACGGAGAGGAAAGGTCTATTAACTTCCAAATTCTGCAATGCAGCAATGCTACACTGTGGAAGAAAACATATTTGTGGTGGTGTTGCATTTGTTCTTGCTTTTGCAAGCATTTTTATCTGCTCCTGGAACGATTTTCAGCTACAGAAAAACATAACTAGAAAATTCTTCCCCCAGGCAACTATTGCTAGTCCAGCAAGTCAGCTTTGTAGGGGAAAACCTGCCCAAAATGCAATAACACCATTAGAAGATAACAGAACCTTTATAATATCCCCCTACTTCGATGACAGAGAAAGCAAAGTCACTCGTGTGATTAGCATTGTTCACCATGAAGATGTAAAAGAGCTCTACTGCTGGTTCTGCTGTCAGCCTGATGGAAAGATCTATGTATCAAAAGCAAAGATTGATGTTCACTCAGATAGATTTGAATTCCCTTATGGTGCAACAGATATAGTTTGTTTGGAACCTGAAAACTGTGATCCAGCATATGTGTCAATTCATCAGTCTGCCCATGGAAATATTGACCAGCTGCCAAGGTTTGAAATTAGAAACCGCAAGGCTGAGAGCTTCTCTGTGGACTTCACTGTGTGCATCTCTACCATGTTTGGGAACTACAACAATGTCTTGCAGTTCATCCAGAGCATGGAAATGTACAAGATTCTTGGGGTACAGAAAGTGGTGATTTACAAGAACAACTGCAGCCAGCTGATGGAGAAAGTCTTGAAGTTTTATGTGGAAGAAGGAATTGTAGAGATAGTTCCCTGGCCAATAAACTCATACCTCAAGGTTTCTTCTAAATGGCACCATTCTATGGATTCCAAAGACATTGGCTACTATGGCCAAATCACAGCTTTAAATGACTGTATATATCGGAACATGCAGAGGAGCAGGTTTGTAGCTCTTAATGATGCTGATGAAATCATTCTTCCCCTAGAGCACCCAGACTGGAAAACAATGATGAGCAGTCTTCAGGAGCAAAACCCAGGGGCTAGTGTTTTCCTCTTTGAGAACCACATCTTCCCCGAAACCATAACTACTCCTGTGTTCAACATTTCATCCTGGAATTCTGTGCCAGGTGTTAATATATTACAACATGTTCACAGGGAGCCTGACAGGAAAGAGGTTTTCAATCCCAGGAAAATGATAATTGATCCACGAAAGGTGATTCAGACTTCAGTTCACTCTGTCCTCCATGCTTATGGGAACAGTGTGAATGTCCCCATGGATGTTGCCCTTGTCTATCACTGCCGGGTGCCCCTTCAAGGAAGCCTTCCCAGAGAATCTCTCATCAGGGATACAACACTGTGGAGATACAACTTGTCCTTGATCATGAATGTCAACAAGGTGCTGCATCAAACTGTGCTGTAAGCTCAAGGGAGGGGAAGTCTATGGTGGGAGTGAGAGGGTGTCATTGAGAGGGCATTTTAAAATCTCTTCCATGTGAAGTTTACATTTTACAGAGATTTAGGTACTGTACAATGGTTAATGAATTTGATTTCTGAACTGAGTAAAGCTATCCAGGGAGGAGATTTTTTTGAAACTGAACAGATGATTTTATTCAGGAAGAGTGTTTGAGGCCTCAGCGCACTGTTTTCTAGATTTTTGCACATGGTTGGGAGGTGTTGATAACTTTGTTACATGTCATTGCAGGAAATTGGCATGTAATTCCTCTTATCAAGGATACATTTCTTTGGTGATGGGATTATATTACACATCTTTGGCTCTGAAAGTTAACTCTGTTGAGTATGCTACAATTTTAAGTGTAGTAATGAATTTTCAGGGTGTTGCAACAGTAAATGCACTGTATATTTAAGATCATCTATCACACACTGGGACAAAATCTGTAATTTATATCCTTCACCACTGTACAACTCCTACAGATGCCAACACTGTATGTTGTGATTGGTGTGATTCAATGAGCAGTTGATGTCTCCAAAAAGTAGAAGTGCTGGTGTGATCGATTGGATTTTTATCATTAGGTAATTACCGAAAAATTATCTTTACGTTTTTTAAAAAAATCATTTTTGTGTAGAAAATAGAGTGGCTGCCTTATGTTTCTCCATTTCACACGAATTAACGAGGCAAACATACAGCTAAAGGCTGGGCTGCAGTCCAGAGACCTGCTGCAGCAAGACTCAGCGCTACCGCTACCTCTCTCAGTCTCCTGTGCCCTCCTGGCTCTTGTTTCGGGATGCCGAGCGCGGGAGTCTCTCCGCGGGGCCCGCCAGGCCCTGCTCCCCCACAGGCCTTGCGCGGGGCAGCGGCGGCGCGAGCGGCCAGAGGCGCGGGCACTGCAGTCCCAGCGAAGTTCCTGGCCCCGCGCTCCGGCGGTGCCACTGCCCGCTAACCCGTGAGCCGTGGGGGCGGCACCGGCCCGGTGAGCCGAGACTCCAGTCCCGGGCGAGCGGAGCGTGGGCGTGAGCGAGCGGCTCTGCCCGGCCCAGCCCGGGCTGGGGTGGGAAGGGGGGGAGCTCTGCTGGAGGCAGGCCCGGGGCCCGCAGGGTCTCCCAGCGCCGCTCGCTTTCCGCCCGTTGCTACCACCACCCCCCTTTCCGGCGGCAGGTGACAGAATCGAGGGGACCCGCCGTGCCCCATCCCGCAGCGGTAGCATTTTTGCAGCTGCTGGGTTCGGAGCTGGGGAAGGGGCGCGAGGGCTCCGGTAGCGCGGGCTCAGCGAGCATCGCCTGCGGCGGGAGGATCGCTGCTCCCTCCCATTCCCCTCGCCGGGACAGGAGAAGCTCCGAAGCAGAGAACAGAGGAAGATGAGAGCTGCTGTCAGTGTATTAGCCTGGTGACACTGCTGGGACCAAGGAGGATGTAACCAGCTGGTATCCTTTGCAGAAGAGCTCGAAGGGGTCGGGACTTCATTTCCACTCAAGAAAGAGCAAACCAGATGGTGGTCACCTCTAGCATTGTTTTCTCGTGCTGGTGCAAACTGCTTAACGGTAAGTTAAAGGTATACCTTAATTCTACAAGCTACTCTGTCGAAGTCTCCGTCTGAATACATGCCAAGTCTGGAGGTTAATTTTAGATTTAAATAATGCAGAAGTCCCTGAAAGAGTGATTTCAGCATGTGCTGTGGCTTCACAGCTGCTGTCTCCCTCCCAACCCTCAGTAGGATGGGGCAAAGAATCAGAAGGGCAAAAGCAAGAAAAACTTGTGGGTTGAGAGAAAAACAATTTATGACATAAAGCAAAAGCTCTGTGCTCAAGCAAAGCAAAATAAGGAGTAATGATAAGGGAAAAATCACTACTCCCCATCAGCAGGCAGGTTTTTAGCCATTTCCAGGAGCATAGGACAGTGACTTGAGAGGACACATGGGATAATGGCATGTCTCCTTCTCCCCTCAGCTTTTGTTGCTGAGCATGACATCATGTGGTATGGAATAGGCTTTTGGTCAGTTTGGTTCAACAGTCCCAGCTGTGTGTCTCTGCTCCTACAGGAGAAGCAGAGAAGGACCTTGGTGTGAGCACTGTCCAAGGACAGCTAAAACATCAGGGTTATGAACACTGTTCTGGTTACAGATCCAAAACACAGCACCCTATGAGCTACTAAGAAAAAGATTAATTCTGTCTCAGTTAAAACAAGTACAGTGTGAAAGACAAAAAGTTGAAATAGCAATCTTTTAAGTCTTGGCATGCAGTTTTTATTTTGCCTGATCTATTTCTTTGCAAAGGGCACGAAGTCTAATTGTTTAAAATAGAAGAAATTTGGCTTAGCAAATGATATCAGAGAAATTTTTAAGTGTACAGGGAAAATGCGATTTGTCAGTGCTAATGGCACAAATTAATTATGTGGCAACACTGTATATTGGTCTGATTTACCTGCTTTGTGTTTAGAATAGAAATAGCCAGCTTAATTTTTTTAGAACAATATTGTACAAATAGTGGAATAATACTGCCCTCAGTTTAAACCTTCAAAGAGAATGCTTCTGACATTGGATCATGTAAAAGAGGAAGGACACTGGTGTTTCAAAGAGTCTTTCTGAAAAAGATTAGCTATCAAAGGATTAGCAACACTCTAGATAAAGATGGTAAATGATTGTTAGTCTTCAAGAATTTTTATTTAAGCACCAGTGGCTTGTGGTGTTACTTCTAGTGAAAACCATAAAGCAGAGAATAGAAAATAACTTTTTCCAAAAATGATAAATTAATAAAGTTATTTGTTAGTGGTGGCTTTTCAGTTAGACCCTGGGTAAACCAAGGATTAGGCTGTTTATTGTTCTTGTCCTACTGAGTCTAATACTGCATGTTAGTGACTGAAACTTTGCAGTCACCTCTTATCACTTTCCCCTGTCCTCACCCTAGATCAGGAGACAAAGTAATAAACTGAGAGTTACCAAAATTAAACTCAATGTGATCACGAAGTTAATGAACTGAGCAGCACAGGAAGACTTGAGCTGTCTCAGTGCAAAGAAAACACATTACCAAGGAAGGCCACAATGCAGAGAACATGGAGGGGGTAAATAACGACTGAGGAATGGCTCTTTAATTAGTACTTTGTCCCATCTTTTACTAAGGACAATGTTAATTGTGGGGGGTTAAATAAAGATGACAGAAAAGCTCTGAAAGTAGAAGTTGTTCAGCAAAGGTAAAAACAACACTCCAGTTGGAAAGTGATACTGAATAATCTCCATTCCAGATTTCTAAGGAAACAGACAAGCTATTGGAGAACCTGTAAAGGATGTTTAGTAAATGTGTTGTGAGCATAGTGGTGCAGTCTGGCAAAAGAAAACATGAACACTTCCTTGGTTTAGGAAGGGGAAAAAAAGATGACTCCAGTATATGTAAGTTTTTAAGTGCAGTCTTGGTCATGGTGCAAGATTTTGGAGTAGATTTTAGAAGGACTATGACACAAGAAATAGGGTGAAATGTAATTCATTTGAGCAACCTGGTCTAGTGAAAGATGTCCCTGCCCACAGCAGGCGGTTGGAACTGCATGATCTTTAAAGGTTGTGTCCAACCCAAACCATTCCATGATCCTATGATTCAAACTGGGACAAAAGCTTAGTATGACTTTGCTGCAGCAGAAAACACATTGTGTAAGTGTACTTGGCTGAAAGACTGGGTAGATGTCTTAATCTTTGTCTGATGACAAGCTCAGATGTGTCTGTGCAGTGTGATTCATCTGAAAAAAAAAACCAATCCTAGCCTCTGTTGTGAAAGAAAATTTCCGGGAATGGTAAGGGATTACTGCTGTCATGTACATGGGGACAAGGATCAGAGATTTCTGGTCTTCTGTACTAGGGATTAATTCAAACTGGGCCAATTGCACAGAAGCAGCTGCTGAAGGAAGTTTCTTATGACATGCTATTGGAACAGCCTGTCTTGTTTAATGAAGTAGTAGTAAATAAGGAGATGGTGTGACTGCAGTCTGTAAGTGCAATGGGGAGGAAGAAAGGCTCCCAGCTACTCAGGGGAATACTTACAAAGAGCAACCTGATGCCAAGTAGCCAGTCATACAGTTAGCTACATTTACTATTAAAGCAAATCTGCATCATTTGTTTTATGTTCTACTTGAATAGTAATTAGAATTAAAATACACAAAACCAGAATTAATTATTGTTGTTTTTACTGCTGTTAACGCTGCCAGCATATTTTTGAAGTTAAAATTTGCCAAGTACTCTCTATAGTGAGGATATATCAATATAATTTTCCTAATTAATCTGACTATATATTTTCTGCTTACATATCTGTGCTGTTAATTTCAGGGAATCAAAATTCATGAGTCACATGTTGGGAAAATCATGAATTTAATTCTTCAAGTAATTATATACTTGTTTTCTTTAAGATTCTGTGCTCTGGTGTGTCTTGAGTTCTGTATTTTGCACCTTTTCTCTGCTTCTAGAGCCTGCTTTTGTTTCAGATGGCTCTCATGGTTCCTTATAAGAATCTTTATCTCTTTTAGTTAGGCCTATAGGATGTTATTAAAAAAGGATTGCCCAAGAAATACAGATATATAGGATGTTTTTGTAGTTGTCCCTAAGCATGTACATGAACTGCAGATATATCAACATGCAGGACTGATTTCCAGAGGGAAACTTCAATAGCCTTACAAAAAGCCACCTGAGCGCCTAGATTCAATTTGCTTCAACAATTACACACTCAAGTTTGTTATTTAAATTAAGTTCTTGAGAAGCAGCTGTGTGCTTTGCTCAAGAGAAGCCAAACTTGTTTTTCTGGTAGGTGTAGCTACTGAGACTGACAATGGAGAAACCAACCATCGGGAATCAAAGGTGTTGGCAAGTCTCTTAGGTGTTGGACCAGCACTGGGGTTTTCCCTCAGTGTTGTTCTCTGTTGAATAATTCTTGCAGTTTTATCTTAAAAATATTTTGTCTGGTTAGAATAAACAATTTGTAGCTTATATCTCAGCAAAAGAATTACTTGGAGGACTGAACAGAACTTCACTCAGCTATCTGCTTTAGAAGGTACTTTTTCCTTTCCAGTGTTCACTGTTGTTGAAAAGGTACTTGTTTTATTGTTTATTATTTGTAGCTAGCAAAAGAATAAGAAATAACAGGTAATGAATTGCATTATGTAATGTTGTTATTTCTTTAGTGACAGCTAGTCTGTACGACCGAGCAATATTTAAGTCATAAATAGGTAAGACCAAGGAAAAAATGTTGAATGTGGCCTACTCATGTTGTTAGAATGCTAGAATACATAACCTGGGAGTAACAGTGCTCAGGGGAAACATTGTCTGACTTTAGAATGTTGAATAAAAATACTTCTAAAATCTGATTTGTTCTCAGTCACAAATCACCAGCAGAAAGTTGTATGACAGTAGCAGGCTCTTACCATGGATTTGCAGTTCTGCTCTAAATTGTAAGGACTTATGGAGTAGTGGAGACTCTCTGTTTCAGAGACAGAAGAGTCAGTGGTGTCTGCTGCTGCTGTTCTGCCTTGTGCCTAGTGTGATATAGGTGCCCTATGACTATTCTGATCTGTAAGAGAGAGGCTCTCAAAATAGCTTTGCACAATGTGTGAAATGCAAGAAGAACAGTATGAAATATCAGGATTAATTATTATTATTATTTGATTAAGCTGGGTCACTTTTCTTCCAAGAATGCATGGTACAAGCAGGCTGTAGTGATTTGCTGTCACTTTACTAGTTTATGGATCATACCAAGATACCTAAAGGTGAATTTGAAGAGGGATCTTTGACCTGAGCTTCACTTGCAGAAATTATTGCTTAGGAGTGCCATGAGCTCCCTGTCAGGCATTAACACTTGCTAGCCCATGAGTGCTGCTAAAGACTTTGGCCTTCCAGGTGCTCAGGGATGCTGATCTGTTCCTGCAGCAGCAAGAATTTAAGACCTGACCCCAAACCATGACAGGAGCTGAGCCAACATTAATGCAGTGTGAGGAGATTCAGATCTCTAGCAAATATGCTCTGAGGTGACCTACCCTGCAAGCCCTGCCTTGTACAGTGCTAAGTAGGGTGGCAAATGAAAGTGTTCTGGCTTCTGCTGAGTTGTATGAATTGCCCTTCCTCTGTATGTATTGTCTCATCTGTGGTGAACTGCAAGTTATGGCATTTGTACACCAGAGATTTTATTTAGACCATCATGTGCAATCCCCGATTGTGATGGGTTTTTATGATCTTGATTAATTCTGTATACATTTCATTTATATATCTGCCCCTAACTTGTCTGTGAGAAGTCTGATTGAGAGTTTTCTGTGTATAATTTACAAATACACTGTCTAGAGGGGGGGGGAAAAAGCATTTCTTTTGCTTTAAAAATTACTGCCTAATTATTTAATTAGATGATTGGATGTTTTGAAATTTGGATTGTAGAAAATACTGAATAATGGCTCCTTGTTCTACTATATATAGACCTCTGTCCTATTCTCTCACAGAACCCTCTGTGCGCAGAAGCTGCTCCACACATCTGACCTACAGAGGCATTGAGTGTAGCATCCATCCCATTAAAGGTGTGTTCTGTCACTGATAAAGGCACAGCAGATGGGGCTCTGATTAAGCCACGGCACAGTGATAGAGATTTGTGTCTCCATCTTGTTTGTGGAATTCTTCAGCAATGCTGATGTATCAATATTATCTCATACTACATATTTTCTTCCCTGCAGATGCGGAAGCGTAAAGTGCAAGGGCAAAGAACTTTTCATCTCCATTTGGACACACTCAGAATGTTGTGTGGTGGGAAAAAGTCTTACTTTGCTGCAGCTGTGTGTGTTATTACTCTAACTTCAATGGTGACACTTTCTTATCTCAGGTTACAGAGACTTTCTCACCTACCAAAAATAATTCAAGAGGGTAGCAGATGTAGAGGGAAAATTATCAATAGCACAATAACACCATTAAAAGATAACAGAACCTTTATAATATCCCCCTACTTCGATGACAGAGAAAGCAAAGTCACTCGTGTGATTAGCATTGTTCACCATGAAGATGTAAAAGAGCTCTACTGCTGGTTCTGCTGTCAGCCTGATGGAAAGATCTATGTATCAAAAGCAAAGATTGATGTTCACTCAGATAGATTTGAATTCCCTTATGGTGCAACAGATATAGTTTGTTTGGAACCTGAAAACTGTGATCCAGCATATGTGTCAATTCATCAGTCTGCCCATGGAAATATTGACCAGCTGCCAAGGTTTGAAATTAGAAACCGCAAGGCTGAGAGCTTCTCTGTGGACTTCACTGTGTGCATCTCTACCATGTTTGGGAACTACAACAATGTCTTGCAGTTCATCCAGAGCATGGAAATGTACAAGATTCTTGGGGTACAGAAAGTGGTGATTTACAAGAACAACTGCAGCCAGCTGATGGAGAAAGTCTTGAAGTTTTATGTGGAAGAAGGAATTGTAGAGATAGTTCCCTGGCCAATAAACTCATACCTCAAGGTTTCTTCTAAATGGCACCATTCTATGGATTCCAAAGACATTGGCTACTATGGCCAAATCACAGCTTTAAATGACTGTATATATCGGAACATGCAGAGGAGCAGGTTTGTAGCTCTTAATGATGCTGATGAAATCATTCTTCCCCTAGAGCACCCAGACTGGAAAACAATGATGAGCAGTCTTCAGGAGCAAAACCCAGGGGCTAGTGTTTTCCTCTTTGAGAACCACATCTTCCCCGAAACCATAACTACTCCTGTGTTCAACATTTCATCCTGGAATTCTGTGCCAGGTGTTAATATATTACAACATGTTCACAGGGAGCCTGACAGGAAAGAGGTTTTCAATCCCAGGAAAATGATAATTGATCCACGAAAGGTGATTCAGACTTCAGTTCACTCTGTCCTCCATGCTTATGGGAACAGTGTGAATGTCCCCATGGATGTTGCCCTTGTCTATCACTGCCGGGTGCCCCTTCAAGGAAGCCTTCCCAGAGAATCCCTCATCAGGGATACAACACTGTGGAGATACAACTTGTCCTTGATCATGAATGTCAACAAGGTGCTGCATCAAACTGTGCTGTAAGCTCAAGGGAGGGGAAGTGGGAGTGAGAGGCTATCACTGAGAGGGCATTTTAAAATCTCTTCCATGTGAAGTTTACATTTTACAGAGATTTAGGAGAACAGCTCTTTTAGGAACCGTACAAAGGTTAATGCATTTGATTTGTGAACTAAGACATGGTTCCTTGTACGAGTCCACAGTGATGTAGTGCTGGTTGAGAATTGGATTCCTCAGGTAAAGTCTCTACTGCAGCTGTGTAAGACATGAGAGCTGAGGCACAGGGAGAAGATGGCTCTTCTACATGCCTGTAACTATGACAGGGCATCATTCATGGCCTAGGAAGTCACCATGCAGAAAAATTTAATGTACCAATTCCCTGCTTTCCTATTTTTTTTTCCTTTTTCCATCTTCACTTGGTGGATAAAAAAGATACAGCTTTGCTTAATAGTGCCTATTGAAAGTGGCTTGGGACAGCATCTCCCAGGTGAAGAGCTGCACTGGCATTAACACTGTAACTCATGATAACCACAGAGGCAGGCTAAGACAACACAGCAGCTGCAGCAGTGGAAATGTCACTTGTTAGAGCTATTTCTTCTAAAGGTAAAGGGGACTGTGTAGCAGTCATGAGTCACTTCATGATACCAAGGATCAATGCAGATGGTTTTACTTCTGGAAAATGTAATGTAAGTTTGCTTTCAATTAAAAAACCCTAAACAAACAGTATTTCTGAACTGATTCCAAAAAATGCTAAGGGTTATATACAGTTTTCAAGCTATGTACAAAAATACAACTATAGTAATTACTACTAAAGGTAACATTGCTTAATTCTTGTGGTTTGTATGTCACTGTTTGGATACTAAATTTGTAGGTACCAAGTTGAGTAAAAAGTAAACAAATATATTGTGAAAATAATTGAGCAAAATCTACCAGTTTAAATTGTAAAAAACAAAACCCCTTCTATTGCTGGAAATAGTGTTTGTTAAAGTGGTGATGCACTGTAGCACTAAACAGCTGAGGCAAATGTTGTTCTACTGGGTTTTGAGACAGCTGAGATTAAGAAGGGTGATCCCTCTTTGTTTCCCACAGCTGTTCTGAGTTACTTAAACAGTAAGTGCTGAGTGGAGTTGGAAAGCTTTAAAATAGAGGCAAAGGATATGGATTGATGTTGAAGAGACTGTTATGAACTGAGAAGGCTGTTCCCAGGTGGAAAGATGGATGGATGAACAACTACTTAGAGTTGTTTTTTTCATAGGACCTTGAAGTCTCATAACAAACTGTTTCTTCATTCACAGAAATTAGACTGATGTGGATTTTGGTCTTTTGTATAATGGGTTAAGTTGAATTATGTTGCTTCCTTATGTTGGTGTAAGGGTACAGAAACTGCACCTTTTCCAACCTCTATCTAAAAATAGTGCCAAGTAGTTAATTACCTGAGTAGTTTGCTCTGCTGAAGGGTCTGATGGAAAGCAAAGCAAGAAAAAGCATTTGTTCATGCTAGTTTCACAATTCTAGTGGTATTTTTTTCTGTTTGCTAAGCTCCCAGAGCTATGTGCATTGTGCTGATGTGGCAATATATTGAAACTTTCCTCTGAAGGGACATCTGGGGCTTTGGTGTGTGACAGAAGTGTGTGGGAGAGCAGGTATGCTTTTTAGTCATCTGTTTTGTGGTGGTACATACCTATGCCATTAAGGAGCTCTGTCATTAGTGGATTAGTATCATTAGACAGCAAATGTCCAGGTGGAACTTTTACCTGGAAATGTTGATGAGAGAGTCTGTAATTTTTTAACTGTGTTTATAATAATCATCAGCTGCTATGTAACAGACTAAAACTTCAGTTATAGAAGGATAGGAGAGCAGTGTAGTATGTATTAGTTGCTTCTCATCATGCTTTTCAAGGACACACTGTCTGTCTGTGCAACCTGTTCTGATCTTAAACTACCTTCAGGGTGGAGAAAAGCTAGCTGGAATTTCTCTTGCAGTTTGTAGCCATTGGCCCATGTCCTGTTACATGATGTTGAGATGAATGTGACTTTGGCTTCTCTATACCTTCTTATTAGGTAACTGGAGACAATAGCAGTGACTCCCTAGCCCTTGCCCACCACCACCTCCTCCCCCCCCCAATTCTCTCTGGAAGGCTGAAGTCAGCTCTGAGTTTCTCAAACATCTTGTGCTCTGCCTTTCTGTGGCCTCTTGTGGGACTTGCCCCAGTGTGTCAGTCTGTTTTGTACTGGGGAGTAGGTGGTTCACCATCACATGGTTCCTTTAGAGCACCTGAGTTACTGCATACATCAGGCACAGTATAGTCACCCCACATTAAGAATTAGGAGAACTAGGTTTCAAGACAAGTTATTGAAAGCTTTCTGTTTTATCATCTGAGTTTTCCTCACTTTTGAGTGAGACAACAAAAGCTCTGAGAGATCATCAGTGGTGCCCCAGGCAGTGTGGTTTGAATCAAGAGCTATGAATTTGGTTTCCAAATAATAAAATACTTGATTGCAAACACACTTTCAGGGTAAGTCTATGTAAATAAAGCCTTATATTCAAGAGACACTGCTCCACTGTGACTTCGTGCAGCTCCTACTGCATCACTTGAATACTGATTCTTGCATGTGAATAACTTCCCTTCTGTTGCTGGTAGTTCATACTGCAAACATTTGGGAACCTTGACCTTAGTACTGAACAAAGTATGAGATTAGGTCTGCTTGGATGGTGGGAAGAAAAAAACATACTAACAAACACTAGTAATGCTAGGCAGTTTCAGCAGGTTTATCTTTTGAAGGATATGAGCTAATCTTCATGGAAATTCATGTTTTCAAGTTGTGTGGGAAAAAAAAGACATTAAGGGGAGATTTTATTGTAAGGGAGGAAGGAAACCAACCTAAAGCATTTCTAAAGCATGTGAGGTCATAGATACAGCTTTTAAGTACATGTCAAATACCACCAAAATGTCGATAGGTATTGGCTACTCAACAGTTAACTTGTGTGTACATCAGGTCTGCTATTATGATCAAAGCAAAAGACTTTTTTCTATTACTATGCTTTTCTTCAGACTTTTGATTCTCCCTCCCCCCAGATGTGGTATTCTCACTGGTATTTGCCTCTGCCTTCCAAATCTAGGTGTAGCAACTACTTTAAGTGCATTTTATTAACTGCAACTTTGGAAAAAGTGAATGGCTGCTAGACATCATTTAATGCCAGAGGCTGCCTCTTGCTGTAGAGATTGAACATCATCCTCACACTCATTGTATCTTTACCTTCCTCTGAAATAAGTTTACATTCTCACACAAACAACAGGAAATATGGCCTAGGAAATACTGATCAAGCCATTCTGAGTTACCATCAGCAAATATGATGGTCAGAGGTTCTCTTCAGGTTAATTGTGATGGCAAGCTCTATCAGACAGATGGAAAGTTGGCTTGTTCTTGCTGAGGAGAGTTCATACTGACATGTTCCTGAACTTAAAAGTATTATTGTTAGCATCTGATCCTAGTTAAAACTCAGTTGATTCTTGTTTCAAAGGGTAAGTATTTAAAGCTATTATAAGGGAAAAAACATTTTGAAGGGAATGATACTGGAGAGAAGACAGCAAACCCTTTCTCATTTGAGTTAAGCAGCCATGCACTGTAACCAGTATTTGCTGTTACATGTACAAAAGCCTATGGTTCTAAAATAGCTTCACCTTCTCTTTCAACAACAAGAAATAGGTCAGAAGTCAGGTCAAGCACTACTTCATTTCAGACTTGGTGGTGGATTTGAATGGTTTAAACGTTACAAGCTAAGCTTCAGAGCCCAGATAGGTATGCTTTTAAACATGAATACAGACAAAAATCTGTGGTGAATACTGTTAGCATGCTGTATTGCATTATGTCCAAAACAACCCATTCCCAAATGCCCAAATAAAAGTAAATGATTGTGCATTGCATGATGATACCATTAGGTGTGCAACTTTGGTTCATGCAAAGTCTCATTGTATGGACACACTGCTGATAGTCCATATATTCCTGAAGATTCTGTGAGCTTCTCAGCCATGTTCTTTCCATAACACCAAATGGATACTATGGTCTGGCATACTGGTGGCAAAAACCAAGCCCATATCATTTTGGCCATTTAGTCCATTTAACCAAGACATTTCACCAGCCAAAAAGCTTGACCCTCTCTTTGACTTTCTGTACTCTGGTAGAGGCCAGCGGCTTATCAGTTTTTCTGTCCTCAAGTCCATTATATACAGGTATCTGTTATCAAACAGCAGAGCAAATATCTCTCCAAAGCCCAGCAAGGACACATTTGAGAAGTCAGGAGGCTTGATAACCCTAGAAGACAACACAATAGTGGTTTAGAAGCTGTCATGATACACTAATGAGCCTGTATTCCTAAAACAAAGCCTTATATGTCCATACAAAACAAGTGCCTAAAGTCATCATTCTGAAAGGATTTAGAAAGAACTGGATACAAGTCTTTCAAGTAAAGCAATTGAACACTGAGCTGTAGCTCTACATTGAAGAGAGTCAGTCCTCCACAACTGACTGAGCATGTGATTGATCATAGCATTACATAAAGCACAGAACTGAGGCACAAAATGTATGTTCTCAGCAGTAAAAGAACATTTTTCTCTTTTGAAAGATGGGAGGGTACACTAAGAGGTGAAATTACACAGTTATTCTTACTGATAAGGAACACTTCTTTTGAAGTAAGTCTTCCTAATGGTAGATTCTCTTAATTGAAATGGCAAAACTACCTCTAGAGTCAGCTAACTTCTAAAATGCGTATTTTTTTCTTTAATAAGTTGCAAACTCTGATGCCACTAGACACAGGCAGATACAGCCTCATTCTTTTTATGGCAATGGAATTCCATCCTGCTTGATCCACAATGTTACTGAGAATGACAAAGCAGTAGTGCTATAAGGAAAAAAGTCTTCATTTCTTGTCCCATCAAAGTACCCCTAGAAATGGCTGCCTGCTTCCCTGGAGAGCAGTCTCCACGGCCACAGGAACTTCTTGTCACTACAGTTTCACATTCACAACTACAGCACTGCAGTTTGATTTAAGGCTCTACTGAAACTCCTCAGCTTATGCAATGACAAGAGGACTGTGGCCAGAAGCCAGAACAGTAATCAAATTATTTCTAGTAACAGATAACAACTTAGAATTAAACTTGGTAATGTGTAAAGTGAGATGAATTTTTATAAAGATTCTTTTGGCCTATATCTAAAGCAAGTTATTGAAACTAATATGTTCTACTTATTTATTTGAAGAAGACTTAAGACTTAAAGAGAAAGATTTACCTGAGAATATCATAGCTGGCAAAGTCCCACTGGTAGAGTCCCAGTGCTGAGCTGCACACGATGTATTTGCCATCAAAGTGCAGCCTGGGCTGGAGGGAGATGCTGCGATCTTCAGAAACAGACAGTGTTTTTAAGCACTTGCAGTTTATTTCCCTTCCAATAGGCCAAATCTACAATTAAAACACAGTTTAAGACCAGAAAGCATTCACATTATGAGCCATTACACAAGTAGAACAAGCCTCACAGTTGCTCTTTACACATCAGATAAATGTATGCATGTTTTTCTCATCTTCCTTAGGTAGGAATATTAATTCTGTGACTTGTCTTACAGTATTGTTGCAGTGTATGTTGTTTCTAGACTAGAAAATCCTACTGAAAATGGGTGCTTTAAAGAACAGCAAAAAAAACCCCACCAACCATCCAATTGGACAGAAACGTTTCAGTTATGAAGCACCATGAACTATTTACAGCACTCTCCAACCCAACAGTCCCCAGCAGTAACAGCACTTGCAGTTCAGTGCTTCACTGTCAGGTTAGCACATCAGGCATGCACTGAAAGCACTTCCTTTTTTACATCACCATTTCTGCAGAGCTATCACTTAAAGCTAAGCAGGAAGGAGATGCTATATGAATGCTATATGGTACATACCTTGATTTCATACTTATCTGCACTTAGAAGAATATAATCTCCAGGACTGTGCATAAGAGATTTGACTTTGCACTTCTGCAAAACTACCTGTAATGGAAGGAGGTAATTATTTATGGGGATGCTGTTAACTAACCAAACTTTGTGTTCTTCAGTGACAACCTGCACACTGTACTCTTGCGTAAAGGCAATATAAATACTTCTAGCACCTGAAGGGAAACTACAGCTTACACTTTTCTTGTTCCTACTAGGGACAACTTATGGTGTTAATTAGTGAACATATGCACTTCATCTCTAGAATCACCTCCCCCCACCTTCCAAGTTCTGAAATACTCAGAAGAAAAATACCATTTCTTGATTTCAGAACACTATGCATGCTCAGAGTTTGGTTATTAAGATCATTAGTTTTTCTACAAGATTTTTAAAGTAGCTTTCTTTCAGAACCAGTTCTTATTCAGTCTTTAAATCAAACACTGATTCCTAATATTATTCCAGCTGCTTTGGAATAGAAATATCTTCAATAGTCTGAAAGGTTTAATTATAGTTTCTTAAGTATTTTTTCTGCAGAACTGTTATTTTGCTTTACTTCCTGATGTTCTTCAGCTTCTACACCTAGGTGCAGGGTTAAGAATAGGAAACAGAGATTTAGAGTATGTTACAAAGTTATTGGAAGTGTTTTGCAAGATTAATTAAAAATCAATATTCCCACCTTAGTGACCCATTCTGTGTGTCCAGTAAGGGTATTCAGGCACGTTCCTGTTGATAAGGCCCAAACTTTCACAGTGAAGTCTGCAGAGCCACTGACCAGAATATCAAGTTCATCATTGTAATCCACACTAAAAACTACAAGAAGAGGGCACTAAATAAGGAATTCCAGTCTCTATGCATGAGTTTTCCTGTGAGACACTAACTAGGAGCCTCTAAATGAATTTAGTAGCCTCTATATTCATATGCTGCTACAGCTTTAACTGCTGTTCTTGAACTGTGCAAGTGAAATGTTGCTCTGGGTTCCTAAGCTAGCATGGCAAAATTACTGATTTTTGTCCACATTAAGAGATTAATTAACAGATCTACAGCTGAGTTGAGGATATTTTGCAGGGAAGTTATGAGGGAAATGCAAATACAGATTCCCAGGTGCTATTGTGCTCCTTGCTGTAAGTCCATCTCCGGCCTAGGGATACAAAGAGCTGCTACTGCCATATGCTCCCTGCTCCCTAGGGTATGCATCCTTTTTGGTTGGCATTTAGCATTTCCATGCAACTGCAAACCACTACATGGCTAAGCTTTGGCATTATTCAGGGGCAGATAAATCTAGATTTCCTCATCCCCCCAAAAGTGACTTGGGAGAGAGCATTACAAAAAAGGCTAGCATGCAAAAAGCTAACTTAAATAGTAATCTGTTTGATGATGATGTATGTTATTTGCCTGATGAAATTGCTAATTGCAAAGTTCAACATACCTGCACCAGTATGTCCTCTGAAATGCTGTGTCTTTGCCCCAGAGCTCCATTCCCAACAGGCTACTGTGTTATCAAAAGATCCTGTTACAAGCTTTTGTTCATCAAACTTCACTGCAGCACAAGTGTGTGTCTGGATCCCATATATGCACTGACCTGTGCTTACATCCCACAGTTTTGCAGACAAGTCATCTGATCCTAGAATATAAAGGAATGGGGTAATTGGAAGCAAAGAGTAAATAGTACTTCAAATACTATACTTGTCATCCATGTTTATCTTAAATATAGTATTTTCATGGAATCACAGAATGGTTATGGTTGGAAGGGACCTCTGGAGGTCAACTCTCCCAACCCCCTACTCAAGCAGGGTCACCTAGAGCTGGCTGCCCAGGACTGTGACCAGACAGCTTTTGAATACATCCAAAGATGGATGCTCCACAGTCTCCCTGGGCAACCTGTGCTCAATCACAGGTCTTCATACAAGCACTTACACTAAGAGCTGAGAGTGCCTAAGACTGCAGCAGAGAAATTGTCTTGTTTCAAGGAAGAAGACAGACATCCTGGAAGACTGCAGTGATCACATCACCCACAGAAGGTTGCTTTAACTGCAAGTTACCCTTTAAGAGGATAACTAATGTATCTGTACCTCTCAAATAGGCTTATTAATCTGAAGCATGATACCTGCTGCTGGTTTTTTAACCAACAAAGAAATTGGTCTCCTTGTTTTCCTATTAAAAGTGACTAACTAGTTCATCAGTGTGCCAGGTGTTTCAGAAATTAAAACACTAAAGTAATTCTGACTTATCTTAAACTTTGTTAGCACTATGAAAATAATCTGTCTGGTAAAGGAAAAGCAAATGGTCATTAATCATACTGGGGAGGGGAAGAGAAAACAAAGAATTGCAGGACTCTCAAGTTTTCTGTCCTTCCTACCTGTACACAGAAGTCCATCTTTATAGTAAAGTGCATATACTCTGGCACTGTGTCCAATCAAAGAGGATGTCTCAAAGGCTTCATGGTCCTTCAGTTGCTTCATCCTTAAAATAGCCTTTAGGTAAACCTTCTTCCAATGTAGAGGATCCTGAACAGAGTCATCTATTTGCCAACCCAGGTTCTTACATGCAGTCTGCCACACCTCTGTACAGGCACTTATAACCTTATTCCACTGCTTAGAGACGAGGCAACATGTGAGTAAGGTCTGAGGATCAAGCCATTTTAACAGATAAAAACTAAGTTCCAATGGAAGAAGTTTGAGGAAGTCCCTCTTGAGGAGAATCTCTAGATTATTGGAGAGGTGCCTGAGCTGGACTGCTCCACTCAAGCTAATCAGGTGATCCAGAGTTTCATTTTTCTGCAAGTCCGTCAGAGAAAGAAATGTAATAGAAATGTTATCAAGCCATGCTTCAAAGTCCTTTTTCTCCATAAGGTTATGGAAAAATTTACCTGTGATACATCAAAATACTGTATTAGTTCTGTTCAGAAAACAAGGTAAGCATCACATCTTTATCACTGGTACATCAGTATTCCAAATGGCATGTTAACACAGAGACTGAGGTGACCAAATGCCTTTTCAAGTACTCATTAGGTTAGGACTAAGCCTTTGCATGCACTTTGAACCATCATTGTCCCATATCAGACTTAGATGTAGTGAATGTTAGCATTCATGGGGAATGTTAACATCTTTCTTGTTCTAGGTTAACACTTCCAAATTCTGAATCCAATAAGGTCAGAGTTAGTTGAAGTTTTAAACCTATTATAGCAAATAAGCACTGTCTTACAGCTTGCTCATGGATTACACTGATGACGGGAAGAAACCAAAGCACATAAGCAGAATGATAAGCTAGTTACTGACAGAACTTACTCATACCTCTGTCCTGAACTGTTTTAAGCACAAAGCAGGTCACTGTGGAGTTTTTAAAAGATACAGAGAGATGTCTCAAAAACTGTGTTGAAGTACATGTTATCCATCTCCCTGTTTGGCTTGTGTGAAGACTGTAGATAGATTGTGCTGGTTTAGTATCACTTTTGACATGTTTGCTTTGATCTAATTTTTTTTTAGTTCTTGGAGTCTTTTTCCTATTTATAAAAAGAATTAACTGTAACTGTGCAATTGAAGGTGGGAAATACTACCTCCTGAACTATGCAACCTGTTTGCATTTCTACTATGCATCTCAAATTTCTACAATAGTCTTGGACAAGTGACTAACAAGATAAACAGCAGGCAAACAGTTAAAAAGCCATAATTATTTATTTTCCTTGGAAGATGTAATTCCATCCATTACACAACTGCCTGAATTTAATTCACAGAAGCTCCCAAACTCAAAGAACTGAGGAATCTGAGTGGGAGTCAGTAACATGTTTATTTGTCTACAGACATTCTACCTTTGGTTAGAGTGCACCTCTGAACATGGCACAAGGAGTACAGAGAAGCACAGTCTTCACTACTGAAGGCTGCACATGGCATGCAATCCATGATAAAAACACACGCAAGTACTTGGTGCACAGCAAGAGGTGCTCCTAACAAGTCACAACTTCATGCACTAACTTTTACTGCTGACAGCACTTACCAGCTTTCCTCAGCACATATGGCAGAGAATCTATTTGCTGTTCTAAGAGGCCTGTGTTCTCTTTAAAACAAACAAACATTTCTAACAGGCTCCTCGTGAATAAAAATTAGGTGAGCTCTAAGGCGTTTACTGTATTCAACACACGAAGCTAATACCGAAATCTAGGGCTGCTGTGAAGCTCTGGAGCCGGTGCTCCGATCTCGGCGCACGGGGCACTTCCCTAGGTGCTATCCGACCATTCCGGTCCGCTCCCCTCGCCCGCTCCCATATACCTCCGCACGCACAACGAGAACCGGAGACTTTCAGCGCCGCTGCCGCCGACAGCTGCCGCCCCACTCGCCCTAGTCCCGCGGCGCTCACCTCAGGTAGCGGCCAGGCGCGGAGTGTCCTTCGGCAGGCAGCCGCCGCGGCCCCCCAGGGCCCGGTACGGGCCGGGGCTTCTCTGCGGCCATCGCTTCCCACGGCAGGACGTGCTCCCGGCGCTTCCGCGGCCCTCAGCGCGGCCTTACGGGCACCCGCGGCGGGGCGATGGCCCTCGGGCGGCGCTGGGAGCCTCAGCCGCGCCCGGCGCGNGCTGCAGAGGAGTCTCACCCCTTGCTGGGTGACCTCGCTTCGGACTCCCACCCGAGGTGAGCGCGGGCGCCGTGACCCGCCGCTCTGGCGGGCTCAGGGCTGCGGCTGATGGCGGGAGGCGGCCGAGGCGAGCTCGAGGTCGAGCCCTCTGCCAGGCTCGCCCGAGCATTTCTGGCACTAGTAAGGGGCCGGGAGCGGGAGGTGGGGGCGGCGTGATACTTGTGGGCCTTTTCTGCCTCAGAGTGCAGAACAAGAAGCTGTACCTGGCCGCGTTCGCTGCTGTCCTGGGACCGCTTAGCTTTGGCTTCGTGCTAGGCTATAGCTCACCTGTTATTCCAGAGTTAAGGAAAATCGACGATCCTGGATTAAGATTGGATAGCAACCAGGCCTCGTGGTTTGGGGTAAGTCTTTGTGATGCATTACCATGATGTGATTTTTACGTGATGATTACGATTATGGTCAAGAGGATGCTGCTTATATGATGAGGTCTTACACTTCCAAAGCATGAGGGTAAATGCAGATCCAAATAATTAAATCCATTTTTTACCTAAACTTAGTGATTGATTCAAATCTTTCCTTAGTAACTGTGCTGTAATACTCTGGTAACTCTGCTAGCATAGATTAATAAATGCATCTATTATAAGGTGCATATTTTTGGTGCTAAAATGTCTTCTAACCATTCTCATGTTTCTCAGTTGAACCTGTTAAGAGACCACAGAAAATGAACTGTTTAATACATTAGTGCAGTCTATCAGCATGGAGAATGTTTGCTTTTTGGATACAGACAGGACTTCAGGTTTGTCTTCAGAGCTTTCAAGCAGTTTGAAAGGCCTGTTTGTGAGTGGACAGCTGTAGGCAAATTAAGAAACACTGCTGCCTTTCTTCATTGAAAGAGCTTTGTATGTAGTAGGAAAACCACTTGCTGTTCTGTTGCAGTGAGTAATGCTTCTTGACTATGTTTTGAATAAGAAGTTAACCCCGGAATCCCAGAATGGTGAGGGTTGGAAGGGACCTCTGGAGGTATCTAGCCCAACCCTCCCTGCTAAAGCAGAGTCACCTAGAGCAGGTTGCCCAAGATCACAGCCAGGTGGGTTTGGAATCTCTCCAGAGAAGGAGAGTCCACAACCTCTCTGGGCAGCTCGGGCCAGGGCTCTGTAATCTCACAGGAAAGAAGTTTTCTTTTCAGATGGAACCTCCTGTGTTCCACTTTGTGCTTGTTCCTAATCAACCCTAATGTTTATATTGATTTTTCAAAATCCCTGCATACTCCTGCACATTTTTTTTAGGAGCTGCTATTTCCTTTCAATATTTTAAAAGAAATTGCTGTCTGTTACTTATATTTAACCTATATGTATAATTCTTTCCTTGTTTTTTTTGAAGTCAGTGGTAACATTAGGAGCTGCTGCTGGAGGAATACTTGGTGGCTATCTTGTGGATAAAATTGGGAGAAAGCTGAGTCTAATGCTGTGCTCAATACCCTATATTTTTGGATATACAGTTATTATTTCTGCTCAGAATGTTTGGATGCTTTATTTTGGACGAATCCTGACAGGCTTAGCCAGTGGCATTACTTCCCTTGTTGTTCCAGTAAGTAAGATGCTTGGCTGGGATGTGTGCATGTGGGGGTGCTTTTTTTGTTTGTGGGGTTTTTGTTTCTTTTTCCACAGCAGTATTAGAGGTGACTTGAGTGAAGTAACTGAATAGCTGCAGCCAGGGCAGTCTGTGGGTTTAGAAGAAACTGATGTTTTGTGGAATGATGTTTTGCTTAATCTGTTGTGTTAATGTCTTTGGAGGAATTCTGTCCACTGTACAAATGACTCCTTTCTCTTTGTTTTGTGGAGCTGAACTCTAAGCTCCCATATGTAGAGGCCTGAATGCACTGGCAAAAGAAAAGATCTATGTGAGTGCAGTGATGAGGGAGGAGAATATTGTATGTAATACCAACCTTTGTAGCTCTGAGTTATTACTGAAATAAGGATTACTTATTTTCCTTCCAGAAGAAGAAAGAAGAACTGTGACTTTAGAAATAATTGAATGTATAAATATGAGGATTTCTTTTTTATGTACATAGCTAAACTGCAGATGTTGACTTGGGGTCAATAGATTAAAAAATAGCTGAGAGGCTGATCCCAAATAGTGGCTGAGGTGCCATGCTGTTCCTAGAGTTTGTGTACAGATGAGCTGTCAGTTTGGAACCTCATGGAGAATGAAACCATTTGACCTTTCAGTTGAATTAAAAATTTAGAAGGTTGATTGCAAGCAGTTTTATACATGTTCATGCCAAGCCTGTTCCAAGTCTAGACTGCTCTCTGATGAGGTGTTTCTACTTGAATATAGCTAATAGAAGAAGCTCTTACTAATGCAAGTTTATTCACCTCTGGGATACTGATACTGCATCAACATTCTTCTGGCTAGGTCCTCCCTTTTTTCCAGGTTTCTGATAATGTCAATACACATTTCTCAGATTGTAATTTTCTACTCACTCCATTTTATTAAGGCTTTTTTTTTAAGGAGAGGATTGACTAGGAAATACATCTGTGTGTCTCTCCGAAATTAATTGCATGTTAAGTCCTTGATCCAAAACCGGATACAAGTAATTAGCTGGTTTCTCCCTATGTTTTAGATGTATATATCTGAAGTATCTCATCCCAAAGTCCGTGGTATGCTTGGCTCTTGTGTTCAGCTGATGGTGGTGACTGGCATTCTGGGAGCCTACACTGCAGGTATTGGAGTTAAGGGCTCTAGGTTACAGAAAAGAATCAGTGCATGCAGTGAGGAGCTGCAAGGCATGTTGATAGTCTGCTCTTCCTTCCTTTTGGTTCCCAGGAATGGCACTGAAGTGGCGCTGGCTGGCACTGCTGGGCTCTTTCCCCCCCTGCCTGATGCTCCTGTTGATGTGCTTCATGCCTGAAACGCCTCGGTTCCTGCTGAGCCGCGGCAGGAGCGCAGAGGCCATGGCGGCACTGCGCTTCCTGCGGGGACCACACGCTGACCACGCCGGGGAATGCAGGCACATTGAAGCTGGAGTTCAGCAAGAGGTGACGAGAGCCTGAGTCACTCTTGAGAAGCTTTTTGGATGGAGAGAACATCTGAAAGCACATAGTGTAATTAAAAGGGTTTTACCAAAGCTTAGTTACTAGCCTTTACAGAGTGCTCCAGACCTGTTCCCTCACACAAATACTCTCACTTGCTTCTTGAATATCCATTGAATCTTTTTCCTCTACCTTTCAGCTGGAACTGTTATGTTGGCTGCTGTCAGTGCCCATGAGTAGTAGTTGGGTTTGTGAGTTTGTTAATTATATGACAGCTATCTGGTTTTTTGCTTTATGTAGCAATTTTGTAGGATTGTTCACCTCTAACACTAATTTCTTGTATTTTGTGTTGTCCAAATGCACTTTTCTTGCATCTCAAAGCATTTAGCCTCTGGTGAGATGTGTGCTTCAATAGGCAGGGCTAGTCATTGGAGTTTGGTTTCTGCAAGCCATTAATTCATTTGTGTAACTTTCACTACAAAGTACTATCAATTTCTGTGTCTAGAACCTGAGAAAAGGGGACAAAGGCTTTTTCTGGAGTCCTCAGATACTTCAAATGTAAACATTTTTACTGCTAAGGCACTTCTGCTAAAGGGAAGGTAGGGAACTTACTGAGTTGGAACAGACTGAAATGTTCTGAGGAGGTTTATGGTGGTGATGGAAACTTTTCACCAAATCATTGTTTGATCTTTTTAACAGGGACTGAATCTGGCTGAATTTAAGAACCCCTCAATCTACAGGCCACTTCTTATTGGTGTGGCTCTGATGTTCTTCCAGCAAGTAACTGGCATTAATGCAGTTATGTTTTATGCAGAAACTATCTTTGAGGATGCAGATTTCAAGGTAATCAGGTTGTGTTTCCAAACTGATTAATGTCTACAATAGTTTCAGCTCAGTCAGTTCTATAATAAGTCTAAACCACATAAGAAACTGACTTGATAATGATCCTGCCTGAATCATAAATAACAGGGACTGGGGTTTAGTGGGCTTTTATGGTTTGGATTCTAGATACTCTGTTACTCTGGCATACCTCCAATGTTCGGGGTGGGAGGGAGGAGGAGAAGTATGTTGTGTTTTGCTGGTCTGAAACTTTGATACTGATAGAAATCCCCATTATAGTCATCTTCTTATATAAATGGTTTTTATTAGAGTTGCATATATAATGTTTCAGAGAAAGTGAAACTCTAGGATGATGTTGTGGCTTATTTTAAAGCCTTTTAGGAGACCAGTATGTTGCATTAGTTGGTGAGGTCTTTTATTCCCCCTCCCCTGTTGTCTCCTTCCACCATTGATTTCTGTGGCATAGTTTGTCTTCTTTCAGATTCAAAAATCAAATGCATTTGTAATGCCTGAAAAAGCAAACTCTCCCTCTTTATTTCAGGATAGCAGAATGGCTTCTGTTGTTACAGGCTCTGTGCAAGTCTTGGTCACTGCTCTGGCTGCACTCATCATCGACAGAACTGGGCGCAAAGTGCTGCTTTACATATCTGGTAAGAGATGTTCCTCAAGTTTGTTCAGGAAGAGGAATGACTATAAATATAGTGGTGGGGGAATTAAGTATTGCACTTTCTGAGACTTTAACTCCTAAGAGGAAAGTATCAGCTTATATACACATTGTAGATGAAACACCTGGAAACTACATCTGGGTTACCTTTTGGTCTTCTTAGCAGGCCAGTTTGTATTTGGAAATAGCTGTGTCACTGTGGCAGTTCTTACTACTGTGCTCACTGTTCTGCTAAAGAAGAGTACATTCTTACACCCAAGCTGTCAACAAATGTCTGTTTCAGAATAATTTCTCTGTGCCTGCTACTACTTTCATGGCACATTGTGGTGTTGAGTTACACAAGAGTGAAGTGAAAATTGTGAACTATAGAAGTAGATGTGCTAAATAAAACTAGTGGATGGAGTTGTTGTGCTGCACACTCAGGAACAACTGCTGTCGAGACTATAGTGTTGGGCTAGTGTGTAGAATGATTGTCTAGCATCTTTCACTCCTTTCTAGGCCAGTGTTTATTTCCAAGAACAGTAGTATCATCTTTTAAGAAACACTTGTGTGTGGGTTGGCACATCTTACATGTTAAATATGTTCTGTCTCTCAGAAACTGGTAACTAGTGACAACTTGGTTATTGCTTACTTTTCAGGGATAACCATGGTGCTGAGCACTGCATTGTTTGGCCTTTACTTTAAAATGGTCCTTCCAAATCAAAACAAGCCATCAAATCCTGATGTGTGGTTCACTCTAATAGCAGCATCCCCAGAAACAGAAAGCAGCATCTCCTGGCTTGCAGTGGTGAGCTTAGGACTCTTTGTTGCTGGTAAGTGGAACAGGCTTCTAAGTAGTCGTTAGACAAAACTCAAAGCTTTCTGAGGAATGTGACAGTTTTGTTCCATTTTGTCACATTATTGGTGAATGGAAATGAATTATATCATGCCACACCTTTTCAGTGTATGATGTGAAGTTGGACTGAATGTTCACAACCCTGGTGATAGAGCTAGGAGCTTAGTTAAACTAATGCCCTGGAAAATCAGTTTATACGTCCTTGTGCTTAAAGCAAGTAGTGATTGCTCAGGTTAAGCTGTTTTACAGTTGTTAATGGAAAAATGTCTTTGTTAGTATCTGAGCTACACTGAAATCTGTGATGGTACAAGGCAGCAGCAGTTTTACCACTTCAGAGACTTCATGGCAAGAAGTTCTGCTTGTTAAGAATATTCCTGTAATTAATTTGCTGTTAAATGCTAGTATTTATCATGCTGCCCCAAAATAACTTAATTAAAAGAGGTACTATTATGAGAATTGTACAAGAATCTAGAGTGAAAAATGCACCCCACTTACTTGACTAACTTGGGCATCAGTCAATCTTCCCTTTTATATTTAACTTGCATTTTTTTCTCTTCTTGCAGGATTTGCCCTTGGCTGGGGTCCTGTTCCATGGCTGGTGATATCTGAAATCTTCCCACTTAAAGCCAGAGGCATATCAAGTGGTGCTTGTGTGTTAACAAACTGGATTATGGCCTTCATTGTTACCAAAGAATTCCGGGATTTTATAGTAAGCATTGGAAATTACAATCTGAAGTTTCTTTTCATGGGGAAATTAAAGATGCTCCTGAGAGAGCCTTGAGCCAAATCTGCTCTGGCAATACAGAGCTGTAGGTGTACAGGAGTGAGCTGTACTAATGTGGGGTTTTGTTGTTTCTCTTCCCTCAGGCTTTCTTAACATCCTATGGCACATTCTGGCTCTTCTCTGCCTTCTGCTGCCTCAGTGTAGCTTTTACAGCCTTTTATGTTCCTGAAACAAAAGCACAGACCCTGGAACAAATTGAGACCTACTTCAGAAGACCTTAAGGCTAAAGCATTTTATATTGATGCAATGCCTTCCTATCAGGCATTATGGTGCTGGAGTTGAAACTATAACAGTGTTACATAGCAGACATCTCAGTTATGAAACTTGGCAATCAAATTGTTTTAATGAGTTTTGTAAAACCTGAATTCTGTTTTAACAAAATACCTGTGAGGCTCTGCAGACCTTCTGCCTCCTCCCTGGAGGAGATCTCCCTTCTGCAGGTCTTGGACATGTTCTTTCTCCTTGATTCCTGTGTTCTTTTCCCCTGGTGCAGACTGACAGCAATGGCCAAGAATGTTAATGTACTGGCCACTATCTTCTTGTCTTTCTAAGAGGTAAATTAAGATCTAATTTTATACAATAAACTAATGAAATGTCTGTGCTCCAGCCCTTCCTTTATGGCACAGGTTACAGTAAGAACTGAGTGATGGGAGCCTGGCTAATGGTCAATACTTTACCTGTCTGTTGCTGTTACTATTTCTGGGATGCTTGCCCATGCATGGAGGAAGTCTTGGTCCCCACTGGAGATGAATGCTTGGCTTTCATGGGTGTTAAGTTGGTGCTGGCACACTGGCTAGGAATGCATTTAAAGCACAGAAAGGGTTGTAGCTCTTGGAAGAATGTATTTTAGTATTGCTTTCTCAAAAGGAATTACAAGATCTTGGAGACAGCCAGAACACACTCAGCCAGAAAAGGAGAAAAACTATCTTTATAGTGTTAAGGGGTAAAGATCTCTGATTGGAGCAGGTCTGAGAGTCTAAAAGATGCCCTGAAACACAATCCAATGCTGGATCATATTTCCTCTCAACAATGGGTAATGATTAAGACATAAACACCAAATCTCACAGTTATGATACAGCATTTAAATGAATGACATCTCTGAAACAACACCTCTAGAGAACTCAAATGGAAACAGTAATCCAGAGCTGTCTGCAATAGGGTGCTACTCCTGTCTTTGTAATTTCGTGTTTGATTAACTAAATTTGGAAAAGCCAAAAGTTCTGCATGTGTCAAAACTTAAGTGAGGTCAAATTTACAGTTTATTACACATGAAGGAATAAATCATCTGTTACTCCTTCACAAAGGTGATACATGGCACTTAAACCAGTTCCAGCTGTGATAGGACTGTTTCTATTTGTATGTCACATCTAAAACACAAACCATACATACTAGCACGTGACAGTAGAAACAATGTCATACAGCAGCAGTTAAGACAAGTGGTAGATAAAAGTTTCTGTTCACAAAGGTAGCAACAGTCTTAACAATATGCAGTTAGTAAATTACAAAGCAGTCTGCTAACATTCAAAGACTTAGTTAAAACTGACAGTCCAGGTTGGTAACACTTTGTGCATAAACCTTTAGAGACTTAACATTTGTCCATTCAACCAGATAAATACCTTAGAAATAAAGATGCAGAAAAATCTCTTGAATTTTCTCTTCAAATCATGTGCTAATGATTTCCAGGAGCAAACAGGAGTCAGTCAGTTGCAAGTCAGCAACAGAGTGAAGCAGCTAGGCAGTAAAGAGCTGGTGAGACTGTGCTCTACTAGGATGAGTAAAAATACTTCCTAACCTGCATGCAAGTACAGATGTGTGCTCCATACTGTCACAGGAGCCTTCCTGTATCATTAGGATCAAGTTCTCAGGGGATAATTTATTCTTCCACAAAATCAGGCTAAGCCTATCTGAGAAAACACTGCCTTAACAGAAATAGCCAGCACTGTGCATTATGAACCATGACATCAAATTGGTAATAATGACAGCAGCATGATGCTCATTTTCATACACAGAGGCAAGGAAAATACTTCTGAAGTACCTCGTTCCTCACAGGTGGGTTTTCCACAACCCCCAACCCAAGGTAAGATCACATTGCTTTGGATTCCTATCTATGCTTAAGTCTTTTAATCCCTTAAAACTGTTCTAGAAATTACAACTCTATACACATACATATGTAGAGACATACATATGCATATATATTCAATCCAAACCCAAGGCAGGATAGAGCTCATATGCACACTAAGCCAACAGCTCTGACAAAGCTGCTGCATCTCCAAGCCCAGCTTATAGACCCACACCTGTAGGGAAATATGCATCAACTTGAATCCATGACTTGGTTTAAATATACATAAAACAACAGGAAGTAAATGTCAGGAGCAGCAACTGTGACCATATATAACTGGCTATGTAATGGGGTTCTACCTTATAGGGGTGCTACCTGTCCCCTGCCCTACTGAGAACTGTTTAGAGAGTTACTTGGTTGACTGGCCTAGTACTATAAATAAATAAATAGATAAATAAATAAATAAATGTATCTCTTTCAATCTGACTCTCCCAATAAATCTCAAGTGTACATGTACAGAAATAGCCACATGAAGGCAGACAGCAAACTCACTGTTCGTTCTGGGTGCCACTTGCATCCTCTGTGTTATGCACTGCAAAAACAACAGAAAAACCTCCAAACCCCAAACAAAACCACCCCATAACTGCTGCCCACCCAAAGCCCAAGAAACTAAATCAACCAAAACAAACCATAAAACACCCCACCCTCAGCCCCAAACCAGGAAAGGATTGTCATCAGATGGGTCCTACTAGTTCCTTGCAAACCAGGAAACTGAAGGAATCCATATATCCACTTAACCTAGAGTCCAGATCTCTCTCTACTATGAGGAGCACCTAGCCCTTTCACATTGCATGTGGGTCTTTAGTTCTTCGAAGGAAGTGGTTTGTTCCTTTCAAACATAAATTGTATGTATGTGTACTGCACTGCCACTAGAAGAAAGAGCTAGACAAAGATGATTGTTAGTTCCTAAAGCCCAAACTGTACAGACCATGGGAAGGGCTCATCAAAGCCTCAGCCTTAAAAGCTGCATATTATGTGTGTGTAGAATTAACTTAGCTCGTGTGTCTTGGGCCTCTGGAGTCCTAGTCACAGGTGAAAGCTGTGGGGATGGTGGTTCTGCATGCTGTAACACAAATACAACAGAACATTGCATCCTCATTTTGAACAGACTCCAAATGCAACAACATGACACTCAACAACCTGACACTGATGCTATTCTGAAAGGTACTGGACCAGATGGTCTGCAGTGGTCCCTTCCAACCTCAACTCTTGTGTGAGTCCATGCCTTACTACCCATGCTGCTGAGGAGGCACGAGCACATTCTCAGTTAACTACCTGCACAGTCTAATGCTTGCACCAAAGTTCATGACATTCCTATAACATAGTCAGACTAAGGCACAGTGCTGCAGTGGTGACAATACCATAAGCCAGAAGGGGTTAAGAGCCTCACCTCCTCCAACAAATCCAGCATGTTGGGATAGAAAACATCTCCTGCAGAAACATATCTCTTATCAGAGTCCAGAATAGGCCTTCAGTTGAGCTTAGCTCAATAGCAAGCGTTCAACTTGGTAACGATTCTTCCTTCAGAGGAAGAATTTCTTCCATCCACCTACAGCAAGATGTTTCAGTGTTCCTGTCCTAGAACAACACCCATTGTACAGAGCTGTGGAGTCCAAGAGGATCTTTTCTCTCCTCAAGAGATGGTCAGCCAACACCAACACCACAGGCTAAAAGTAGCTTTAACATTAGATGTGAAAGTAAGAAGGGTTCTACATGGCCCAAGACTTTGTACCCAAGACTACTTGCTAAGTTTCAATGAGTGGGTGCATGCCACACACTGCTACAGTTTCCAAAACACACACCCCTCACACAAACAAAATACACTGAGAAATCCCTTTACAGAAAAAGGTGCTGCTTTTGCTTTCTAAAGTCCCCTAAGTGCAAGCAGTGCTCCCTAAAGAGGATTCAGTACATCCACAGAAGTGTTTACAGCTTCCAAGAGAATAAGCACCACATGATACTTTCAGATTGTTCTTTTTTAAACAGCTGCCCAGATAAATAGGACAGAGTGAAACACCACAATCTCTGCAAATAACATTCTCAAAAAGAATTACAAGCTCTTGCAAAGACTTTGAGCTGACACTTCCTTTCAGGTGCTTATTAAGTTACACCCCACACATCTCTGGGTGCAAAAACACTAAACTAACAGTAGCCACTAGTTAATTCTGCTTCTGCTCCTAGATAGCTGTTGAAAATATTGCTTCTTTCTTTGATCAGCCACTCCAGTTGAGAGTAAGAAATGATTCTTTCAGATAAGGCCTTGGATATTTTCTTAGCTGGAGCAATTAAGCCATTATATACAATAAAGTGGGCAAAAAATACTTTGCAAGAGCAGTTTTACATTCAGACTGACTGAAGCAAAAGGCACACATCTCCAGATGGTGACAGAAAGTGACATCATGACACAGGAATGGCATTACAAAATAAAATCAAGGGTACAGAAATAATTCTACATATAGAACAAGAAATACTTGCTAATAAAGCTAAAATCTTCATATATAAAAAGCCTGGAAGCATCACACTTTCATGAAAAAAAAAAGAACAAAACAAACAAACCCAAACAAAACCCTTTCAAAATACTGGTTTAAATTGATTTTTGGCATAGAGGAAAGGGTTGACAAATAACCAAGATGTAAACATGAAACCCTGTCTTTAACATAACAAAGGTCTAAGATGACTGTTTCGTTATAGAAAAGTAGCTTCTTAGCAGTGAAATTTCAGTCTGGGTCTTGTTAGAAAACCAGGATTACCTGGAGTAATGACTTACACTGTTAGTGCAAGCTCAGCCAACAGCTAATACTGATGCCTGCATAGGAATCTTTGTGTAGTCACAAAGAAAATCAGGGCTTGGCTCTTCTGCCTGTAAAGGGAGAAGCTGTAGGTGCACTACAATAACAGTTTTCCAGTAGATGGAAAAATACAGTTTGGGTTTTTTGGTTGGGTTTTTTATTTGTTTGTTTTCTTCCAATTCTTAAGGAATACTTTGAAAGTTTGTGTTTTTCTGTAAAAAGTCTCTGCTCAAGGATTCTTAATGCCAAAACAGTTTTCAAGCTTCTCTGAACAAATGTGCATGGACAGGCCAGAGCAAAGAAAGCAGCATCTTCATATCTTACCTGATTTTTATAGAGCCATCCCTGATTCTTCAGTAAACACACCACTGCTGCATCATTTCAAGGACAGACTGCACTGTTTGGAAAGACCTTGCTTGCAAGCCTTTTTTGTTGTTGTTTTTTAAAAGACTGAAAAACCAAAAGGAGTCATTTATGTTATAAAATTCCTCTTCCCACATTACATACACTGTTTAAAACAACTCATGATAGTAATAACAGCAATTAACTTAGCTGAATGTCATTCAGTACTTCTAATTAGAAGACACTCAGAACAAGTAATGCTTTTTTTTTACTTCAGATTCAGCCTAAGTCTCTCATTGATTACCTACTGTTAGAATGCCACAAAAAGTAATGGTTCATTAACTGAGAAAAGAAAACAGACCTATCTCAAAGATATAAGCATCACCAAATCAGGCTGAGCTAGCCAGAACAACATGGGTTCTAGAAAGATTAATCACCAATACTTCCAGCCACATTTTACCACTAGAAGCAGTGTTTGTGACATTCCCATGGAGCTCACAGAGTTGTAAGAAAATGTGAAGGAAGGAAGAAACGTTTCAAGACTGTCTTCACTTCAAGTCAATGATGTCTTCATCATATAAAGAAATCAGCTGAAATGGACAGTTAGATGGTGAGCTCTCCTCCCTGTTGGCTGAAGTGTCAGGATCTGAACTGCTGGAAGGATGACGTCCTTCAGAATAGCTTTCAAAAGAGCTTGAGATGATCCTGCAGAGAGGGAGACAAAAGTCACTAACAAAACACACAGAGCAGGGCAAGCAGGATCAATGGCTAGTTCTAAAGTCAAAGTTATCCTAAAGACAGAGACAGAACATTAAACTCAAGTTTCTCTCTGTTCTACTCTGCCTTTTGATGATTTTCAGTGATATTAATGAAGCTCCCTGCCCAAATAATTCCCAAATAGTGAAATCAATCAAATATAATTTTACACTGCAGTAGATTTGTTTCTTTGCTTAATCTCAGTCTACTGTAGCTTGGCTGAATTATGCCACCACTCTACACAAACACAGGTTATGAGAACAGTGAAAACAACAGAAGGACCCTGGGGACAGGCAAGCAAAGCCAAACAGACAAATGCTGTGGTGCTTCTTCACAGAATTTATCCTGGAAATAGCAACACAAGAGTATATGAAGAAAACAGCAAGGAGCTGCACAGTGCAGATCTACTAGTCCAAACCCTAATGACAGGCTCAGCTGCAGCAGGTCCTCACAAAATCCCACTTAGCCTTCCTTTGCTCATTAACATGATTTTAGCAAATACTGTACTATCTTCTGTACTTTGAGTATTCAGAAACTCTAATAAACACATCAGCATGAAATTCACACTGGTACACAAAGGTCTCAGTCCAAGAGGTCCTTTCTAGAGGCAGTGTATTCACCTGTCACTGCTCGTTGATCTCACTGCTCCCTGCTTGGGGTCTGACTGCCTTCGAGGAGCCTTTTTCTGCTTCTGTGCACTTTCTGTCTTGGGCATAGGTTCATCCAAGAGGCCTCAACAAAGGAATAAAAGACTTAATAGAAAATAAAACAATCAAGAAAACATTATCTTTTGCTGGTTTCCATTATTAACTAAGTAGTTCCGGTCATCTGCTCTGGTGAGACCTCCTCTGGAATACTGTGTCCAGTTCTGGAGNCCATTCTAGGATTCTATGATCTTAGATGTGAGCAGGCACTGACTAGACTGCAAATAATGTTTTCTCACACTTCCATTTGTTACTTTATACTACTTATATATAAATGCTGGTTGCTTTTCTCACAGTTCTGTATGTTAGTTTATACTTCTATATGAATGCTGGCTGCATGTTACAAATCTGACTGTGATGGCCCAAAGATTAGAAATTATACACTTGGCAACTGCTGTGTACACTGAAGAGGGAGGAGAGTTTACCCAGCAATTCTTTACGTGTTCTGCTTGCAATTTCTTTAATCTCCATACGAGATAAGGACAGAGAATGAGTGACTGGAAGAGAGGCAACACCACTGGGTGTTGGAGTAGTGATGACCTTGGGAGCCAAAGGGGACTTCAGAGGTCTTTCAATGCTTCTCCCAACCAGATTACTGAGAGGGATTTTGTACAGGTTTTTGCATGGAACTTCACCTGAAACATAGAAGGAAAAAGGAATGTTACACTTGCACAAGAAAATCAGTTCTTAATGCTTCTAAATGAAAAGTCACAGAATCACAGAATAACATGGCTGGAAATGACCTCTCAGATCACCGAGTCCAACCAAAACAAAGCAAAAACAAACAACCAAACAAAACCAAACCACACAACCCCTGCCCTCACTAGAGCATGTCCTGAAGCACCACATCTGGGCCTGTTTAGTCTGGAGAAGAGAAGGTTGAGGGGAGACCTCATTGCTCTCTAGAACTACCTGAAGGGAGGTTGTAGAGAGGCAGGGACTGGTCTGTTCTCCCTGGTGGAGAGTGACAGGACAAGGGGAAATGGATGGAAATTGCACCAGGGGAGGTTCAGGATAGACATTAGNGCTTGTCCTCTTGGTAGCTCTCCTCTGGACACACTCCAGCATCTCAATGTCCTTCCTATCATGAGGGGCCCAGAACTGAACACAGTGCTGCAGCTGAGGCCTCACAAGTGCTGAGTACAAGGGCACCATAACCTCCCTTCTCCTGCTCACCACACTATTCCTGATCCAAGCCAGGATCCTGCTGGCTCATATTCAGCTGGCTGTGCACCAGCAGCCCCAGGTCCTTCTCTGCTGGGCAGCTTTCCAGCCACTCATCCCCAAGCCTGTAGCATTGCCTGGGGTTGTTGTGCCCAAAGTGCAGGACACAGCACTTGGCCTTATTGAACCTCATGCAATTGGCCTTGACCCATGGATCCAACCTGTCCAAGTCCCTCTGCAGTCACACAATAAAAGTTATACTCATTGTGCTAGGGGTGTTTTAACACAAGTAACAAAAGGTTTTCTTGCCTCTGAGCTCTTTCAATATAAATAGGCTAGGAGGAGGAAGAAATACAAGCACATTGTGCAAACTTGCAATTTGATTTAGAGAGTGTCATGGTTAAGACCCAGCTGGTAACTAAACACCACAAAAATGCTCACCACACAAACCAAACAGAGAGAGAAAAAGAAGATTGACTCTTGGCAATGTAATGAATCAGCAGTGGAAGCAGGAAGTGAGTTTCCATGCCCTGAGGCTGCTATTCTGCCCATTACACCACAACTCTGCACTCTGGGTATGAGTAATCTCCATGTATTTTAATATGTTGCAAGACTATTGGAGCCTGGATTTATTTAGGTGACAGAAAATAGTATGTGTTTTCCTCATTCCCAAAAAAACCCCCACCAACTCAACACCAAATAGCACTGCCTTGTAAAAACTGAAATTATGATTCCCTTCTTTCCCCTTCTGCCAGCAGTGCAGCAGCAGATTTAAGTGAGGAAGATATACACACATCTTGCATTATGGAGCTGATGTTCCCTTGTTTCTCCATTATTGTTCCCCTTCAGCCTGTTCACAGATCACGTTACACTAAACAGACTGAGCAAACTCTTTTGAGGCTAGAATTTCTACTTACTTTTGGTAAAAGAGCTTTAACATCCACTGGTAGTTTAGCTTCTCTTAAATTAAAGGAATGGTGTATATGAAATCTCAAGTTTTCCCACAATTTTATACCTTTTTTTGCATTATTAGTCCTGGCTATATTGCCAAAGATTTATCAAGCTACTGAAGCTTAATTCCTCCCTTCCTACAGAAATGTTTTCTTCAAAACAGTGCTACCATGTATTTAGAAGAGATATTAAGGGGCAAAAGTTCTGTGGATAAACAGAAAATCTCTATCTTTCAGAGTCTCATCTAGGTCCTCAAAATCTTCTACCTGATCCCTTTTCCCTTACTAAAGATCAGCTGCACTGAGATGTGATCAGAGGTTGAAGGTAAAGCTGCCTGCAAACCATGTTACCTTCAAGAGAAGAAAGAGGGCTTTCTGGCATTTCATAAGCTGTTGGTGTTTGAGGAGAACTCCTTGAGCTCATTTCCTTAGAGCTGCTGTCAGATGATCCACTTACTGCAGCAGTAGCTTTAAAATAAATATCTGACTGAAATGACAAAGAACTCAGCATTAGTAAAGTGAGACTTCCTTAACCATCTTCTGAGTAACAGCTCTAATTTCTGGCTACTCTGTTCTCTTGCCACTATTGCTGTACTGCTGCTAAGCCAATTAGGGTTGGTTATGGGAAGTTTATCCCAAGTGAAAGGAACACCTGTGATGTTGAGGATAGCATTTGCCTCATAAACAGTCAAATATCTCAGATCTGCATTACTCTGAGCAGTAAAGGACAGTGAGAGTGATTCTTGTTCTCTCTGTATGTGATATAAACTAAGAGCACACAGATGAACAGTCACCACAGATCAAGTTTCAGTTTGGGTTTGTTTGGCTTTTGGCTGCAGCATCTTTTCATGTGAATTAGATCCCAACATCCCACAGAAAGACTCAACCCTCTTTTTCTTACCCTTGATGCTACAAGTTGAAGCTCAGGCACAACTGCTGTGTGGACCAAATTCCCATTGACCACTAATCTGATCTCAATGGAATCAGTAGTGAAGGCAAGGATGTAAGGGAAAGCACAGACTGCAATGAAACAAAAATTATTTGGCAAGGAAAAATGGTTAATGTAAATGCTTCTTGGATGAAATGCTTCTTCTGGCATACCCTTTTCTTATGGAAAGAGTTGTCTAACATACATAGACATTGAGCTACATCAAGTCTGAAGAAAACTTCACTCTCCATGCCTGGCAGAACACAGACTGAATGGAAAATAAAAACAGGAAAAAAGAAAGGAAAAAAGTTCCAATGGAGAAATTGGCACTAAGTCTCCACTTTTAAATTATTATATGCAGAAACTTGAAGTGGTATCATGAATGTCACAGGCTTATTCCTAGCACACACACTGTCATTCCACTAACAAGCCTAAATGGTAACGAGAACAGCAGCCATCTAGTAAAAAGAGGTATTTTCTCACCAACAGCATAAGGAACTTGATTCCAGCTGAAGTGGAAGTCATAAGCTGATGGCTGGATCAGTGGAGAACCTCCATTGAAAGGATGTATCTTTTTGTATTGGCAAACATCTGTAACATGGAAGAGAAAAGCAACATCAATTACCTTACACTGCCAGTGACAAACACCAACTGCACAGGCAGATTTTGCAGAAGTGTGGGCATTAGATACATAAACATTCCTGTACAAGTCCCTCCAGATCTAAACAGGGAAATGTCCTTCCTCTGTGAACACAGCTAAGCTGTACATGTCTTGAAAACACCTAGTAAATGTGTAACTATGTCTATATATCTGAAATTAAACCCTAACAGCTGGTATGTCTAAAAATCAACACACCCTGCAATAAAATATTTGAATTTCTAGTCTCTCTAATATGCATTTAAATTCAAAAGAACATATATTGAAAAACTTACCATGAAACACTGAAATTCAGTTTAAAATACAGATCTAGACTCCAAGGAAAGAATTACATATGCAGATTAAGGTATAGCCACTGTCAGTCTTCCCTAAATACTTACAGTTGTAACACAACAGTAGACCAGCTTCACCATCTTCATACACATCAATAGCTGCAACAAAATTAACCTGCAATGATAATTGGAAAAAGTGTAATGAACACTCAGAGGATACTGAGGTTACTAATAAGCAATGCAATCAGTTAAGGCAGTGCACAACTACAGATTAACACCAAAAAAAGAAGGAAAAAAAAGTAGCAATTCTTCAAATGTAGCCTCTTTTGTGATTAACTTTCAGGGTGCTCTCAGAATGAAAATCAATTTCTTTTGTGTTCAGTTCTCAGTAGTACTGAATATTCAATACCGCACCCAGAGCACAAAGCAATAAAAACTCATGTAGCTTATTTGGCATTTTGGGGAATGGGGTGATTTCAGGGCAGCTGTCAATCAATACAACATGCTAAAACCAAGAGTGCTTTTCAAGAAGTGAAATCCAAAAAGCTCCATTGTACATCAGGACTAGCAGAAAGATCAGATGCCCCAATGACTGGTTCAAAACTACTAACACTTACACAGGTTGATAGGGATATACTTAAGGCTGAAGTTAGAAACTGAGAAGCAGTGCTGAAGAAACCATTGTTTTTCACACAGCACAGGCTACATAAATTCTCATATTTCAACTCTTTATTCTTTTCAGTTAGATTAAGAATCACAGAATCATCTGGGTTGGAAGGGACCTCTGGAGCTCATCTAGTCCAACCCCCCTGCAGTGGGCAGGGACATCCCCAACTAGATCAGCTTGCCCAGAGCCCTGTCTGAGGGAGCTGGGATTGTTCAGCCTGGAGAAAACTTCAGGGGGACCTACTAGTGACTTTCCAGTACCTAAACACAAAAGAGTCATAAAAAGCAAGATATCAATGATGCAAACTTACCTTTCAATGAGGAAAGCTCACCTTGTTTGTTTCCACATGATGCAGTCTGTAGGACTCCCCAGTACTCTCATTAACTAAATCAAACTGATGCCTATAGGCTACACAGATCATATTGTCACTGTCTTCAGTGGGTCCATCCACCAGTGTCATAACCACTGGAGGGTCAGAAAGACATATTTCCTGTAATGTAAATCACAGAATTAGTCTCTTTTTCAAGCTCCTACAGCAGGTGGCTGAAGGTACTCCATGAATTCAAAGAGATGTGCTCTAAGCCCAGACACATGATAAAGAACAAGCAGAACCTGGAGGATTTCTTTGGCATCTATATGATGGAATTCTCATTTACAGACATAGAATCATAGAATGGTTAGGGTTGGAAGGGACCTCTGGAGCTCATCTAGTCCAACCCCCCTGCAGTGGGCAGGGACATCCCCAACTAGAGCAGCTTGCCCAGAGCCCTGGCAAGCCTCACCTGCAATGCCTCCAGGGATGGGAACTCAACCACCTCCCTGGGCAACCTGGGCCAGTGTTCCACCACCCTTGTGGGGAGGAACTTCTTCCTAATGTCCAATTTAAATCTATTCCTCTCCAATTTAAAACCATTGCCCCTTGTCCTTTCACTGCAGGCCTTTGCAAACAGGCCCTCTGCAGCCTGCTTGTAAGTTCATGTCATGATGGCTTCTCACTTTTATTTCTCTGGCAGTTCAAGAAGATCAAAATGCATGCTGTTTGTCCTTCCCCCACCCCACTAGCTGATTTTTGGCCAGTCTCTTAAAGTAATTAGTGATTAGCTGAGACAAACATACCCGGATGTACTGGAACTCCTCTACTGGAGATTCAGATGAGGAGAGCACATTGCTGCTGCTGGAGCTGCTGCTTGCATTGTATTTCTTTGTGACAAGGAGCAGTTTGTTCCTAATAGCCACAACAATCCTCAGTTCACTGCCATGGTGAGTATTAATGGCATACAAATGGCAGCCTGAGGAAATAATGCAAGTGTAAGTGCAGTGGAAGTGTTTTGGGGAGGATCTGGGGTTTTTTGTTCTGTGTTTGTATGATGGTTAGTACAGTGAGGTTCTGCTGCATGACTTAGCAACACAGGATTACAAACCTCCCAACAGGGTAACAACAACTTCTAGAATAAGACAAATCTATTTTTCTCCTCGTTTCTTTTGCAACTAGAGACTAAATACATGGATTTTCACTATTCTGCAGGCTCCAGCTTTCCAAAGCAGCTTGCTTCTGAAAACCAGAAAATGTTTATGTCTACAAAAATAATTAGCAACACCCAAACTTATGCAAACACTACCATTTAGTGGAGATTTGCTAGTGTTCCCCCACCTTCAAATGTCCTTTATTTCAGTCACACATCCCTGCATAATTCTTCAATACTCCTCAAGCCTGAGAGCAACATATCTATTTTCCTCTAGAGCTCTTCAGCAGCAGTGACTGCCAAGTAACACGGTATTTTTACAAAGTTCTAAAATGTCATGCTGGTCTACACCAGACCTAGTTCACATATAAGCTTAACAAAATTTGAATTGACTGTCCAGAGAAAAAACTAAAGGTGAACACCTGCAACTACCTCAAGGGAGCTAACAAGCCCCTGGCAACTACAGACATCATAGCACAGTGGATGTTTTTAAACACAGGATAATAAAATCACCTTTTGTTCTCTCCAGTTTATTTTCTCTGCAGTCATATTTGCTTCTTACAATTTGCTTTGTTTCTATGTCTTTCTGGATAGCACTGAGTCTGAAGACAAGGACACGAGAGTCCTTCCCTGAGGGATGAAAAGAGGCAATTAAATAAGTTTTAAGAAGATGGTGATATTTTGAAATTAATACCTCCAAAGAGAAGCAGAAGCTAACAAACAGAGCAAAGACAAACAAAGCAAACATTCTCTGGAGCTGAGCCAAGTCATCATACAAAAGCACTTACAAACTCTCTAGGCTTTACACTTCTAGTAACCAACCCCTTCAGTTATAATATAGAACTTCAGGTATTACAACAGATGATTTATAATATATATATATAAAAATATAATAATAAATATTCTCTGGAACGTTCCTTGCCTATGCCATTTGCTGTCTAGCAACCAATTGATAATTTTCTGTCAATCTAACTCCCAAACAAGTCTGTGGCATCTTTAGGAAAACACATTTGGTAAAACAGTGACAGTGTACATAAATTCCCTCACATTTCTGCACAAATGAATAAAACTTAATTTAGTCAAGGAGATTTGCAAAGAACATTGAGTTCCACCAGTGGCTGAAGAAAGGCCACATGGCCAGTTTCAGCCTTGCCTTGAAGGAAGCATGAATGAGCATTTAAGGATTCTGTCCCCTCCAGCCTTTTAGAAAATAACAGCAGTTCTGTATGTGCTCCTTTGTTCTAAAGGAAGCATCTAATATACTTGCCACTGACAGACACAATTGCCTCATGAGACACAGATACCCAGCAGCAACCACATTCCTATGAGAATCAAAGGACAGAGACCTCTCTTACCTTTATCTGTTCGGGCAACCAGAAGATCCAGAGCTTCCAACACATGCATCTGCTTTATTTGGAGAGTTTTATCAAATACTTGCACTGATGGTTGACCATCTAAATAAAGAAATAACACATATTTATCCAAAATCCTGCTAAAAATTGCTAGCCACTGGTTTTAAGCTATTTCTTTCTTGTAATAAAAGCCTCTTTTTTTTTTTCCTTACAAAAATGAAAAAGCCTGCACAAAGCTTCTACTTACAGCACAGCATCATAGCAAATAATCCCTCATGGAAGAGTTCTAGCATTGCCATGGATTAGATTATGCAGCTGAAGCCTAAAAGGGACCTTCCCCCTCTGGAAGGTCTGAGAATTATCACTGAGAACTAACTTCATTCCCCCAGTCATGGCACACAGAAGATAAGAGGTCACTAGCAGTGTCACTGCTATGGAAGAAGCAGGCTTTTCTTGTCACATAAGCCTTTGGCTTCATGCTCACTATCATCATGGGCTAAGAAATCCAGGCAAGCCATTTAAACACTCCTTGAGCTTGGATGTGACTTTGTAAATCTTTTCAGATGTCAGAAAACAACTTCTGAAATAATAAACCATTCAGAAATCTGCATTAGCATTGGCTCCCCTGCATGGCTTGATTGTGGCACAGAGAATTCTTGCAACTAGGTTACACAAATGTAGTAAGATTTACTTGGATTGGTAAATCTCCCTGTAGGTGAGGATCCACCAACACTTGAACAGAGCTTATCAACATACATTCTCAAGGAAATGCTCAGATACATAAAAATTGACACAAAACCACTGGATCAGTTACTAACCATCTATTAAAAAGATGCCAGCATCTGTAGAAACCAGCAAGGACTGGCCCCAGGAATCTGCACACACAACCTCATGAGGAAAATTACTGCAGAAAGATTGAGATTCCCAAGGCTATGAAGTAACATAAGGGATACATATTAAGGACACTAAGAAATACAGATCATACAGACACAAAATGTGATGGATAATGGCAAGTAAGAACATGTAAATGCTTTTGGTAGGATGCATTTCCAAACAGTGTATCTTTTGAATTTGAAATCCCCAGATTTAGTTAATTTTCTTACAGAGGAAACACTGGGTTAATTGGATTTTGAGACTAATAAGTGTAAGACACATTCCTGAAACACTGAATTCAAACACATGCAGCTGATACTCAGTGCAACCCTGGAAATACTCAAAATGTATTTTATTTTATAAATATATAGACTTAAAACACAGGTAGCCCCATGCATATGCAACTTCCTTACTTTTCATGGCTCAGTTTGTGATGTTTAGTCACTAGCACAAGGCACAGTTAAAAATGCATTTTTGCCAAATGGTTCTTTAGCTGTGTGTTCTCTGTACTAACCTCCCAGAGTCTGCCCCTTCTTTCCCACTTAAATACTAGCTCAAGGCTCTGAAATTCTAGAAGCTTCTGTATGGTTTGCATCTTTCACAGGTTAATGGCCTTAAGCAAAATCTGGTACTACAGGAAATCAAAAACACAATTGAATTTTGTTTTAAACTTGATGCAGCAGTTAAAGATGATTGCATATGGAAAATGACATTTTCATCAAGTATTCTCAGATCTAAAAATATCTACACTTGCTTTTACTTGAGATGTGCTTCTTCCTCCAGGTTCATCCTTTATTTATTTGATAGTGGCTGCAGAATCACTTTGACACTACACATTTCATCTTTGCTACAGATTCTAATTAGGAAAATAAATAAACAGCATGCAGAACTGATATGCCATGCCATACTCAACAGTGTTTCATTTTCTGTAACTCTCCTCAGACAGATGGGTTCACTCACCTCCTTTTTACACAAGCTTGTAGTTGCCAAGTTAGCTGTGGCATCTCCTTTCACAGAGGTTTTCAATTTCAGTGCCTAATACAAACAGATGTTTTATTTAAATTGAGGTTTTATCAGCAAAACCCAAGCTAAAGACTATCAGGAAAAGACAATTTAGGACTACAAAGTAAAATTCCAGCTTGGAATTCTTATCACATTGTAAGTAACTAGGAGTAAGTGGAATTCTGTGTATTCTGAACACTATATGGCTGCTCGAGGTATCCTCTCAGTCAAAACATACATTGGTTGGAGTTTTGTTTGGTTTGGTTTCAAGTGGAAACTCAAATCAGGAAAGTGGTGTCAAACACAGTAACAGAGAAATGCCTCCCCCTCAAATCATACAAGCTAGTCATCTGCACAATTCACTCTATAAACTAGCTGAACAGGGGATCCTTTCAGCTGTTATACAAACTGGCCTTTCACTTGCAAAACTTCCTAACAAATCATTAAGTCACACACACACACATTGCCAGGGATGCCAAGGACACACGGTCACAGTATCATAGATTCTTCACCTAGAATAACTAGAAGTGAGCCAACTCTGAAAGGGCTAAGAGCTCTAGACAAATACTGCATGAACAGTTTCAGGGAGATACACCGTAAGTCTAAGGTATCTTATAAACCTTCATTGCTAACCTTTACAGCACCATTCCTATAAAATGATGACACATGGAATTGCCACAGTATTCTTTAATGCAAAGTTTAAAAATTACCTAAACCAATTTTAATGCCCTGATCAGGCATGGTCTCTGTGAATGGGCAGTAATCAGCTGCATGCATCATTTGCACATTTGCATTAAGCATGACTGTCAGCTTCAAGAGATGCACAAAATACTTCATTGCATTAACATTTTCACTTCATTCCATCAGGCAGTAGAGAACAGCCTGACAATAAATAATTTCAATATACTGNGGCCCTGGCAGATGAACCTTAGGACTAAAGGGTGGGTCCAGCTCTGTGCATGCTGTGTCCCACAGAGGAGGTGAGACAGTCTTTGCAAGCACAGGTGCAGAGATTGCTCCTACCTGCCCCAGCCGCACAAACTCCGCTTGCCGAGCTTCCTCTTTCTTCCGCGTTGATTTGGGGGACTCTGGTAACACATCACTGAAGGATCTTCTGTTGAGCATGTTCTGAAACAGAAAGCCTTTCTTTTTTTTAACTGAACCAAAAGTTTTCATAATCTTTTAATGTGAGTTAACTTACTGTGATATCATTTAAATTTTCTATCTTTGGCTATTTCCCTGTAGTGAGGAATCTCGCTGTATAGCTTCTCAGAGAACAGGAATTGCAACTCTTCCAATCCTGGAGTGCTTTACTTTCTAACTTGTCATAGTTTATCACTGTCATGTTCTATACAATCATAACAAAGACTGCAGACATGACTATATAGACAAAAAAGCAGATCTGTTTACCTATGAGAAATAACAGTGGGGAAAAAAACAGCACTTTGCTAATCTCAAAAGTATTTAATTAATTGAGAATTAGAAGTACTGAACTTTACGAATAAGAAGTCTTCATCATCTAGAATGAAACGATTTCATTGTTACCCAAGAGTAAAAATGATCCAAATCTACACAAAATAGAAAGAGTAAGTACAGTTTTTATGGTGATAAGATGAATACCTGATCTACAGAGCTTAAATGTCCTATTCCCTTGCTGCAGGTAAGCTTATGCAAAGTATAACATTGTTATGCTTCTCCTCACACCTGGTTTAAACAAATTAATGAGGAGCCTTATCCTGAAAGAACCATCAACTTCCCTAGAACTGTAAAACAGGTTATGTGACAACTGGTATTTAGCCTAGTGTATGTCATTCAGTGCTCGTTAGGATTACAGCCTTTTAAAGCAACAAAACAATCTACTAGTGAGAACACAAAAGCACATGTGAGGGATAGAGAGACTTACATTGACCTTGTGCAGATCAGGTGTCAGGTCTTGGTACAAAGAGCGGATCAACATATCCAGAGTGCGCTGACGCTTCTGAGAAAAAGTTGGGGTTTCCAAGGTGGCTTTTTCCCCATTTATTACTAAGAATATTATGGAAAAGAAGATATATTACCTAAATGAACTCTGACAGTGTCTACTGACTCTAGTTTGGCTCCATAAAAAAATACCTGCTTTCCCCTTAGTGATTTAGAGCTGCTTCCTTCTTGCACTGTTTTTAGCGAATAATGATCCCTTAAGCGTAAAAGAAAAATATAACAGAATTCTACAAGGCATCCTAATAACCTCCTAACTAATAAAAAAATTAAAGATAAACTGCTAATTGAAGTACTAAATCAATTTCAATATGCAAAATGAGTTATGAGTCAATTTCCTGTCAGGTAAGCAACTAATTGTAATCATCACCATCAGTTCTCAAAAAGATTTTTTAGAAGAGCAAGGAAGAGTCAATGAAAACTGCAAGTGAATCATTACAGAATTAAAAATCTTCTTAAAGGTGCTGAAAGGCACCTATGCCTTGTATTTTCAGGGTTTGTAAGCTTTTATTTTCAGGGTTTCAGAGCTGCTAAACTAATACCTTCTATCACTAAATATCAAACAGCATTATAAATTCTTTCAGATCTCCAAGTCCTTTAAGAAAATGCAAAGCTAAATACAGCTGCACATTCTGTAAATATAAAAGTCAGTTTGTATCTAGGACCCTGAGAAGCACAAGTGCATAGAAATCCAGGTTTTGCTGATCTTACTGGAACAGTCTGATAGAACTGACATCCCACCTACACTACAGATTTGGGGAAAAAACCCAACTACACAGAACAGCAGCATACACAAGAAAACGTGTTTACACTTTTAAGCATCATGAATTTCCATTTATTAAAACACCTATTAAAAAAGTGTTTCTAGTCAAAGAAAAACTGACTTACATTTCACTAACAAAAAATCCCTGAATTCCTGGTGATTTGTAAACACAGGTGGGGATGGAAGGGGAGGCCCAAAGAGAGGAACACTTTCTTCTGAAAATACTTTCAGCCTATTAAAAGAATAAATCTTTATCTATATTGAAAGTCACAATGAAACCCCACTAATTTTTATAGGCACTACTCAAAACAGAAGAAAGAACTGGACACTCTCATCCAGGTATGTCTTAGGTGAGGACTCCACAGGTCTAACAAAACACACTCACTTGGAATTATTCATTAGAGTAAAATTCTCCTTCCTTTACACAAACTAACACTACGACACTAACAATTACAACAGAGTCCTCAGATGTATGGAATTGAAAAGCAAGGAGGAAGCAAAATTAATCTACATATGGACCCTGTAATTCCTGGAAGCCACTTCCAAGTTTAGTTTCTTTCCATTACAAGCTAACTAGTGCACCTCAAAGGAGCAGACCCAGTGCTGCCAACTTTCAGCTTCATCCTGCAAACATAGGGCAGAATGAACTGCAAACAGTCTAACATTTTGCTAAACAACAACAGACAATATAAATGTTTTCCCATTATCTCTAAACCATCAGAAATTCAGCATGAAGTTATTTGTTACAATCAGCACCTACCTGTAACTATCATTCTGCTTATTATATCTCACTAAGGCAAAAATATCTGCCATGCAGTTAAGGAAGTTCATTCCTGTAGTGATGAAGCTCACATGTATTTTAATACACTTATTTTTTCCTGCAGCAGATTGCAGATTTAATAAGGGTAAAGTATATTAATCAATGCAAAGATATAGAATATTCTACACATTTTATTGTTTATAAAGGAGGTCAGATATGCTGGGACATCTAACTTGGTGCTGGATGCCTTTATTTGGGTAACTCAGCCCCACTCACAGATGACACATGGCAAACCCCTGCAGCAGCTAGCACTGCTGGGTAGGACATCCCAGTGGGATATTTGTATGCAAAGGTTTCCTGTTGTAGAAGTAACAAGGAAGGGATACTACAAGAGGTAAGGAAGTGAGTATGAAGTGCTAGTACAGATTCAATGAGTTTTGAGATCTACTCTGCCTGACACAGATCACTGTCAACCCCTAGTTTTCTTGCAGACACCTTTATCACTGGCTACTGGCAACTGAAACTGTCAATAAGGTGACACAACTCCAATGTGGAGTACCTGAAATCACCTAAATGATAACACATCCATATGTGGCTGAAGGATTTGAGAAGCATTGATCTAAAATACATAAAGAGCTAACTTAATATTAAAATAAACAGCACCTCAATACTGAAAGGGTAAAAGAGGGAAGGAAGGGGGGAAAGAAGGAAGGAAGGGGGGAAAGAAGGAAGGGTTAAGGGTAAAGTACTGCATCTGGGAAAGAACAACCCCATATNCTGGCAGGGGGGTTGCACTAGATGATCTTTCTAGGTTCCTTCCAATCCCTAACATACTGTGATATTCATTAGTCAATGCCAAATTCATTCCCATCACCAACAGAAATATTTTATGAATTTATATCTAATGAAAATGTATGCAATTTTAGTTGTGAGGTGATTCAAATGCCTTCAATAAAAACCTGATTTTAAAATGATCACATTCTTGCTTTGAACTTCTAAGTGGTTCAACATAAAAATTGTTTTATGAAGTAGACTTAAAGACTCCTACTCCAGCAGCTGAAGGTAAAGAATGCAAGAGAGTAACTGCTTTTCTAAAACAGTTCTCACTTCCAGAACCAGCATGCAGGAAGGAACTCAGGGTAGAATTACAAGTAATATTGATCTTTCAAAGAACAAAAAAAAACCTCCCTAGAGAATGCAAGGCCAAAAGATACGTGTGAAATGGGAGCGAATCATGGATGGCTTGAAGGCTGGAGAAGACTCTTCACCCTCCTGGAACACGATGGTGACAATGTCATTGCCTATGTGTCGCTTCCTTTCTACCTGGAGAAAAAAAAAAGGAAAAGAAAAAAAAAAGAAAAGAAAAAAGAAAGAGAGAGACAATGACTTAGAAGACATAAATAAATACCTTAACAGTTCTGTGAGAGAAAACAGTATTCCTAAACTGCTAACAGAAAAATTACAATCAACAACTGAAGTCAACACAAAATTATTACCTATAAGCACATAAACCTAGCAAACCCATAAGCAGGGCAGCTGCTAAACCAGCTGCTATTGTCTGGTTTTAAGTTAGCAAAGCATTTAAAACTTCTGTAATTTCCATTAATTAAAGATTCACAAATTGGGCATGGAATATCTAGCATTCCAAAAAGGCAAATCCACTACTTGAAATAAAAGGAAAACACTCCTGATGCTGAGTTATTCTTTAAAAACAATAAATGTTCTGATTGGCCTCTGGTTTCTGCTCTGATCTTGTCATCAATCCAAGGCAAAAGCATGAGAAAATTGACATGGAAATAAAAAAAGGACAATGTAATTATGCAATCTAATATAATCTATATATTCATACATAACATATAATTATCACTTAAATAAGAAAATAGTAAAATAGGTGATTTGTGAGCAATTTGAGGTAAATCATTATGGATGTGTGATGACTAGGTAGATACATGTCCTTATAAAGTATTTTTTCATCATATAATACACAGAAAGGTTCAAGCAATGGATGACAGCACATTGGAACAGATCCCCAAGAACCCACCTGGTAATTCTGCCATTAACATGCTCCACAAATTGCTACCTGAGTATGACTTGTGTGTTACACTATGTGAGTACTCTGACAATTCACACTCCAGTCTAATCTCCAGCCTCCCTAAATTCTTTCAGCTAATGCTAATTGCAGCAGTGAAGCTCTAGGAGTCATCTGAATAATAGAATACTCAATCACTTCACAGTCAATCCTCACAAGTGTCTTTTGTAGCTTAATAGAGATGATATGCATTATCTTCTAAAAAACACCATGAAATTTTCAGTATTAGGTATAATATTGAGGAAAAAAATACAGCAAAAATCTTAAGACTTTCACTTCTAAAATATTTACAGGTAAGAAATTCCTTATTTTCTTTTCAACTTCTGGGGTTTGTGATTTAATAAATAAATAACTTTTTTAAAAGGACATAAAAGGAAGAGAGAACCATGTACCTGCTGCTTGTTCTCTCTAGAATATGGTAGCATGGTTGAAACATGGAACATAATTTCATGCCCTTGAAAAACTGTATAGATGGAACAGGTTCCTGTTGTATCATCTGCAAGGGAAGACAACATTCTCAGCAGGGATATGTCCTTTAAGCTTTCTAAATATCAAAAGATATTTCAGATCCTTCTACCAAACCTTCCTTAGTCATCCTATTTTCTGATCCATTTTAGAAAATGCCCATGCTGCATGTCCTACATGGTTCCAAACCCAAGTTTGCAACCTAATCTGCATATTCACACACTTCAAAACCTGTGACATCCTTCATCTAGCCTCCTGAAATCATGCATGATTCTTCAAGCCATGGTTCCCTATTCATGAAGCAACCCATCAGGTTATTCTTCTCCCCATTCCAATATAAAATGAAACTGTTTGTTTTCACAGAAGTCATATAAATACTTTCCTTCAACTGATTTAAGCTAACTTGACTTTTGCCAGGTGAGCAAGGACATGAAGAAGTCTGGTTTGGGACTGTATTATTTCTGCAATATATACATGCAATAAGTAAAACTATTTCTATTGCAACACATCCACTTTTTTTGCTTCAGATGAGTCCTTACTTTTAGTGTCCAGTCCTCCTCTGTAGCCTGTCCAGCCTTTCAAAGTAATTGTGTCACCCAAAAGATGCAAAAACCTTTGAAAGCTTTCACTTCCAGTTTCTACAAGCAGAAGGGAGAAATGTTATGACTGAAAAGCATGTGTAGTCATAGAACATCTGTAAGAAATAATCAAAATACAGCAACAGCTCTTGCTCCTAGGACATGAGGACTAAAGTTTCAGCTGAATTCATGTCATCTAAGCCTTCTGCCTTTACAGCAGCAACATGCCAGCCACGTGACATTAAGCAGTGACACACTTCAGGTGCACAGAAGAACATTATCATGCTGTAAAAATCTAAGAGTGAAACAACTAGAAGCAATTGTGACTTTTTGCATGCAAAGATAATACAAGTCACCTCCTTCAGCTGCTTCCTTTTTNCCTGGAGCTTTGTTCGCGAAGCCTAGCCACGACATTCTATAGTCTACTTCTATTTTTTTTCCAAGTTTTAACAGTAGGCTTCCTACAGCCACCTTTGTAGCATAGAATCTTCTATTTCTATGAATCTTTCACCCAGAATGAACATGAAACCTACCAAAACTACTGTTTACATACCCAGCACCTCCCTTCTGGCTTCCACTTGTAGGCACTAGCCTACATTTTTTAACTCAAATGAATAAAAACATTTAAGAACAAGGCAAAAAACTCACCATTGCTGAACATTTCATCATCTGTAAGCTGCCCATCCCTAGCATAAAGGACTCCAAATTTAAAATTCACAGATCCCTGACAAATAAAACCAAGTATTATAGGATAAACAGGTAAACAAGCAAAAGACCTAAAGTAATGTTTTCTCTAAAGACTTTGATATATGTACCTCTGTATATGTCCTACACATGGGAACATACATTTCATGATGAATTTTCTGATATACTAAGTTGGTGATTTATTAATATGATATATTAAGTTGGTACTTACAATGATTTCTGATCTCCTATGTTGCAAGGAAATATTACATTTTTTTACTGTAATAAGCAATTGATTTCCAAGTTGTCACAAGCATGACAATGCAAATATATCACATACAAAGCTGTATTTGCTGAACAGGTCTGTGAGCTAGGAGTGGTAAGTTTACATTTACCTCTTGCTCTTCAAGAACCAGTAAGTCCTGTAAACAAAACAATATCTTTAGCACACTGGCACTGAAGATAACATAAATATAACTGTAACATCCCTGTATATTTAAGTTTTGTTTTAAAGTGGCCAGTTCAACTGATAAAGACAGTTTACAGTATCATGTAACCCTATTCATCATTATGATCCTGCTACTGAAAGAAACAAACTAGTAGTATTTATACTTAATGACTTATTTTTCCAGAAAATAATGAAGAAAAACAATCAAAAAGAAGTCACCTCCTACCTTTTGTATCTCAGGATGAAAAATTTCCCTTGGGCTCTTCTCAAATTTGTCAAGACTCATAGCACTGAAATGCCAATGAAATAGTTTTATTAAAGGGCAAGTATCCATTCCAACATTAAACCACTAAGTGGTTGCAGGTAGAACTGGTTACAAAAGGAAGTGTTCAAAGATCCTCCATTCAAAACATGGGATGTTTTGTGAAACAGCCATGTCTTTCCCACAATACTAACCTCAAAGACTTCCTAACCTTCTCTTGGATTATAAAATCAGGAATTAGTAAAATCCTATGTGGAGATTACTGTATTTACTTACAAAGGACAGAGTTCTATTCCATCACCCTTCACTTTGGCTTCAGACATCACTATTGTGAGCATTTTAGGAGGACTCAATAACCTATTCTATTTTGTAAGCTTTTCTTCTCTCTCTTCTAAAACCATACAAGGCAAGTCAAAATGGGAAATGAGCAGTTAAGCATTAAATCCACATGCCAAAAAAACACAGTCAGAACAAAAAAAAAACCCATATTTTTTATTAATGTAAGCAAAATTACTTGAGATAGTCTGTACCTAAATTCACACTGGCTGGAAAGATGGTGAAATGTCAAAGGAACATCAGTCAGGTCTGAGGGAAGGCTCAAGGACCACAGAAGTAAAGTAACAGTTAGGGAAGAGACTTTAGTTCAAGCCCAAGTTGGCAAAAGGAAAGGACATTTATCCAGCTGATTGCAGGTGGCACAAACCCTGGCAGAAGCAGGGAACAAGGTCTGAAACATAAAATACTGGAGCACCACAGGATGGAACACACAAGGGTGTTTCAGTAAGAGAGCTATGACCCTAGCTAACAGAGGACAAAGTTTCTCCACTCTGGGATGCCTGACCAAAAAGGTGCATGTGGGTGAGTAGTGGGAGAGGCTGGGTTCAAAAGGGATATTAGGAAGAGGTATTTCAGCAACTGGTGGGCAGACATGGAAGATCAGGTGCTTATGCAGGTACAGCATGCAGTATTGACAATTAGGAACACTACTCAAGCCAGTGCTGTAGGACTTAGAAGAGGGAACTTAGCTCATCTTGATCAAGAAGACGAAAGAGATCTGAAGTGCTTTCAACTCACCGTTTTGACACTCCAAACCCAGGAGGCAACCAGAATTAAGCAGTGAGGCCCAATGGCCTGCTAGCCCCTCTGGCAAATTCAGTGGTCTTGGACCTCTCAGAAATCTTGTGCAGTTGTAGGATCTGGTGGTACTGACTTCACATCCCAACACATGCCCTGTTCCCAGAATTCTCCTCTCCCATCAGCACTGGCAGTGTTATCCAGTGGACCAGCTTCAATCAAGCAAAAGACATTTGCTCGTACTCTATACAAATCAAAGGTTTTGAAGACCTGCAGAGTGTCCATTTATTTAGTACACACTACCTCTTCAGTAAATAAATGCTCTTTTTATGGGTTTCTAGAGGAGGTACAATCCTTACAGAAGATATATTTGAAGATATGGTCAGGGAGGGATTTGAGAAAATCATAGCACGTGATTAGATCTTAAAACCTGCAGGTTAAATCTGAATTGACAACTTTGCACACAGGTGCTCTGACATTGCAGCTAAATATAATGTTGAAAGAAAGCAAAATGGCATTGGGTTTGCTCACTTTATATCCTCTTCTGCTGCAAGAGAGGCAGGACAAAGCACGCTGAGCATGCACATACAGACTCTGGCTGTGGGAAGGAATTTTCCTGGCTTCATTGACAGTGGGTATAACACAACTAACTGTGGAGAAACTTACATGGAGACTATCAACTGAAGAAACATTTTTTGGTTTCTTCCCTGTTTGCTTTCTCCTGCTACAGCCACATAATAACCACCTCTCTAGTCAAAATCTGCTGTTCCTTAGGTGTGTTTATTGCCTATCTAATGTAAAAAGGTGTTTCTTCTCAATCACTACAGTTCCACTTAGCACCTGTTTTCCAATTATCTTGAAAATAGTCCCTCTGCTGAAGAAAAAGTGCTAAGAATTTTCCTCCATTTTAGCTTGTCATGTTGTCTATTCCAGAACAGGCTTTAAAACCACCTTTTTTTTTTTTTGCCTTCAATGATGAAGATTTATAAACATATTTTTCCTGGTTTTACAAATCTATAATGAAAACCACACAACACAAGTTCTGAGTTACAAATATCTTACCTGGTAACTTATTTGTAAATACATACCTTAATATAGATTTCACTGATAATGTTTTGGTGGGACTATAAGGGAGACATATTTTCTGAGTACCCTATAAAGAAAAAAAGCTAGGAGGTATTACAGGGTACACTGACTTACTCTATTTATTCAGATAGAAATATTAATAACACAAGTTAAAAAAAAGAACAAAACTGCTAGTTTTACTTAGCCATATTTACTACTAGTTTGTAGAAGGAAAAAAAATGTATTAAATACTGAAATTCTGAAGAAATCAAAACCATACAAGTAAGCAAACAAACAAAAAGTCAGAGTAGCAGTTAAATATTTGTTTCTTACTGTTTTTCTCCAAAGTATTGAGTGGTATTGAGGAACACGCTGATTATTCTGGTCAGACAGCACAACAGAGAGAAAGAAAGGGTTCTTCTCTGCATCTGTACCTATGTAATTCTGATGAACTGCCAGGAAAAAACAAGAAGCACTATAAAGAAGACAGACACAAACACATGCACAGAGTCATGTGTACTAATGTGCAAATATATGCATATGTAAAGATATTTACATAACTATGTATTTATGCAATAAAAACCCCCAAGAGATAGCCTCCAAGGCCAAGAAGGGTTTCAAAACATCTTTTTGGTAGCAAGAAGTTCTGCCCCTCACAGAAATCCATCCTCTGTCTTTGGGTTAAAAACACATGAAATGAGAACTTGTTTTCTGTACAGGACAGAAAATATATTCATACTAAATTAATATCATATTTATTCCATATTTAAATAATAGCCATGTTGCATTTTCATTGCTCAGAATTTCAATTACTTCACAACAAGACAATTACCTTTCCCTAAAAAATACTTGAAATACCATCTTGTATGATACTCAGGGTTCTCCAAGTGCACGTCCGTTCTGTGCCACGTACCCGGAGCGTAGTCTGCATTCTGAAACACAGTTGGGAGGCTGTTAGATCAAAGCACAGGGGGGAAAAATGGACAACATCATATAGGCAAAAACCAATCAAAAGTGGATGACTCACCAAAAAAGTTTTAGCTCTGTAGTGTTTTTTAACAAGCAAAGAATTATTTTGATGTCAGCCACTGTGCAGCTGAAATTAAAATTTCTCCCTTTTTTTTTTGTCTCTTCTTTCTAAGTAACTACAGTATTCTCCTATTGTGCCACCAGTCCAGGCAATAGCTTGTTTTCAGTGGAATCTGAGAGGTCATTTCCAGCCATGAATGCTCTGTGATTCTGTGAATACTAATCTATTTCTATGTAGAATTCAAAGACCCATGGTTTTAAAACTTAAGAATAAATAAATCAGTAACCAGAATTCTGCCTCCGGGTTTCAGTTCTTAAAAAAAAACACAAAAACCTCAAGGACTTCTCACTAAACCAGAGCATGCTCAGGAAGTTCTTCAGTGTGGATTGGCTGGTCCAGGTAAATTCCCAAGCATCCCTCAAGCCATTTTTCACTAAGAATTAACATATACAGAGGAAAAAGCCATTCTCCATATCCTTTCACTGCATGGCCATTCACCACCCACTCACAGAATCTTTCTGTGATAGAAGCTAATCAGCTTTCCAACTGCATGAAACTGAACTAAAAATACAGTGTACAGAACATGACCCCACAGAGAATCAGTGCAGAACAGCTGATTGCTTTAAAGTCTGTACCCAGTGCTGATGCAAACTGATGATCACTAATAGTTATCTGTTCATGTTAGTTCAATATAAGCTTACCAAGACCTTACATATAATTCAAGAATGAGGTCTTCCTTCTTTCAATATTAACATAATATTTACAGTTGAAAAGGTTTTGCAAAGGAAGATAAAAAAATGAAGATAAGCAGAAACCCAAGTGTCACTGGGATGGTTGCAGGGACACACTGCAAGTTTAACAGGACAGGAATCTGGAGGGAATGACTCTCAGGCTCCACTTAGCTGTTTTATCTTTAATTTAAAGATAAGCACAGCTGCCAAAAAGTAACTAAGAAGGACAGGGGAAAATGAAGCTATAACCTCATCACACTGAGGAATAAACTTCAAAGCACAAAGGTTAGCTTAAATACAGTAGTATCACAAGGACAGCAATAAAAAGAGATGACCTAGAAATAGGACAGTCTTATTCAAAAGATAAGATAGGTATTTTTCTAACATCATCAGGTGAGTAAACTGTTATCCAAACAAAACAAAATACCAGCTTTTCCCTTAAAAGAATTAATCAGTCAAGACTGCATACTCTCAAAAGAAGAGTAAAGCGAAACCTTGAAAGGAGAAAACAGCATCTCCCTCCTCTTTGATTTTTACATTCTCATATTATTTAGCATCTTTCAAGTCCTTTCCTTAGTAATTGACAGCATCTTTCAGTGGTGAAGAGTAACTGAAGCTGAATTATTTTTTCTGCTCTCTGTGAGTATCTTTAGGCACTTACCTCACCTGAGGAGCCATTTTCCACCCGGAACCGTCCAGCTCTTTGAATGGCTCCATCAGCATCACTAGATATAAGCTGTAAGAGAGTTTAAGATAGATGTTCTAGTTCCTAAAATAGCCATATGGTCAGTAATCAAAGCTTACCAGAGTTTCTTCTTCTCTCAGGTATCTTATGAGTACCCATAGAGAAGGGATCAGCCCAGCTATCAGTCATTTGACTACAGATTTGGAATGACCCAATTATAATTCTAAGGAGCATGAGCAGGAGAGCCATTCACTCTTTTAGTAGATTCCAGTACTAACCAGACATTCTCCTGGCTCAGATTCTGGCTGTAGCAACACACAGAATGCCTACAGAGAGACCTGTCTACTTTCCAGAAACTGATCTTGCCCCTTGCTCCTTCCAAACCAATAACTCTTACAGACATGATCATTCTTGTCCTCTCAGCCTTGCTAAGCCTAAAACTCTATTTGTTGGCAATAGTACTAGGACTAGCAATCTTTGATTGCATTTTATTTATTGATGTTTGGAAGAGACTGCAGCAAGAATCTCCAAACATAATAGTCAGTGATGACAGTGAACAACATAAGGTACAGGGGATGTCCTGGTCTGCTTCCAGCATCACCATCAGGAAATAGGGCTTGCTTCCAGCTGAAGGTTTCAACAGTTTCATAAACACTCTGGGATAGACTGCCTATTCCTATAAGGGAATCCAGGGGATTCCCAGAACACTGAAGCTCTATTGTCAAAAAAAGCTCTTGAGAAGCCAAGTTGTGTTTCACAACTCTGCTGTGTTCAGCAACACTACTTCAGATCCCTGGAAGAGGAGAGGAGGAGAATGCTGTCAGCATATTACTACTCCTCTCAACAGTGTAAAACATGAGACTGTGACATACCATACCAAACTTATGAAATGGGATCTGAACAACACTAATGCAATGGTACATCATTTCTTGCTTCCCTCTAGCAATCCATGTTATTCTAGGATAACACTTTCTCCTTTTACTTGGTGAAAGAGTTATCAGACATTTTGATCTCTCTGAAGTGATCTGAGGCCACGTCAGGAATAAACTAACATGGCAAAAACTCCAACACATCCTGGTGCCATGTATAAACTGCAAGAGAAATAAATCATATGGGCAACTTGTTTTATTACCAGTAGAATTCCAAGACAATCAATCAAGACAAGACCATTTGTGTAAGCTTACTGGGAATTTATCATTACTGATACTTTCTTCTTTTCCAGCAAAAGAGTCTAAGTACTAGTAATGAAAGAGCATCTTAACAGAAAGCAGTTCACCTTCTTTTTCAATTAAAACACTACATCTAGTAAGTGGAATGTATGGAAAGAAAGATACCTGATGTTCTTGCAATGCAACTTCCAGCAACTAAGCCACCAATTTACACCTAATTTACATCCATAATAAACATACTACCCAAGAATTTTAAATTACAACTATATCTAGTAGAAAATTAGTGATTTCTTCCCATGTAAGACAGCTGGAGTTTAGTTCATTTACCCCTCCCCACTTCTGTTTGCCTACAGCAAGTTTCATTATGGCCTTGTATACAGAGTGCCATTATTTTAACTGCTGACATACTGCTATCTTCACAGCAGAGAAGACATTTATAGATGAGAAAATGAAATGCCAACTTAATCTTTGAATTTGAAGAAAATGTCCAATAACTGACAGGTTACAGGCATCAGTTTCCATTTTTATTCCGACTAGTTTTACTTTTAACCCTTCTCCCACTACTCTGAGGCATGTACACATAAAATCATATACACACATATATGTACACACATGAGCGCACAGACAGTTTTTAACTCACATAATTGCAAGTACTTCATCAAATACTACCCTAATACATTGCAAGCTTCAGCTTACAAGAGGAAAAAAGGCTTGATTTCCATCAGGGGGTAAACACTATTTATATAACACTTCTTGTTCTGCCCCATTATGACAAAATAATGATAAACAAAGTAGTAAAACAATTTCCTAGCACAGGTCTGAGATATCTATTCTGAAGCCTCTTTTTCTTGCCCTGTAACTTTCAAGTCCAGCTTAGAAAGCACGTTTTCCAAACTAGATCCAAGTTTTTTTACCTGGAAATGAAAAGGATTTGAGCTCTGCATTATAAGCTGCTAAAATCAAAGGACAGGCTATGTAAACTTACAAGCTCCACAGATCCGTAATGCTTTCTGCTAAACTCTCCACGTCTGCAACCCAGATCTTCAGAGACAGAGCTGGAATAGAAATGCTTCATCAGTGTCCACAAGTCAGCTAGCCTTAGACCTCCTGCAAGGCTCTACCCTGCCATTAACAAGCAGCATTCCTGCTTGCAGTGCACAAGCTCATGACTGCAGGGAACACTCCTTCCAATGTGCACAGCTCTTTAGCAGCCAGTGCAATCTGGCTTTCATATTACCCCCAAAGGAAAAGAAATGTCAATGTCCTGACAGTAAGCAAAAGCTATGATTAAATTAAATATTTAGTCACCATGTGACCAGAGTTCCAAAGCAGGTGGTGCATTATAACCACTTAAAATCTGCATTTAACAAACACTTCAGTTTGGTTTGCGGTAAAGAAGAAATCTTAAACTGTTACTTATGAGTTCCCATCTTTTCTTTTAGAAGGGAACACATAAATCTGATAAGCAAAATTTCTCTGCAGTTATTAAGACAGGGTAACCTAAAAGTATTTCAAGGTTAGCTCTATACAGGCAAAAATAAAGACGTCAGATTTCCTTTCCCCTCCAGATGAGACAGAGTTCCAAACTGAGTTTTGTATGGGCTGAAAGCAATCCTATGCTTCTTCACACAGAGAGAATTTGGAAAGGTCAGCTAGACTTTTAAAAGTATTAATGGAGTGAATGCAATTTTTAGAGTTCCTGCATTTTGAGATACACATGACATTTGGCTGATGCTTCATGGAACAAAGGGAATGCCTCACCTGCAATATACTTTAAGGCACTGTGGATTTTTTTTTTTTACTTTTACAGAAAAATCAGGTAATCATGGCATCACTGGCATTTTCTTTGTGTGCTAGTTTAATTCTACAAAATTTACTTTTGTGGCTAGGTGTGCTAGTTGCCTTAGAAACCACTGCAAAAGCAAGTCTGATAAATGAACACTTGTCACTGTCAGTACTGGTGGCAGAACCTCATGAGAACAGCAGGCAAGAGAGATTTTGCTGTCACTGAGCTCTGAAACTCAGTCTTTGATCAAATTAAGAAATGCATTAAGATGACAATTCAAGAGTGGGTAAAAATAAATAAATCCAACAACAGTCGCTAGCACAATAAATCTTTTGAAGTCTTGAGAAAGCCAGGTCACTGTTTTGTGCCTCTGACATCAGCACAACTCCAAACACAAATATAACACAAATTAGAAAGTCACCACAAAATGCATCTAGCCTACTGGGATTTGAACAGAACCATCTCCTCCTGGATAATTTCTAGAGGCTTTCCTAAGTCATGTGATAGCTCCATAAAGCAGGAGATAAAGCAAGCTGAGGTTTATAAAACTGAACTACTTCCTGCCTTGTGGCAAAGCTAACCTCAAAATGCATGAAACTAGAGGAAAATGCCATCTCATGAATTACCTGCATGACAAACCCAGGGAGTTCAGCAATGCATTTTAGAACTATCAGCATGCACACAAAGTCCTATACCTTAATTTGGGGATATTTCAGGTGAGTGAAAGTCAAACTCCACCAGGGAAAGCATGCTGAGATCTCAGCATATTAATGCTACAGAGATAATAAAGTCAGTATCCAACAAAAAAAAAAGCTTTAAAAATTAAAAATGAGAAGAGCATTCAAAACCCAACATTGTCTAACTAAGTAATGGATACAGGTATACAACACATTAATGCACCAGTGTAACAAAATACAGGTTATTGAGTTAAGAGAAGACACAACATAAAAGCCATTCTTTTAGAAATACAAAAAGGCAAAATGTATATTATGGTATATGCCTGGCAGCCCAGGTAAAGAGCGTGGAAAGTAATGTCCAAAACATGGTGGCAGAATTAAGATCATTAGGATACATCCCAACAACGACTACTGCAGTAGTCATTGAGCCACAACAAAAGACAAAGTGAGGTACAGAGTTAAGTTTGGGTTCTACTACACAAATCTTCTGTTTCCTTAACATGGAAATGATGACTGTCCTGCACACTCTGCCAGGTGTACTCCACATTGCTTCTAGCAAAGTTCAGGAGACTGATTTAGTGCAAGTTAAGTATCATAGCCTCAATTCATGCATAGATAAGATTTGCATTATCACACTATCTCTGCATAACCACACTTATTCCTCAATGAATTCTTGCCTGCATATCTCGTTCCTTCTTCATTCTTGGTTAACACCAAGATTTATAACTCATCAACTTTCTGACATAACACAACATCTAATTTAAAAAACATGCTGTGATTAATATTAGCTTCTCTTACTCATTTTCTTCATTATTTTACATCCTTCCTCAGTCCTGACCTGATCTAAACCAGAAAAACACTGTTGCTCATGGAATCACAACCCTCTGAGACTGGCCATTCACCCAGCTCTCAATCCACTTCACCATCCACTCATCTAGCCCACGCTTCCTGAGCTGCCTATGAGGATATCACGGGAGACAGTGTTAAAAGCCTTGCTGAGGTCCAAGTAGACAATATCCACAGCTCTTCCCTCGTCTATCCAGCCAGTTATCCCATCACAGAAGGTAATCATGTTCATTAAGCATGATTTCCCTTTGATGGTTCAGTTATGGCAGCTTAAAAATAGTTTTCAACCTTTTAACTGCCAGCACTGAAATACTTAGGTTTACCAGTGGCTCAGATCAGTTTGGCTTAGTAATTTAAGATTACTTCTACTGCAAAGTGTTTTAATGCAGATAAGCCTTTATCCCCATGAAAAAAAAAACCCAGCTTATACACATTAGTACAGTGCCCAGGGTATCCTCCACCTCACTCTACCATCTGTTTGGAAACACAGGTGCTTGTTGTACAGACATGCAGTAATTAGCAAGAGAAGGACCACCTTCCTCCCACTGCAACAGAAGCTCCTACAAACTAACAGTCCTGAAAGCCGAACAACAAAGCAAGTTTAAACATTTTGGCTAATCTAAACTTAGGCATGTATTTTTAGGATCCTAGTGTCAAACCATACGTTTTGGTTTTAGGACTCTGGAGCTGGAAAGCACTTTACTGGGGAGGCTGGGGGCTAGCGGCAGAAGAGGGTGAGTGTGCAGATTGCACCCGTGTGGTAATAGCGACACAGCCCGCACGCCTCTAGGCTCCGCGCTCCCCTTACCACGCAGACCTTTCCTGGCCAGTACCGGTTAACTACGTCCACTGAGGCGGCACGCAACGGGTACAAGTGCCCTCAGCAACTGTTAACCGCAGTTCCTATGCCCGCGGGGTCCGCCCGACCGAGGTAACGCTCACCGAGCCGCTCGCCTGGCTCGGCCCACGCTACCTGCAGCAGCCCCCAAGAGAAGCGGCCGCAGCCCCGGACCAGCCGACCCTCCGCGTCGCAGCCCCTCAGCCCCCCACTCCCCGGCCACTGGGACCACAGCACCGACAGCGCGGGCCCGCACCGCACCGCGCCCCGCCCGAGCTCGGCCCCCGCCTCCCCGCGGCTCCGGTACCGCTGAGTGAGGCCGAGGAAACGGGTGGATGCCGCCTCTGCGCTGCTCAGCTCCATGCGGGCTGCCAGACGAAGGCCTCACCCCTCCAGCGTCGCTCTGGCGGCTCCGTCCCGCGCGGGAGAGAAGGCGGCGGCGGCGGCGGGAGCTCCGCGCACACATCCCCGCTACCCCAGCGCACGGCCGCCGCGGTCCGCCCCAGACCGGAGCCACTCAGAGGCCGCAACGGCCGCCGCCAGGGACCGCCGGGAGCTGTAGTTCCGCTCAGTGAGCAGGGCCCGTCCCTCGCCGCCGGGAGCGCAAACGGGCCCTGAGGGGCAGGGCCCGCGGCCGCGCCCCGAGTGAACCGGCGGCTCGGTACCGGCGGCCAGCGGGGAAAGCCGGTCTTGAGAAGTCCTCCTCTCGAAGCTCCTTCCTATCTAATAGGCCCAAAGCCCTTTTCCTGCTCTCCGTTCACCTGCGGGCTCTACTGCATGCTAGAAGTCAGGCTTAACGCTACGACCCGTGCATCAGTAAAGGCACAACACGCTCACCTACAGCTCGGAATCCCTAGCAGCGCAGTCGTCTCACTGCCTGACTGTCATGTTCACAGAATCTCTGAATCCCAGCATTGAGGTGGTTGGAGGGGCCCTCTGGAGGGATCTAGTCCAACCTCCCTGCCAAAGCAGGGTCACCCAGAACAGGCAGCCCAGGATCATGGCCAGGTGGGTTTGGAATCTCTCCAGAGAAGAAGACTCCATAACCTTTCTGGGCAGCCTGGGCAGTGCTCTGCACCCTCATAGGGAAGAAGTTTTCCCTAATGTTCAGATGGAATCTCCCAGCTTCTAGTTTGTGCCCATCTGTCTAGGACAGAATTGACATCCTTTGTTGTCAGTTCTGCCATTGTGTTTGAGAAGTCACACCACCTACTGCTCAACAAAGTAAATAAAGTCTTTCATGAAATGATTGGGAGAGACTCTTTTTGGTTAACCAGGGAATTAACAGGATACAGTTGAATTGTGAGTTTTATGACAGATCAACTACAGCAAAGTGCAAGCATGAATAAAGAACAGAAATCCAGTCATGTGCTACTTGAATGTACATTTCAACTAGTAATGCTGAAAACTCAAAGCTGACTGCTTTGCTATCAAGAAATATCCCAAAGAACATAAGTAAACATACCCAGTAAAATAACTTAAAAAGAACTTCTGTACTAAAAAATGTAAATCTTTATTGAAGGAAATAACAAAAATAACCCCAACTCACTACTTTGCACTCAGACACAACTTTCCCTCTTTCCAAATAGCTGGATTGCTTCACAAGATTGCCCAAAATGAGGCTTAATTTCTCTTGTTCCTTCAGAAGGACCTACTTCCATGGAAATAATGAAAAAGACCACTTTAATGCAGTTGTCATTTACCCCATTCCTTTTCCCTTCTGCACACTAGGTATAAATAGTTAATATGAACACATGCACTCATTCAAACCCAAGTATTTACTCTATGGTGCCCCTCTGTTATCAACTTTTAAAACACAACCACCCTGCTTCAGCACAGGTCTCAGGACTGCAACAACAGCTTTTTCTCAGTCAATTTCTTCCTAAGTGTGCCTCCTGAAACGGAAAGCCTAAAAGAATTCTGGGCCTGTCTAATGCCTAACTGAAATCTTAACAGTGTGCTAAAATCCCAGCCCAGGTGGAATGCAAGCACAGAACCTCTGCAACAAAAAAAGGGCCACAAAAATTGAGAGTTGACGTTTGAGGGCTTTTTCAAATGTTTGCCAAAAAAATATAAAGCATTTATGTAGTATGCTAGACTCTCAATGCTGCAATAAATCTTGAACTCTATAAAACCCACAATATTTGTTACACAAAGGGCTGCCTCCCTTACAACATGCTGTCAGCAATTCTTTTCCCATTTTCTCAGACAACACACACACGATGATGGAAATGAGAAACGTAGAAGCAACTTAAGAAAACAGAGTGTCCACAGAGGTATGCTGCAAATGCATTGGGTTGGATGCTGTCTAGCTCAAATTTGGGATTCCTGTTGGCAGCTTTTTGCAATGATAGATGTTTCCAGTATCCTGTTGCAGGATGCTGCATGTCTCTGCAGTAAGAGGCTGGCAGAGGCACAAAGAGTAGAAGTGGCTTAGCTTTACTTGTAATTACTGCTAATTCTATGTCAAGTTCCATACTCCCCTCAAAAGAAAAAAGGATTTTATAGGCCTGTGTACTGAGATACAGAGAGAAAATATTTAAAGGGACAGCAACAAAGTCCACAGCCTATGAATTATAAAGAAGAAAGTCCAAGAAACGTAATTATGGGAATATTAAGAAAAAGAAGTTATTCACTGGAAAAGGTGCAGCATGGTAATAAACCTGAAGGTTCATTAATATGAACCTCTACTTTCCTTGTGTAACCTCCACAATTACATCTCCCTTAATCTGCTTCCACCTTCATAACAGCATGGTTTATTCAAGTCCATTTTTTATTAATTATATAAAGACTGATGAAAAGCTCAGTTCACCACTCTTGTGATATCTGTAACCTCAGCAATTTCAAATAGGGCTATTCTCTCAAAACAAGGACTTTACATCACTGCTTTTGTTCAGGCATTTAAAAAACAAGTTTACTTTCCATAAACTTGAGGACAGACAAGATCCTCAGCAGCTTGTAGACAAGGGATATACTCTGGAAATGACTGCAGCCTCTCAGACAGGAATACAGCTGGTCCATTTCAGCCTTGACAAGCAACACTACAGCTAAGATTTCAAAATAACTCTACCCATCCATTTTATCTCCTCGAATTTCCTGAAAGACCACCAAAAAAAAAAAAAAGACCACTTTATAGCCATACCATTTTGTAACTCTCCACTGGTGATGCATCTCTCATGTTCTTCCAAAGCACACAGTACCAAGTACTTACAGAGCACACAGTAATCCAAAAAAAGAAGATATGTTCGATTTCCTTTTATTAGATGACATAAAAACGACTCATCTTTTTCATTAGATACCTACAAATAAAAAAACACAACTCTAGAAGTAAAGTTCTCAAAAGCCACAAAATCCAAACTTTGACCTTTGGGGTTTTTTTTAAATGTTTCCAAAAGAAGTAACGATGTCATGAAAACCCTGGGCACATACAGAACTAGGCTCACATTCTACCCAAGACCACATAGCCAGCATCTTCTATCATCTCACTGGGTTTGGACCTTCAAATCTATTTAGCCAGTTAGGCACTGAAGCAGAATTCAAACCACTCAAATCCTGACCACAAGGGTCTGCATTACCTTCCACCTAGACACAAACATTTCTCATGCACAGCCAAACTTTACTCACCATTACTACTTCCAAGCTCTCCCCTTCACACTATGCATTCAATGGACCTGTGCAGACCATCAGTGGCATGGGTTGGCCACTACCTTGGCAAGTTTCAGATTCTACACTCAGTGTAGCATACTTGCCATCTCTGAAGGCTCTCAAAGGCCAAAGCCCAGCCTGCTTGAAAACAACCACATAGGACTTCATGGAAGCTCTTAAACTAGATGATACAGATATAAACATACAGATATAGGTATAGATTTGCTTGGTGGAAAAATGGACAAACCTTAAAAAGGAAGTAGGAAAATAGTTTATGCTTAGTAAAAGAGCTTTCCAGAAACACCTACAACAGTAGCAAAACAAGTGACCCCGAAGGAGCAGACTCTCAGCTGCTTCTTATCACCCTGCAGTGCACTGATTATTTAATGGATTGTAAAGGTATAATGTAACTTCAGCCATCTGCAGAGAGCTTTCTGTGGAAAGTGCACCTACTTAGTATGCCTGCGAGCAGCAGAAACTAGTCAGATCCAAGCAAGCAGTTCAGTTTTGCTGTGGAAGCTGCCCTCAAGTCAAGATGCCATACCAGAAGGACTTCCATTCATACTAGGCAACTAAAATAGTGAGCTCCATGGTGTCTTGCTTGCCAGATGAAAAAGCATAGGATTCAAGACACAGCTAGACAGCGTTGTACTGAATGCTGAGGAAAAGTCAGTCATCACAGTTAGTGCACAGACAAAATACCGAAAAAAAAATTTTGCTTAGAAGCAAGAAACTAGAAGCACCACAACAGAAGTCTTTGAAGTGTAGCCAGCACAGCATTTGACACCAAGCAGACAGGGAGAATTTCTGTGTGCAGTGGAGAATTCGGTACATGAATGACAGTTATGGTTTACTAGAAATGAGGGAAAAGTTCTTGCAATGACACAGCTAATGCAAAGAGGGGTGAAAATAGAAATTAAGTCCAAAGCAAACAAATCCCAAACCAGGATGCTTTAGGAAAAAACAACAACCAAAGGCAACTCCAACATGGCAATCAAACTTCAATGAATATTTTTGAGGCTAATGCATAAAATGTGTAACTGATGGAGAAAAAAACCCCACCATTAAACTGTATTTCTTCAGCGGGTGGGAGTATATTACATAGCTAGAATTAATTATCTGCTAAAACGCACTGGAAACTTCACAAGCTTGACTGAACTCTAGCTATTTTTGCAGGTAACTGGCTAAGCCAGCTGTTCCTATAAAAACAATGATGCTCTGTAACTAAAATAATGTAAATAATTCAGCAAAGCAGTGGACTGAGAAGAAAAAAGATACCAGTTTTTAGGACTCTACAGTTGTTAGTACAGGCTTGAGTGATTTTTAAGTCAAACGATATTAATTTCTTCTCCCATCGACAAGACTTTCTTATGCCTCTGAGCATACATGCACGTGCCTATCTGTATATATATCCACAGACATAAGAACAACTGAATATATATAGAGAGAACACAGATGTCAAAAAAGAAAATGCGGCCTTATCAAAGGTCGGAGGTCCACCCAGACCACATTCGGAGATGACTTCAGAGCTCTTCAGAGACTTTCTCTTTGTTGCTATATTTAAGACCTGTCTCTGAAAGTTTTTCTCTGCTTTCTCATGTCCTAGGGTTACCACCAGGTCGGGCAGGCCACTGCCCGCCCCTCCCAGCCCGGTGACTGCGGCACCGGCATCGCTGCCCCTCGGTAAGCCCAGCGGAGGGCCGCCCGGCCCGGCCCGCTCCGGCCCGCCACGCCCGCGCTCCCGGAGCGGCGGAGGTCCCAGCGCCACCGCACCGACCGAGCGCCCGCTTCTCTCGGACGCTCCATAGCCAGGTACTTACCAGAGGGCTCTCAGAGGCGCCGGGCACCAGCAGCAGCTGGCCGTGAAGCTACCCGGCGCCCCTGAGAAGGGCATCGGGACGCGCTCCCGTCGGTTTCGACGCTCCCCTGCTGACGCGGACCGGGCGAGCGCACGGCGGCTGGGCCTGCTCTGCAGATCTCCCGCCCCTCGCCCCCTCGGCCGCAGCGCGGCGCCGCGGCAGTCCCGGGGTCCTCGGCAGCCCCGGGGCCATCGGCAGCAGAGCAGGGCGCAGGCCGCCGAGCCCCGGGCCGCGCTGCTCGCCAGGTCCTAGAGCCCGCGGATCACGACGCCGGCGGCGGGGTGGGGGCAGCGTTGTCAGGCAGCTCGAGAGAGGGAAGCGAAGGGCAGCTGTTGACATTGGCCTGGCTAGGGTCTCCCATTAGCCTAGTCCTTCAGTGCGTGAAATTTTGAGAGGCTATCCTCTCCGGGCTTTTTTCTGACTTGGCTGGACACAGCTTTCTGAGCGGTCTGGAGATCTGACTGCAAACCCCAGGTGCTGTGGCAGTTACATGCCAGTGTTTGCTACGGCTGAAAGACTAGGGCTCGACTCGGTGCAGAAGCACAAGTGCAGTAGGGAGGGCAAGGGGCTAGGGAGCTGGTGGTGGGTGGGCAGTTTTCCTGGCTCTCATATGGATGAGGGACGCACTGCTGGTGACTGTACTGAGCAGGTAGCACTGTCAGTTGTCACAAATGGTTCTCTCTTAGCACGTTCTGCTTTCCTTAAGGAAAGGCTGCGGCTGCTAATAAAAGTCACTGTCTCTGGATGTTTGCCTGTGGAGTTGAGAGGACCCTCAAAAATCATGTTTGTTGTCCCTAATGTGGATGAATTAGTGTTTATGGCATTGCAGGTAGATTCAGTGGAAGTACATTCTCATGAGTCTTCCCATTTGCTGCAGGGAAGTATTGAAAGCTGTGGACAAAAATTTCCGCTCAAACACACGAGGATCCCGAGAATACCCTCTCCTCCCTGTCTGCCCCTCGTCGTGGTGCTGCGTGGCCCATTTCTAATATGGCAGCATTGCTCAAGCTGCTGTTGCTGAGGTTTTGGTGGGGGCATGTGAGAGTTAGTGAACCTCTGGGTTCACCGGGTGCCTGTGCCGGGACCTGCTTTGCAGTGAGGGCAGGGAACCATGAGCTGGAAACTGATGCCCTGTGCTGTCTATCTGCCTGTCCACACAGTCCCTGGACCCGTCTCTTCTCCCAAGTAACAAGTGATAGGACAAGAGGAAATGGCCTCAAGTTGCACCAGGGGAGGGTTAGGTTGGACGTTAGGAAAAATGTCTTTCCCAAAAGGGGTTGTCTAGTTTTGGAACAGGCTGCCCAGGGCACTGGTAGAGTCACTGTCCCTGGAGGAATTTCAAAGACATGTAGATGTGGTGCTGAGGGACAGGGTTTAGTGGGAACCTGGCAGCACGGGATGACAGTTGGACTTAACGTTCTTTTTCAACCGAAACGAGGCTCTGTTTTCCTCGCGCGGCAACGGCGAGGAAACTGGCACTGGATAACCGTTGGACTCAACGGTCTTAACGTTCTTTTTCAACCAAAANAAACTGGCACTGGATAACCGTTGGACTCAACGGTCTTAACGTTCTTTTTCAACCAAAACGAGGCTCTGTTTTCCTCGCGCGGCAACGGCAGGGCTGAGGCGCGTGGCTCCACAGACGGAGCTCGTGCTAGGAGAGTCAGGACGTGCCGCCGTGGACTCAACGGTCTTAACGTTCTTTTTCAACCAAAACGAGGCTCTGTTTTCCTCGCGCGGCAACGGCAGGGCTGAGGCGCGTGGCTCCACAGACGGAGCTCGTGCTAGGAGAGTCAGGACGTGCCGCCAGTGTGCTCCGAGATGCAGGCGAAGCAGGAGGGGTCGCCGCTGTGCTCCGAGATGCAGAAGGAGCCGCTGGAGTTGTCGGAGTTGCTGGAGGGGCCGCCGGAGTTGTGGGAGTTGCTAGGTGGTCCGTGGGTGTTCTGGGAGTTGCCGGACGGCCCGCCGGTGTGCTCGGAGATGCAGGAGGAGCCGCCGGTGTGCTCGGAGATGCAGGAGGAGCCGCCGGTGCTGTGGGTGGTGCAGGAGGAGCCGCCGGTGTTGTGGCAGGTGCAGGAGGAGCCGCCGGTGTTGTGGCAGATCCAGGAGGAGCCGGCGGTGTTGTGCCAGGTGCAGGAGGAGCCGCCGGTGTCGTGGGAGATGCAGGAGGGGCGGTCCGTGTGGCAGAGGGGGCAGGCCTTGTGGCAGAAGGCGCGGATGCCAGCAGCCGCGGCAGGTGCTGACACGGCCACACTGTACGGTAGCGTGCAGTATCCCTTCTGCGACGAGATCTCCAAGTACAAGATGCTCGCCAAGATCGGGCAGGGCGCCTACGGGTGAGTGTTCCACGGGCCTCGACCCGGACTCAGCTCCAGGTTCAAGTGCTCATTTCTTGGGTGTCCTTTCCCCAGTCACCCCTTTGGCCTCAGAAAACCAGCCTGGCCTCTGAGCCTGCTTTTTCCCCACCCTGACTCTCAGCTTTGTCCTAGACTCTGACAGAGGAGTGTTTACCTTGGAGACAGTTGGAGTGGGGACCAGCAACTTTGCCCAAACTGTGTAACTTTGCCCCAAAACCTTGTGGGGCTGCCGCAGCCAGTCCTGACAGCCTTTCTTCCAAAGGGGATGTGGCTAGGTTGGATGGTGGCTCAGCACAGAACTCTGTGTGTGTGTGTGTCTAGTTTGGTCTTGTTCCTGGTCAGCAGCATCTTCCTTACTTCCTTCTTTGCTGCTCACAGATTTCTTTCTGTCTTTGCAGGGAAGTTTTCAAAGCTGAACATCGTCAGACAGGCAAGAAAGTAGCAGTGAAGAAAATGTTGGCGGAAGATGCCTACGGATCAGTAAGTGCGGAGCATGACTGGGCTATGTTTGGGAAGGCCTGGACTGGGGTGTTCATAGGTTAAAAGTAAACTTTGGGATGGCAGAGATGTGCCTTCACTTGGTTCTTTAACAAAATCTGTTGCTATAACGTGCCACATCTTGAACCTGCTAAGGGTGTGGATAGGACCCCAGCCCTGTGGCGTTTTCCCCTCCTACTGACACTCTGATAATGTCCTGTGTTGGGTCCTGTGGTTGCCCTGCCAAAGTGTATGACCAGTTTCACCTCCTTGGCTGCAAAGACACATGGCAGCACTGTGGTGCAATAGCTGTGTCTGGGCTGCAGAGTGACACTGGCCACACATTCGACCTCCTGTGCAAAAGCCCAGCACCCCTGGTGCAAGGCTCTACTCTGTCTGTCCTGTCAAGGAAGAACTGAGTAACGCTCAGGGGTGTGCAGGGGTTGGGCAAACTGGGGAGGGGGTTAACAGCAGTGTGGGCAGCAGCTGAGGAGCCCACTCTGCAGCTTGACCACGTCCTGTTAAGAGCACGTAAGGGGAAGAGAGGAGGGAGGGCTATCTGCATGTCCATCTTGGAATTCAAGCAAAATTTCTGTCTCATGGCAGGATCTCCCTCAGCAATTGTGAATAAACTTTGACAATCTTAGTGTTGGTGTTACCTTTTAAAGCTCTGACTGCCCTTTAGTGACTTCTCGCAGGTCTCCTGCCAAACTGCTGCTGTCACATCTCTCCTGTTCTGTAGGCAGGGGTGTCCTGCTGTAAAGAACAAAGGGGATTTGTGAATCAGAGTCACTTCACCCACCCACAGGTGTGACATGACACCTGCACCCCTAATCCCTGTTCTCTCTCCTTTCCAGTTCCCCATCACAGCCTTGCGAGAGATCAAAATCCTCCAGCAGCTCAGACATGAGAATGTGGTGAACCTCATAGAAGTCTGCAGGCCCAAAGGTAACTTGCAGGGGTCTCCCTTGCACTGGCTGGCATTCTCAAGCTGAGTACAGGCCCCTGTGGGCCGCTGTTCCTGCCTGTGATACGGAGTGATGGTACACTTGTCTTGGAAAGTAGTTTCTAAATTACTTAGGACATTGCTGCAGCTTGGCTGGGAAAAGCTGTTGTCAACTCCTGCTGGAGTTGCTGATCAGCAGGTTTTGTTGATTACAGGTGATGAAAATCAGTCTTTCTTTTTAATAATGTTTTGCATGTATGCTGTAGGACCAAGATGGATATTGATTGCTTCGTTTGAGGTTTTCTGTTACTGACTTTAAATTGCCATTGAATTGGAGTTTTAAGTCACTTTGATCCAGATCATTCTGTGTCAGGGGTTAGGGCTGGCTAGTAAACAAATGACAGACACTCTCTATTAACCCCTCTCCTCCTCCACAGGTAAGAGAAAGGGAATAAGAGAGGGAGACTTACAGATTGCAAAAGAAAACTAGAACTACTTCAATGATAATAATGACAATGAAATTAAATATATACAAGATCAATACTGAATCCAGCCCCTCTAATGACAACTTGTGATCCCTCAGCTTTATACTGGATATGATGTATATGGAATGGAATACCTAGTTTGTCAGTTTAGGGTCACCTGTCCTTCCCACTCCTCCCTACAGGTGCAGCCTTTTACCCTGCACCCCACAGTATGGTTCACAAGATCTAGCAGTGACCTTGGTCTGCACACCAATCCTTAGTAGTAACTCCAAACATGGGGCTTTGTCACTACTAGAACAGGAACTTTCTGCAAAAACATGCTGTTAGTTTCAGAAAGTGTACTCACTTAGAAGAAATTCAGCTGGAAAGCAAAATCACTGAAGAGAATTAGTTCCAACTCAAACTTGGACAGTGCATTTTTGTAAATGCTATTTGAGGTTGCAGAAAACCTCACTTTCGAATGTTATATTAGACAGATTCTCTGTGTTTTCCCTGGAGCTGTCTCTGCAGGTGCCTCCTCTATCACTGATGCAATCAGTGCTAGTGCTGGGCTGGCAGCTAGCAGTGTGTGCATGTGCCAGCCACAGCTTGCAGGGAGAAAACTCCACAGCCGTTATGTGCACAGAACACAAAATGCAGCTTTCCAAGATTTCCATGCCCTTTCCTTGCTTGTCTGGCAATATCTGCTACTCCCATCCTCATTCCCTTGTTCTTCTGTTGCTAGTTGTGCTGTCAACGCTTCTTTACAAAGGCTCTTGAGGCCTACAGGCTGTCTCTGTGTCTCTGTGTTCCTGTGCCCTGAGGTTTTGTCTAGTGAATGTTGTATGAGCAGCAGGGTGGCTGGAGGTTGGGAAGAGCTGTGACAGGGTTGAGTCCCTTGCTGACAGTCCCTCATTCCCTCTCCTGTAGCCTCTCCACACAAGCGGAGTATCTACCTTGTGTTTGACTTCTGCGAACACGACCTGGCTGGCCTTCTCAGCAATCCTTGTGTGAAGTTCAGGCTCTCAGAGATCAAGATGGTCATGCAGATGTTACTGAAAGGACTTTACTACATCCATAGGAAGGAGGTAAGGGGCCAGATCTGTGCTCTGCCTGCCCTGAGGTCACACTGCTTTCGTTGCTTTCCAAGGAGTGAATGTCTTAGCACAGGCTGGAGGGAAGTCCTTCCTCGTGCTCCACATCTGAGTGCCCTGCTGGCATCAGGTGCCCAAGGAGGGTGCCTTAATGGCTTAACTTTTCTATGTCTGTCTTTGTACAGATCTTCCATCGAGACCTGAAACCTGCAAACATCCTGATCACACAGGGTGGAGTCCTGAAGCTCGCAGACTTTGGACTAGCTCGAGCTTTCAGCCCGACTAAGAACAGCTACACCAGCCAGATGGTGACACTGTGGTATCGACCGCCAGAGCTGCTTCTAGGTGGGAGGTGGTGGCCTCTGCTGCTTTCTCTGCCTTTCTAATATGCCAAGGGGACTAACACAGCATCCGTCTTCAGGGGAGCGGAACTACGGTCCTCCGATTGACCTCTGGAGTGCAGGCTGTGTCATGGCAGAGTTGGGGACCCGCAGTCCCATCATGCAGGGGGACACAGAGCAGCACCAGCTCATCCTCATCAGCCAGCTTTGTGGATCCATCACACCCAAGGTGAGGGTGAAAGTGTGGCAAGCCATGGAGGGCAGGAGGTGAGAGGTGCAAAGTGGTGGTGTGGGCGGGGTCTGTGACCAGAACTGGGCATCCCTGGGCCTCTTCATTGCCCTGTGTGCTGGCTGCTGCACATTCCTGGCTCTGGAGTGGGCTCACTGCTGGGAGGGAGGCTAGGGAAACTCCTGCAGATGCTATTTGCCTCCTGGGAGCTGAGTGCACAGTGGGGTGCTGTGCTTTCTTTACAGTTGTCATGTTACTTTTGTTCAACATCCTAAGGAGGAGAGAGTAAACCTGGCCTCCCAGACCTTTGGGAGAGGTGATTCTGCCCCTGATTTTGGAGCTCAGAGAGGGGATGCTAGCTGAGCTGTTCTTGAGTGCGAAAGAACAGAACATTACATGTAGGAATCTGTTCTAGCCTGTGTTTGGGGATTATCTCTGAAGTAAATACCCTCTGAATTTCTGCTTAAAGAAGAGTTATTTTGTGTTCAGGGCTTTGTCTCGGGTGCTTTGCACTGCTCACCTTGAAAAGCCTCTTTAATTCTGGCTTGTGATTTGTCAGCTGGTAAGGAACAGGCAGACAGTAACTGTCCAAGTTCCTAAAGATCAAAGAGATACAGCTAGCAGAATGTCAGCACTGTTACCTTACACCGAAGTCACTTTCTTTTGTATGTAAACAGCTGCTGTGGTCTCTGCCAGATCAGGGTTGGCAGAAGCACTGCTGATTGCAGCTTCTTAAGGATAAAAGGTGCCATGTATCTGCAGGTTGTTACTTGGCAATAACTTTAGTCAGTTTACCTTTCTGCATTTTGTGGCTGGCCTGAGCCATGCTCTCTAGTAGCTCTTTTGTAGGAGAACCAGAAATCCTAGAGCATCCTGCATGCTGTTCCTACACTAGGAGGACTGTCCTGACTTGTCCACATGTCTCCAGGCTTTAGTGCACCCTGTAGTGCCTCCTTCAAGCTGTGGAAACAAGGTCTTCTGGCTTGAAAGTTGTAAAACAGACCTGTCCCAGTTTGCCTGAGGGTGTTTGCATCAAAAATGGCTTGTCCCCTCTGTCACTATTTTCTCATAAATTTCCTTTCCTGCCCCCTCCCAGGTTTGGCCAGATGTGGCTAAATACCGGCTGTACCAGAAGCTGTGTCTCCCCCAGGACCAGAAGCGCAAGGTGAAGCACTGCATGAAAGCCTACATCAGGTGCTGCCATGCACTCGACCTCATTGACAAGCTCCTGGTGCTGGATCCCAGCCAGCGGATCAACAGCTTTGATGCACTGAACCACGACTTCTTCTGGTCAGACCCCATGCCCTCGGACCTCAAAAACATGCTGCCCACTTACAACCAGTCCGTGGTTTGAGTGCCAGGCCCAACCTTGCTAGAGGGGTGGGCACACAGCCCAGCAGCTGATTAACCAAAGCAGGAACACAGCTGCCATCAACTAGACTGGATTCTTGCACAGTGTTTTGAGCAGGGGCTTCTCCAGCGGGATCTTTCCATCTCAGAAGGGACTTTCTTCAAGGCCAAGAGCCTGCTGGCTTCCATGAAGCTCTACTGTCTCCTTGTGCAGCAGCTCAGCCACTGCAGAGCTGTGTGACTGGGGAGGTGACGCCTGTGTTAAAGACATTTCTTTACTGTAGGTTTCCTGTAGCAGAATGTAAGGCATTTAATTTCATAATAATAAATAATTTAACAGACTGGTTCAGCAGTAAGGTCAGCTCAAGCTGTGTGCCACCAGAGAGGGACCTCAAAGAAAGAAATCTTGGCAATTATACTCTTACAATTTCCCTGCAGCTCTGGCACAGAGCCTGTGTTCCCCTTGCAAGAGTCTGTTTTGGTTACAGTAATCTTGCAGCTCGCTCATTATGGACCTGGTGATGGAGAAAGTGGCTCTGTCAGTGCTCGAGCTCTTGTCAAACGCTGCTGTGACCAGCAGGACTGGTCTGGACTGAACTGGGTTCTGCTGGGAGGTGTCTCGGCTCTCAGTTGGTCATAGCTCCTGAACGATGTATTCTTTGAACGCTGAAGCGGCGCTGTAAGACGAGGCGGGTGCTTCTGAGCAGTTCTCGGCGGGAGAAGCAGGAAGGCCGCTCGCCCCCCTCCCTGCCTGCCCCTCGCCAAGATGGCGCCCCCCTGCGACATGGCTGCGCGCGGCCCGTTTCAAAGATGGCCGCAGGCCTGGTGGGCGGGTCGCGGCCGTCCTGCTCCCGCCCCCGGCGGCGGTCGCGCGGGCTCCCGGCGGCAGGCGCGCGGCGCAGCGGGATGGTGGTGCGGAGTCTGCGTTCGCTGCGCGGGGCGCTGCGGGCGGCCGGGCGCCGGTTCAGCACGCGGCCGGCGTGCGCCCCCGCCACGGACTACCAGGTAGCGGCGGAGGGAAAGCAGGGAGCGGGACTTGGCAGCGAACGTTGCGGCGGAGGAGGGCTGGGGGAGGGGGCTGTGTCTGGGCCATGGTGGCAGGGCACCGGGAGATTGCAGCCAGCTGGAATGCGTGCTGGGTCCCGGGGTATCTCGTCAGAAGCACCGGCGATCCCTACAGCTCCGGGATGCGCGGGGGTCACAGGGCCGGGACAGGGAGATTGCCCCGGGACCATGCGGGGCGGCTCCTCTCCGGCAGCGGCAGGTCGTGCCAGCTGCTACTCACCACTTCGCCCTCCTTTCCGCTGGGGACAGCCAGTGCCCGACTGTCACCTGGCAAACAGCCGTCCCCCGGTGGCAGCACCGGGGCGACTCAGGCTTGCAGCAGGAGCCACGGTACATCCCAGGCAGAGGCGGGGGCATTCCAGGCTCACGTGTCTGCCTAGCGTCGTGAGAACGACTGCGGTCTGGATGGTGAGGGACCCTGCGAGACAGAAGCAGTCCTGTACCAGCCCCGCGCTCACCGGAGCCGGAAGCACCAACGGTGCCCACACTGCCGTTTTCCACGGCGCTGTCTGCAGGGACAGCGTCCTGCTGCGCGGGTGGGCTGCTGTCCCCACACTGAGTACGTGGCCTTGTCCCATGCCAGGTCCACGTTGCAGCACAGAACCGTGCCACGGCCAGGCCTGCCTTCCACCGGTGCAGGTTCGGGGGCATGGTGGCGCCGGTGACCTCCGGCAGCAGCCGTGGCAGTGTAGCTGGCTGACCAATCCCCGTGTGCGCCATGCACGTGCAGCTGTGTTGCTTCACTTGCGGCTTTAGTTAAAACCCAGCGGGGAGGGTGTGCCAGCATCAAAGCACCGCCCGCACCCGCCCACCTGTGGCCTTGTCCTGCTGGGGCAGGGGCGGGTGCTGGGCTGCCCTGTGCCCGCCCCACGGGGCCAAGGGGCACCTAGGGAGGGCTGGGCTACCCCCCACTGATAAGTAGCCCGTCCCTGTGGCATCCCTGGGACAGCCTCTGTCACACGTCCCTGTAGAGCTATGGAGGAGATGCTGCCAGTGTGGGTGGATGCTGGCATTGCCGAGGGGACTGGATCCGATGGGGTGGGTGAGAGTACAATGGGCACGGGGCACGCTGGTCCCCAGGGCTGTGGCACCATGATGGGCACCCACCGTGCTGACCACCTCCAGGGGTCTTTCCAGGATGCTATCCGGACCCTCAACACCCTGCAGACCAATGCCAGCTATCTGGAGCAGGTGAAGCGGGAGCGCGGCGACCCCCAGGCCCAGCTGGATGCCATGCAGGGATTTTTGGAGAGGAGTGGGCTGAAGGTGAGGGGAGGATGTCCCCATCCCCATCACCCCAATCCCAGCAGCAGTGCCACCATGCTTGCTGCTGGCTCCTTTGGGGGTCTCATGGGGTGGTTGACCTCTGTCAGGTCGAGGACCTGGATCGACTGAACATCATCCACGTCACAGGAAGGAATAGCAAGGTGAGGCAGGCAGATGTTGCCAGGGGGGCTTGGGGGGTGAGGGGGGGCAGCCAGTGTCTCTGGCTCTGTTTGCTGCTGTCCTAGCTCATCAGGGTTTAACACTTGCATCTCCCTAGGGCTCAGTGTGTGCCTTCACTGAGTGTATCCTCCGCAGCTATGGGCTGAAGACAGGCTTGTACAGGTGGGTACAGAGGGTTGGGAGGGTTTGGGGGGTGTTGGTGGCACTGTGCCTGACTGCACTCCCTGGTTCTGCCTCCCCAGCTCCCCTCACCTGGTGCAGGTGCGTGAACGGATCCGCATCAACGGGCAGCCCATCAGCCGGGAGCAATTCAGCAAGTACTTCTGGCTGGTCTATAACCGCCTGGAGGAGACCAAGGTGGGGGCAGCAGGGCTTGTGGGGTGTGCTACCTCCTTTGGGGACCCCCGTGGGGCTGTGTGTCCCAGTGCCAGCCAGGGATACCCCATTGCAATCCCCTTACACTCCCTCTTCCCAGCAGGACCCAGAGCATGCCAGCATGCCAGCGTACTTCCGCTTCCTCACCATCATGGCCTTCCATGTGTTCCTGCAGGAGAAGGTAGGCGTTGGCGGTGCCCTCCAGCTTGTGATGGGGATGTCAGGTTGATGGGGACCTTGAGGAGGGGGGAACATGGATTCCAGACCCCATTTAGGGCAGAACTTGCATTGGTCAGGCTGTCATAACAATAGCCTGTGCCAGGTGGATGGTCTCCCCACATGTGGGGACATGTTCAGTCACAGGTTTGGAGGGGTGATTGCAGGGACACAGCCGCATCAGCATCCTCAAATCCATGGGGACACATGCTGCTGGTTGCCCTGTGATGTCTTCAGTGTCCCTGTGTCCCCAGGTGGACCTGGCGGTGGTGGAGGTTGGCATTGGTGGTGCATACGACTGCACTAACATTATCAGGTAGGAGCTGGCAGTGTGAAGCCTGTTCCCCCAGGGCTGCCAGAGCCTGGTGTCCCCACAGCAGGGGGACAGCACTGCCACTGCCACTGCCACACTGTGTCCCCAGGGCACCAGTGGTGTGTGGAGTCTCCTCCCTTGGCATCGATCACACCAGCATCCTGGGGGATACCATGGAGAAGATTGCCTGGCAGAAGGGTGGCATTTTTAAGGTAGGGAGACTCAGTCCAGTCCTCTCCCTCCCTCCCCATCTGGGTTTCAGGGTGTGCTCCCCTGTAGCCCTGAGCACCCCTGTCCTTCGCAGCCCAGCGTGCCAGCATTCACTGTGGTGCAGCCCAAGAGGCCACTGGAGGTGCTGAGGGACCGAGCCCAGGAGCGGGAGGTGAGTTGGCCAGCAGGAGGGGTGGACGGAGGTACCCCATGGTGGGAGGCTCAGCTTTCTCTCCACACAGTGCCCTCTCTACCTCTGCCCGGACCTGGATGCCTTCGAAGGGGACCACCAGGAACTAGAGCTGGGGCTGGCAGGTGCCCACCAGCGCTCCAATGCTGCTCTGGCCTTGCAGCTGGCACGGACATGGCTGCAGCGCCGCGGTTGGCAGGGTAAGGACAGGGACAGGAGAGTCAGACTCCAGTATGGCCCCAGGAGTCTCAGCAGGATGCCTATCTCTCCCAGGTCTCGGAGAGCTAAAGGAGGTGCTACCAGGCACTGAGCTAGCAGGGAGGCCGGTGTTGCTGGCACCTACCTTTCGACCCACTGATGCCATGATACAAGGTGCAGTATGGCTGTGCCAAGACACCCCTCCACCATGTCCCAGGGCCCAGCAGGATGGGCCATGCTGGGCCTCCAGCCAGTGCCACCTGTGCTGGATGGCACAGCCTGGCTGCCTGCATTATGGGGATTCCAGTGCTGGAGGGAGCTGTCCCAGCCATGCCCTGTGCCCTTTCCCAGGCCTGAGGGACACAGAGTGGCTGGGCCGGACCCAGGTACTGCCCCGTGGCCCTGTGACGTGGTACTTGGACGGAGCCCACACCACCAGCAGTATCCAGGCCTGCATCCACTGGTTCCGCCAAGCTGCTCTCAACCAGGACAAGCCCCATGAGTAAGGAGGGGACGCACATGGTGGGGTGGGTGTCTCAGTCGTGGTGCTGAGGGTCCCCGTGGAACACAGGCCACCCACCCTTTCTCCCCACAGTGGCTCCGAGGTGCGTGTGCTGCTCTTCAATGCCACAGGGGATCGGGACACGGCGGCATTGCTCAAGCTGCTGGTGGTGAGATTTTAGGGGTGCACGTGAGGGTCACTATGCTCAGACCTCTGGGTTCTGTGCCTGCACTGGGACCTGCTTTGCTGTAGGTGCAGGGAGCCATGAGCTGGAAGCTGATGCCCTGTGCTGTCTATCTGCCTGTCCACACTGCTGTCCCTGGCTGTATCCCACCTCGGTGCCCATCCCAAGGGCATTGCAGCCCTGGGTGCAGGGCAGGACTCAGATTATCCCCATCCCTGGACCAGTCTCTTCGCCCAAGTAACAAGTGATAGGACAAGAGGAAATGGCCTCAAGTTGCACCAGGGGAGGGTTAGGTTGGATATTAGGAAAAATGTCTTCTCCAAAGGGGTTGACAAGCCTTGGAACAAGCTGCCCAGGGCACTGGTAGAGTCACTGTTCCTGGAGGAATTTCAAAGACATGTAGATGTGGTGCTGAGGGACAGGGTTTAGTGGGAACCTGGCAGTGCTGGATAACCGTTGGACTCAACGGTCTTAAAGGTCTTTTCCAACATTAACAATTCTGTGATTTTATGTAACCTTGCTGGTGTGGGACTGGTCACAGTGGAAATCCTATGGGTGGGTGATGAGGGCTCCCATATCACTAACCTCCCTCTCCCCACAGCCCTGCCACTTTGACTATGCTGTCTTCTGCCCCAACTTCACACAGATGCCAATGGCCAGCAATCCAGGTGAGTGCTAGGAGCCAGGGTCTCCCCCAGCCCCTCCTCCTCATCCCTGATCCCTCCCTATCCCTGTCTAATCCCTGACCATCATCCACATCGCTCTCAGACCAGCAGAACTTCAATGTGACACTGGAGAACGCCCTCACCCGCTGCCTGGAGAACCAGCGAACATGGACCCGGCTGCTGGAGGAAAAGGAGGGGCAGGACCCCTGGCTCCCAACCCCCCTGCAGGCAGGGGAGCTGCTGCAACCAGCCCCCACCCGAGGCACTCTGCTCCTGGTTCCCCCAGCCCCACGACCCCTCAATTCCCCAGCCCTTGTCTTCCCCTGCCTGGCCCAGGCACTGTGGTGGGTGGCCCAGGGCAGGGACCCCCAGTTAGCAGCACCCACCACTGTGGGGGCTCACCCCCACCCTGCTGCCAGCAGTGGGGCCGTGCTGCTGCGGGAGGCAGCCGCTGTCCGTGTCCTGGTCACTGGCAGCTTGCACTTGGTGGGGGGAGTCCTCCGGCTGCTCGACCCTGCGCTCTCCCAGTAGCTGTGGGGGCACACAGTGCTCTGCACCTCGTTACTTGAAGCGTCAGGTTTGTCCCTGATAAGGTTCAGAGGTGGCCAGGGGCAGGGATGACATGTGGGACCCCCAAACCCATCTCAGCTC
>VWZO01002758.1:564231-885285 GCA_013396975.1 Bucco capensis | reverse complement strand
GGGGGAGGGAGGTGGGAGCCTCAAGCCACAGTGAGGCTCAGTATCAGGGTGTGACTAATTTAACATAGGGAAGATTTTTATTATTATTAATAGAGTTTGTAACTTGGACAACTGGGGGGGAAGGTTCTGCGCATTGCCCCACAGTGGGGGCAGCAGCCCTGCACCCTCTACCCCCCAATAAACTTCTTGCTGCTCCCAGTGCTGTCTTGTAGGGGAAGTGGGAGAGGTGTCAGGGTCACCCCAAGTGCTGGGCATGTCCTGGGGCACCCACTTTTGCCCCCCCCACACCCCATTTGATGGGGAGCTGTGGAGGGGGGCTTGGGCAGTAGCTGCTATCTCCACCTCCCTAGTGCACCCAGTGGCAAGGGACCCTGCTGGGGGGGACGTTTCAGAGTGATCACCCCCCTCGATGTGGGCTGCCCTCAGGGGGCCAAAGCATTCACTGAATGAGTAACGGAAGCCCCCTCTGGGCTTGGCCTGAGATTTGGGGCAAAACACCAGCTTATTGGGGCTGGGCTGGGTCCCCAAGTCTGGCAGCCAGGGGCTGGGCAGGCTTGGGGGGGCCCAGGGGTGTCAGGCCATGCTGCTGGTGGAGCAGGGGGTGCTCTGGGTGCTGCCAATGCTGTGGTTGGTGCTGCTGCTCTCCGAGGCTGGCGCTGTGCTGGAAACTGGCTGCAGTTTGGAGATGGGACCTGCCTCATGCCATGGGGCCGAGCGGGGAGAGAAACACCAAGGGGAAACCAGACTCAGGGTGGCTGGTGGTGGCCATGACTCATCCTCACAGGACCTTCCAGCCCCCATACATGAACCCTCTTGTATTACTACCCAGCTGGCACCTGAGTCCCTAGGATGGAGATGGACATGAGGGACCATGGTGGCTCCAGGAGCAGGAGAAAGGGCAGAGACCTCAGGACAGTAGGAGCACCCTGGGGAGCTGTTGGCCACCCCAGTCAGGGTTATTCCCCTGTGACATTGCCAAGAGGGTCGTATAGATGACAGCAACACAGCAGCCTGGTCCTTTTCTCTCCTGGGGACCTTGGCCAGGGGAGGACATGGGCAACCTAGCAAGGCATGTGGCCACCCTCATCCCACCATGGAACTCCCCAGGGGTGGTGGATACTCACGGGTGTGCGAGTAGATGTACCAGAGCCCAGCGGTGAGGAGTGCCCCAATGAGGAAGGCACCGAAGGTGATGCCCAGGACAGCAGCCAGCCCTAGCCCACGGTCTGCAGGAGGACAAGGATGTCAGCACCGCCACACTGGGGGAGTGGGAGGGGTCATCCTTTCGCCCCTCATTCCTGCCCCAGCCTCTTCCTCTGCCCCAAACTCACTGTTGGGTGGCCTCCAGCCATCCTTCACCGTCACCTCCAGGACCTTCTCAAAGATGGTGTTGTTCTGCGGAAACAGAGGTTGGGATTAGAGGGGGAAGATCCAGAGACCCCAGGCTCTTTGGGTACTGGCAAAGCTGCTCCCACTCAGCAGTGGGACACACTCACCAGGCTGCCAGTGGTGGGGACCTGCATGGTGGTGGCATCACAGGGTAGGTGGGAGGGTTACACTGACCTGCAAGCCAGCCTTGCACTTGAGGGTGGCAGAGAAGGGGATGCGCCCATCCTCTGGGACAATGTAGGTGAAGCGGAAGCGCCAGACCTTCCTCCCACGGCTGCTGGGGGGGCCCTCCAGCAGGACCACCCCTGTGCTGCGTGCCTCCTCACCCTGCACCAGCAGCACTGGCTCCTGCCCCGGCACTGCCAGCCAGCACTCCTTCAGCTGCAGGTCAGCAGGGTGGTCCTCCCATCGCATGGATGCCTGCCATAGTGAGGAGGAACAGACACTGTCAGGGTCACTGGGCCAGGGATGGCTGGACACCCCAGCCTGGGCACCAAGCTGGTGGTGGTACCTGCACGAAGACCTCCTTGTTGACTTCCAGCTCTGTCTGTGGTCCCTCGAAGGCAGCAGTGGGGAAGAGGCGCAGGAAGAGCTCCCGTGGGATGTTGCACTGGAAAGCCACCTGCAAGCAGGGATGGTAGTGAGACCAACCCCCCCACCAGTGCCCAGCACCCAGCCAGCAGTGGCACTGGCACCCTTCTCCCATCCCTGAGCCCACTGGGAAACATGACTCTTACCCGCACACTCCGAAGTGCTGCACCCTTGGCCAGGTTGAGGATGAGCTGCAAGAAGGTGGGAAAGGTTGGGTCAGCCTAGTGGTCTCCACTGCCAAGGTCTATTGACCCCACTGGGATAAGATGAGGGTGTCCCTCTATGGGATGCAGGTTCCCATCCACCTACCTCCCATCTACACCAGCACCCAGGTGCAGCAGCAGGGCTCAGCCCTGTGCTGCAGCAGAACATTTCCAGCCATGCAAAAGCAAAGTAGTCCCAGTGAAGAAGGCCCACTGGGCATCACTGAAGCCTCCATGGGGCATCAGCAGGGCTGGGGGCAGTGGCCCACCCCCCTCACCTCATTCTTGGCATGGTCCCTGCCCTCCAGTGAAGTGCCGCAGTGACTGAGGGGGGTCTTCAGCATGAAGTGAGTGGCGTTTTTCTCTGCCTGGCAGCTGATGTCCCGTAGGGTGATGTTCACCAGGTCCTTGATGGGCTGGAAGAAAAGCACTCAGCAGTCACCCGCTGGCTGGAGACAGCCCCATGCCACCCACTTTGAGCACTTGGAGCAAGATGTGACACCTCCCACCCCAGGAAATGCTGGCAGGCATCTGGAACACCCCTCCCCTCTCACCTGCAGGTGGGACCTAGCGATGACAATCTCCATGGTTTCATCTGTGCACTTCCAGGGCTGGAGCATGAGCAGCAGCAAGCTGGGCATCGAGTCAGTGGTGGGGGCTGGTGGGGTGGGCGTCACAGGCACTATCCTTACTGGCTCTGCGGGACAGGGAGACAGGGGAGTGGAGGCAGCTCAGCAGGGGTCGTGAGACCCCTCCCAACTCACATCCCACCCATCCCTGGGGCCCTGGGGTCCTCACCATGGTCCAGAATCTCCAGGTTGATGTGGGTGCTGGCAGGGATAGTGGAGTAGGATGCAATGATGCTGTAGTTCTTTTCAAAGGCTGTGGTAACAAGGCCCTGCTCTGTGTCAGGCAGGAGCACCCCAGAGAGCAGTGATGAGGAGATGGGTGCGATCTTGTAGTTCCCAGAGACCTACAGGGTGTGGGGAAGGGGCTGAGTGGGGACAGGAACGGCTGGGGTTGCTCAAAGCATGGATGGCTTCTGGGTTTGTCCCTGTTAGGAGGGCTTGCAGCAAGAGAGCTGCCACCTCCCCATGCCCAATATCACCAGATGCCCTCCTGCCACCGTCCCCATGCCACTGGCATCTCTTGGGCATCTGGCAGCCCCCTTGGAGGGGACACACACACATCCTGTTCATCCTTACCAGGAACTGGATGTGGCAGTTGTTGACAGAGAGCGACCAGGTGAGGTTGGCCTGGCTCTGCAGGATGAGGATCTGATTGCTCACAAGTCGCTCAGGACAGATGAGGGACAGGTCCACCTCTGTGATGGGGGAGCTGCAAAAGCACAAGATTGCCCCAACATCAGCATCTCACATCAGCAGGTCCTGTACCCGCCTTGGGATGGGGGAGCTCTGCATATGAGGCATCCCAGCCCCTTCCTTAGTATCTCCATGCACGTCCCACCACTTGTCCCACTGCGTGTCCCACCACACCTGGGGTCCCATTGCCAGCACCACATGGTACCTGGGCTCAGGCTGCAGGTGGACGATGTGGGCAGCCCTGGTGCTCTGAGCATCCCCACGTGAGCAGCCCTTCATCCCATGGAAGAAGACCTCAGTCTTGAGGTGCAGCATGGCATCAAAGTGCTCCTGAGGGCTGCAGTCCAAGGGGCTGCTGGCATCTGCAAAGGCAGGAGGGTCACCAATCCAGGCTCAGTGAGTGGGGAGAGTGGTGCTGGAAACCAGGGGCATCTGCCACCATAGCATCTCCCCCAGGACCATACTAAGCCCCAGCAGGTTGTTGCTCTTTGGGAGCAGGAAGAGCATCGCTGCCCCCCTGATCCCCCCAGTGCCAGTCCCCAGCCCCACGCACCTTCTCCCAGATGGAGCTGGACCCAGCGAGGGTCCCGCAGCTCGCTGTAGGACGTGATGCCCCCATAGACATCCTGAACCCAGATGAGCAGCTGCCCCTCACTGGTGGCCAAGGGTGGCTCAGGGCCCTGTGCTGCAGTCGTCCCCGGGCCGAGGTGGGCATCCTGTGGGGTGAGTGGCAGCCTGAGCCAGGGTGGGAGGGCAAGATACAACCCTCCCCAGGACAGCCTGGTGTGGGGGAAGTGTGGAAAGCCTTTCCCTGGCACAGAGGATGTGGGTGTAAAGCTAAGCCAGGAGGGCATCCCTGGAGCCGCAGCTCCATTGTGTCTGGGGGCCACCCCTGATGAATGGGGCTTTTTGGGGCAATGGCCTCGGAGCAACGTGGGCGGCTGGCGGCACGCGGAGAGCTCGTCCCACTTTATTATTAGCCACAAACAAAGCAGGAGGTTTATTTTGCTAACAAAGCGCCCAGCCCCGGCTCAGCTCACTGGAGCCAAACCCCATCCCTGACCTTCCTCCTGCCGGCTGGAGGAAACGGGAGCTTTTCCCAGCCCTGTGCGTCATTCCCTGCCCAGCCAGCCTCATGCTCAGCAGCAGTGGCCAGGCGCGTCCCCTCCTCCCCAGGGTACCACAAGCATCATCTCCAGGAATGGTGGACCAGTCTCCTCCAGGGATCCCCCGCAAATGACTCTAGAGATGGCCCTGGCCCTGCTGCCCCCTGGGGTTGCTCCTGGACTGGGACTGCAGCACTCACAGTGCGGATGAGCAGGTTTGGGCATGGGGAGGTGACGATGGCAGAGCAGTGGGCACACAGGAGGACAAGTACTGATGAACGGCTGCAGCCACTGGCTCGTGGCGTGATGGACACCTTCAGTGGCCAGGCAGAGGCCTGTGGGGAGAAGGGGAGAATGTCACCCCTGTGGCCACCCAGACCTCCCTGGCTGCCCCATGGCCACCTCACCTGAGCTGAAGGCAGCAGGGAGAGCCCTCAGGCTGGAATTGAGCATGAGCCATGGAGAAGCCAGCCATGGGTCAGATTTAAGGGGTAAACTGGGGTTTGTGTACCCACACTGGGGGGAGGTAAACACCCCTTGGCTCCCCCAAGCAAGGGACCAAGGTCAACCCCATCTCAGACAGTGGCAATCCCACACTGGGGTCCAGGACACTCCCATACTGGAGTCCAGGCATCCACTCCTCGGGGAACAGGGCATACTTACATCCCCACCCTGTGCACCAGGACATTCACCCAAATTTCCCAGCCCCGACCCAACACTGTGCAGCTGCTCCAGGCTCTGAACTGGCCATACTGGTGCACAGGTGTGCTGGGGGCACAGCGGTGGCATACACCGCTTGCTGTGGTCAGCACTGCCCAGTGGCCTCCAGCTGGAAATCTGGATGGGGAAGCTGAAACACCAGGCGTTAGATTTGGCAACCTCCACCTGAATGACTGCTCACAAAGTACTGAGCCAGGCAGTGGGCAGGGAAAACCAGCTGGATATGAGCAGCCACTAGTGCAGGGCACAGGGCTGTGGTCCCATGGTGAGCGTGGGTGGCCGGGGTCCCCAGGTGGCCCCGGGTGTCAGGGGGGAGCCGACGGCTGTTTATCCTGCCGCGTGTTTTGCGACACTCTATTGTTGGGCTGCGCGAGCGGCGGGAGCCTCCACTGCCCTGCCGACGCCTTTCAGGTTATTTTTCTCTTTTTTTTTGCATCATGGGGATCTGCTTATAGAAAGCAGCTTCCAGTAATTCTTCTGTAAGTGGAGTCATGGCCCTGCCCGGCTCCCCCTGCGCGCCGCAGGGCTCGGTGCTGCAGCTGTGACATCAGTGCATGTCCCCTGCCGCCGCCGGTGACAACCCTGGGGCACCCCCGGCCCCAGTGCACGCCAGGGTGCCAGAGCCAGGTCACACCGGGCTGGGGCAGACAGGCCCTCCCAAAACTCACCCTCCCCAGTGGCTCCCAGTCCTGCTCCTGCCTCCCTCTGAAAAGCAGAACTGGGAGGGCTGGGAGGTAGGAGGGGGTTGGGGAGTGTGGCGCCGGGTGGCCCAGGGCTGGGCCAAAATTGGGTGCTGAGTTTGCCAGGACCAAACTAGTGCGAGGGGAGCTGGGCCATGCTGCAGAGCAGCTGTGCGAATCCACCCAACAGTGTCAACAGTACTAGTGGCAGCTGGGGATGCAGCCCCAGCCTCATCCCTGCCCAAAAGCTGCCTGGGGCACCCCCAGAGTGGTTACTGCCTACACTAGCGGCCAAGTTTTCACTCACTTGGCTGCCTTCAAGTGATGTGCCTCCCTCCATCCCTCCTCCATCCCTCCTTCCCTTCTTTCATCCCTCCCTCCCTGTAATCCTCTCTCCCTTCTTCCATCTCTCCATCCTTTCTTCTACCCCTTCTTTCACCCTCCATTCCTCCCTCCCTGGTGTGGTGCCCATTGGGTGCTCATGGCTTTGCCCTGCTCCTGGGTTGGGATCAGGCCACCTCCCCAGGGACACAGGGACAGCCCTGGCAGTGTGGGCTATTAGGAAAGTTGCCAGAGACACCCATGGCTCTGCTGGGAGGGGAAGCTCAGCAAAGGCACCATGGAAGAGGTTAATCTGGGTCCTTTCACTGAGCCTTAGTTAGAGGAAATGGTTTCAACAGCCAGGACACCCTGTCTGGCAGGGACAGTGCTGGGGTGATGCACTGAGACTCCACTCACTCACTCACCTTGGACCACTCGACACTGAGGACATGGACTTCGTGGCTGGTGCCCATGGAGCTGCTGCTGACACAGCCCCGTGGCACCGTGCTGGTGACATAGGACAGGGTGATGGGTGGCTCTGCTGTCACCGGCTGTAGGTCACAACCCTCAGCTCTCCTGAGATCTGAGTGGAAAACAAGACACCATCAGTCCCGGCAGCACAGACATGGGGTGATACAACACAGGATGGGGGGGATATGACGTGGGTGGGGGCTGCATTGCAACACCAACCTCAGTGCTACTCCCACATCCCCTTTGTCACCACGGCCCCACTGCCGGCACAATGCCCGCAGGACCATCTGCTACGTGTTTGCTCGGGACTCATCTGCTGCTGCCAGCCCCTGGCGCAATCACGTTAATGACCCTTGGATCCGGCCTGGAAAAATCCTCTGTCCTGGCTCGGCACTGCCGCGTGCCAAAACTCACGCCTAGCTGCCCCAAGTGCTGGGGTGGTGGCGGAAGCCCCCCCAAATCCCTCATGTCACAGGAAAGCGGAAAGCTCAGGTATGGAAATGGCTGTAAAGCTGCGGGCGCCGAGGCGCGAGCTTTGCCCCATCCCCAACCCCCCGCACGGCACGCGAGCAAGCCAAGGGAAATCCTGAGTGCAAACAGCCAGTCAAAGGCCTGATCCAGTAAATCTCCGTTTGCCTGAGCCATTTCCCCTTCCCTGGGCAGTCCTGCTGTGGTCAGGCTGTCCTCAAGCTGGCCCCTGTGCTGGGAGGTGTCCTGGAGACCCACTTGCAACTATGAGTGTCCCCTTGCAATGAGCTGGGCAGGATGGAGCCCTGCAGCCATGGCTGGTGGCTTCCCATGGGGAAATGGTGTCTGGGGCTGTGTTTGCTTTGGAGCTGGCCACTGAGCTCTGACCCTTCTGGCTCCAGCCACTGCATGGGGAGGCAAGTGGATCCTGTACCAAAGCCACCCAGTTATCCCCATACGGACTGGGGCAGGAGGGTGTGATGCTCCAAGCTGTTGAGGCTTTCAGATGTAGCAGCCAGCAAAGGACCACTTGTGTCATGTCATGTCCATCACGGCATCCCCAGTCCATGTCTCACCACTGAGGTGGCGTGGCTGCGACGGCAGGGTCACGGTGCAGACCCCCTTGGTGACGCTGCCATAGGCCCACCTATTGTCCAGCGCTTCCTCCCCCCAGTGCAGTGGCCACACGGCCGACAGCATCAGGAGGAAGATAAACAGCCGCTTATCTGGGCGCCACAGACCACGTCCCTCTTCCCCTCCACTCATGCCCAGACAGCACTGGGCACAGCCACGCGGTCCCAGCATCACCAGGCAGAGGATGGGCAGCTCGTCACGCCTCTGGCAGAATCCCACAGAGAGGTCAGGCAGGGTCAGGGGGCCACAGCCAGCCTGGCCCCCAGCACAGGGCAGGTTTGGCAGTGGAGGGGATACAGGGCAGCAGTGCCAGGAGGGCAGCCTCCATCCCTGGGGAAGGCAGCAGCAGGCTCCAGCATTATGTCAGGATCAGATAAGGGGGCTCAGCTGGGCCGCCGGGGCGATCAGATAAGGGCACTGTTATTTTTGTACTCCAGGAAAGGGAAAAAAAATAAAAAGGAAGAAAGAAAGAAAATCCACTTCATGTTTTTCCAGCCGCCCGCCCTCTCTCTCGCTCCTTTGGGGCTGAGACCAGGGAGCAGAGACTGTCCCACTGCGGCTCCCTCGTGGATCCTGGGGTCTGGGGAGCAGATCAAAGGCCCTGGGCAGAGAGAAACACCCCAGGGTGCCAGGCGGGGGGGTTGAAGGGCCAAGCTGGCTCCAGTGGTGCAGGGTGCCCCATGGGACGCGCAGAGCTGCTCCAGCATCTCAGCATCCAGCTGGGCCGCCTTGGCACTTGTGTAATGAGGTGGCTGGTCTCAGCTCAGGTCAGTAATGGGGATGGACCTCGTGGCACAGACTTGGGGCGGGGTTGTCACCCTCTGAGCCACCACTGGCTGTTGGACCATGTGGAGGTGGCATCGGGGCTCTGATGATGGGGTGGATGGGACAAGGCTTTGGGGCTGATGCAGGCCATGTCATTCCTCCCCCTCTCTAAGTTAGCTAGGCAAAGAGCAGCCTCTTGCCAGGGACGGGAAGGGACAACCCAGCACTGTGCTTGCCCTACAGGGAGCAGTGCTGGTCCCTGGTGGGATAAGGGCACAAAGTCCTCCACCTCTGGAAGCTTGCTGTGTCCATGAGGCCAATCTGACACTGCACCTGCTGTGGGCACCCCAGCCCCATGGGTCCCTGCGAGGGAGCAACAGCAGCCAGAGAGGACATGGAGTGTGTGGCACTGGCAGGCAGGACAGGAACCATGTAGCAGAGCTATGCAGGACAGGGGCCATATAGCACAGGTACTCAGAATAGGGGACTGTATAGCACAGTTACTCAGGTTTGGGATGGTACAGCACAGATGAACAGGACATGTAGGACATGTTATTATAGGATAGAGACTGTATGGAACAGCTATACAGGCTAGGGACCATATAGGAGAGTTAGGACAAGAATTGCATTACACAGCTACATAGAACAGGGACAGTATGCAATAGCTATGTAGGCTGGGGACTATATAGCACAACTATGTGGGATGGGGACCATATAGCACAGATATATAGGACAGGGACCATATGGCACAGCTACTTGAAATGGTGAGCATGGACATGACATAGCTACATAAGACTCAGCCCATACAGCACAGCCGTATAGGATAGAGACTGTACAGGACAAATACAAAGGATATAGACTGTCATAGCTTTGTAGGACAGAGATGACATTGCACAGCTGTACAGGATGTGGACCAGATGGCACAGCTATGCATTATAGGGACTATACATCACAGATAGGGAGGACAGGTCCTCTATAGCACAATTACATAGGATGCAGACCATATGGCACAGCTATAGAATCAGGACTACATCACACAGCTACACAGAACACAGACCTTACTGCACATACACGTAGGATGGGGACTGTGTGGCACAGAGGTAGTACAAGGACTGTATGGCATGGCTACAGAGGACACAGACCTTATGGCACAGCAACAGGACAGGGATGGTACCGTACAGCTACACAGGACACAGAACTTAACTGTCCATCTCCATAGGATGGGGGCATACAGCACAGCCACAGGGGATGTAGACTCGGACAGAGACCACCTGGCACAGCTACCGGGCAGTTACTAGAGGTGACAGTAGGCAGGGAGTGGGAGCCAAACCTGGCAGGGGGGTGACCCAGCAGCACCCACTGGTGCTGATCCATGCGGTGGCCAGGAGGGACCGACCCAACCAGGACATGGAATACCACTGGCCCGCTGCTGCCTTCCCAGTTTTCTTTCCCTCAGCCAGTGGGTCCCATCCACATGTCACCCAGCTCCCTGCTCTCCACCCATCACAGGTGTCCCCGGGCATGTCACCTCTTGAAATTCCCCCTGCAGCTTTGTAGGGACATTGGGATGGCTTTAGTGCTTCCTGGCCTGACAGCTCTGGTGCTGGATGAGCCCCTAGTTCTGCTCCCAAGGCCCACACAGGGCTTTATGGGGTTTTTCCCATTCCTCACCCCTGGCTTGCAGTTGACTCCACACCCCTCACAGCGCCGGGGTGGGGGCATGGAAGCTCCCCTAGACCCTCTGGGTGCTGTGTCTCGGCCAGGAAAAAACAACCATGCCTTCGACACATCCCAAGCCCCAGTGACGCAGCCTGGATTTGGGGTATTCCAGTGAGCGGCCGGGCTGTGCTGTGCATCCTTCCCGGCTAGGGGAGTGCCTGCCCCTCCCCGGCCCCCAGGGCTGCCCCCCAAAACCTCTACAGCAGAGTGACACTGCCTGTGCCGGCACAGCCAGGACCCCTCAGTCCGCGGAACCCCCCCGGGGATCCAGACCTCCGAGACAGGGTCACCAGTCAGTCTCACCGCCTCTGCCGTCCTGGGGTGTCCCATCCAGTGGTCTCATCCCGGGATGCTCCTGGGTCTCGGTCCTCCCCACCGCCCCACAGCCCGGGCCACTCGGGGACAGGAACCACCGGTGGGTGCCGCTGCGGACCCAAGGGTCCCGTCCCAGTATCCCATTTCGACGTGTCCCCCCGGTATCCCCTGATATCCCCCCAGCCCCACTCACCCGCACGGCAGAGCAGAGCCAGCAGCANACGGGGGGGGCAGGGGGGAGGAACGGGGGACACAAACACACACACCCTTGGGAGATGCCGTGCCTCAGTTTCCCCTCAGAGCGGTACGAGGCAGCACCTCCGGAGAGGTGCGCTGGAAGCGCCCCGAGCACCAGCCCACTGGCACCCGGGGTGGGTGTCACTAGGGACCCCTCCTAGGCTGGCACTGCGGAGCAGAGGGGTGGGACACAGGGGTTGGGATGGGCTGTGCCGGGTGATGGGGACAGGTAATGGAGAGCGAGACTGACCCAGGTGATTGGGCTAGGGCTAACCCAGGTGATGGGGATGGGGGCTGACCCACAGCACCCGAGCATTCAGCCCATACAGCCAGCATGCCAGCAGGGTTATCCTGTCCCAAACCAGCGACATCCTCGTGGCCTCAGAGTGTGCATCCAGGGCTATGGGGCAGATGGAGGGCCACCCAGCACTGCTGCCTGTCTTGCTTGTACTCTTGGCCAGGCCACAGCTGGGGGCTGTCTGGACATCCACACTTGGCAGGTGGGTTTGAGGGTGGGAAGTCCCCCAGGACAGGGCTTTCTGGGTAAGGGGGGTGTCACAGCAACGTATTGCTGGTACAGGAGCTGCAGAGTGGCCGGGGACACTGATGGAGCCACGTCTGCACCCCTGCCCCTTTCCTCCCACATGTGCCAGCAGCTGCTGCCCGAGGTGAGAGCCCTCATACAGCAAACGGTGGGGCTGGGAGCCCCATGCCATGTGTGGGCACAGGCCCCCGAAGGTGGTCACCATCCTAAGTTACGGCCACGGGCTGAGGGATAGCTTGAGGTCCTGCCAGGGAAGCCAGCAAGGCCTTTCCTCGCCAGTCAGGATGTCCCCAGAGATGTCGGTGACCCTGGGGTAAGCAGCAGACATCTCCCATGACAGAGCACTGCCATCTCCTGGGGACCGCGGGGACGGGTGCTCACCCAGGGGTGGGGACAGGGATGGGAACCTGTACCCACCACGAGCACACCTGATCCCTCCCACACCCCTCTCCCCGGGGTGACACTGCAGAGTGAGAAGCAAAAGACCCTCAGCAATGGCCCCTGTGATGGCAGAGGCTGCAGGGTGACAGAGCGGAGGGTGACTGTGGGGTGGCCACTCGTACAGCCCTGTGCACCTCGTTCCGCTCCAGGACAGCATCTTCCACCACACACTGCTTATGGGGTGGCCTCAGGCTTTCCAGCCAGAGAAAAAGCATCTAAAGATCATTTGACCAAGTACCCACAGGCTATACTGGGCCTGTTGGGCACGGCAGCATGTCCTCTCCAGCCCCACAACCCTGCTTACCACCTGGGGAAACTGAGGCACACTCACAGGGCACCCAAAGAGGGATAGAGGCATAAGGAAGACAGGTCGCCCTGCTTCCTGCTGCATGGCTTTAGACCATAGCACCCCAAAGCCCCCATCCCCACTGTCCCCTTTTCCACACCAGCACAAGGCAAGTGCCCAGTGGCCTCAGCCCCGGCTCAGCTGTGCTGGCAGCACCCCAGCCTGGGCCGGATGGCCGCATCCTTCCTGCCCGGCTGCCTCCCCACAGTGCCCTGAGCTCTGCTGGTGGCTCCTTCACCCCCCGGGCACGCCGGAGCCTGGTGAGTTTGGTTTTCTTCTTGAAGATTTTTGTTTTTTCCCGCTCGCTTCCTTCCTCTGCTCCAGGCCCGTGGCCTCAGCTGCCCCCAGTGCTGCCACCTCCCCTGGCCCCCCCAGCTCCCTGGCTCTGTGCCCAGCTCCCAACAGCTTCAAAGAGAGTGGTGGGGCCCTGCTGGGATCAACACTGCTCAAATGTCCTCACTGTGGCTGGGTAAACCCTGGCCCCAAGTCCCACCAGAGCCCCTCTGCTGTAGCATTGTGCCTGGACAGCTCCATGTGTGCTGGGTAGTCCCAAATCCTCGTCCCCCACACCAGCATCCCTAACTGCCTGTCTACTGGGGCCCCGCAACTCACTCCCTGTGAGAACTGCCCACCTGGTTCCCTACTCAGGAGGACACCCAAGCCTGGTGACTGGTCTCAGCTGGGTATCCCAACACTTTCTTCAGTTCTCAGGGACACAGCTGCGTGCTGGGCTAAGAGGTGGTACTGATGGCAGTTGGGTGCCTAGGCATAGTGGGGCAGGAAGCACCCCGCTCCAGGGCATTGTGCTACCCCAAAAGATCACACTGCAGCCACCAAGCACCCCAAAAATCCCTAACAGGGAAAAAAAAAAAGCAAGGAAGAAGGTTTTTTACAAGTGTGGTACAAGCTGCTCAGAGAGGTGGTAGGTGTTTCCATCCCTGGAAACATTCCAGGTCATGTTGGATATGACTCTGAGCAACTTGATCTAGTTGAAGATGTCCCTACTCACTGCAGGGAGGTTAGACTAGATAACCCAAAAAGTGCCTTGGAACCCCAAACATTCTATGATTCTATGAAATGGTAGAAATCCCATCCTGGCATGGCTGGGCCTGAATCAGCCAAGATGCATGTCCAGGATACAGCTCAGATGCTGCTCACATGTTCAGAAACACTGACCCAGCGCACAAAGGGGTTCATCAAGCAGGACAGGATTGGGGTGAGAGGGGCTGGTTGTAGGATGTGGCCACAGGCTCCTTGCAGGCCATGGATTGGGAAGCCAGGGCAAGTGGCTGGGATGCTCCCTCCCTTCCTCGGAGCACAGCATCCCGCTGCCCCAGTGGGATAAACACCCGCTTCCTGCCCTTAATCAGCTCCAGAGAGGCTGCGGGGAGACAGGGGGGAGAAAAACAAAAAATCTCTGGAAAGAAAAACTCATTTCCTGTGACAGAAGAAAAAGATAAAGTCTGGGCTCATTAAAGTGAACTTTACTGGGGAGAGACGGGAAAGAGCCAAACACAATGTCCTTGAAATTTCCTCCGTACGGCTCCGTCCACGAAAACAGGATAAAGCCGCTTCCGCTGTCTCTGCCGGAGTGCGCCGAGGGGGAACGGGGCTGGGGGCTTGGCTACAGGCTGTCGAGGTGCGAGCAGACCTGCTTGAAAACCTCCTCCACGGAGCCCTCGGCGTTGAGCTGGGTGTGGAGGGGTTAGCTGGGGGACTCGCCCACAGGGACAGCACAACCGGAGCTCTTCCAGGGAAGGATTTTGGCCGTAGGTAGAAAGACTGGGGCTGACTTATGGCAAAGGGTGTGGGGCCATCCTTGGAGGGGGTCTCCATGTTGAGAACAAAGGTCAAGCCCACCCCAAGCTAGCCAGTATTGAGTTTTTTTTCCACTCTTTCCTTAATCATCCCCATCTATCACTTCCCCTTCCCTGGGACCATGTGTCTGAGCCTTGGGGTGGGAGGGTGGCAGCATTGGCTAGGTCCCTGCTTACCTGGCGGACAATGCCTCTGCTCTTGTAGAAGGCAATAACAGGCTCAGTGGCCTTGTAGTAGGTCTCTAAACGCTTCTTGATGGTCTCCTCGTTGTCATCCACCCGCCCGCTGGTCTCTCCTCGCTTCAGCAGGCGTTTCACCATCGTCTCCTTCCCTGCATCCACGTAGAGCAGCAGCGTGGGCGGGGCGATCTGGGGGCACAGGGGACACGGTTGTCACCATACTGAGCAGGCATGGGTCTGGTTTGGGGAGATGGTGGTGGTGAGCATGGGGGCCACAGATGTCCCCATGCCATCCTCTGCCTTCCTCCACTTGAGTCCAGGGGCCACTGGGACACCTCAGACCCATGTGGAGGAAGGCAGAGAGACATCGTGGCCAAGCCCTGACTCTCTGCCATCACCATTGCACTGGTACTGTGGTCACGCTCTTTCAGCCCAAGGATACCCTGGAGAGATGTCCCTCCCACTGCACCCTGGGTGTGGGCTGTCCCCAAGGCACCTGCTGGCTGGAATGGTGCCCAGTTTAGACACTTTTGTTATGGAATCTTTGATGGGGTAGGGAGGCTGGGATGCTGCTGGCACCACAGAGACCCTCTGCCTGGACAGTGGGGAGCATGGCACAGCACAGCACGAGTCCTCACCTTCTTCTCAAACTCCTCTCCCTGCTTCACTTCACGGGGGTAGCCATCAATGAGGAAGCCCTTGGACACATCTGCTTTGGCCACCATGGCATCCTTCAGCATGTCCAGCACTGTGTCCTGGGGAGGGGAGGACAGAGCTGCCCAACTGCCAGGGTTGACATGGGACAACATAACTCCCCACCAAGCACCCCCAATCCGTGCTGCAACTGCCCCCGGGACGGCAGGGATGGAGGTGTCCCCAGGCCATATTCTGATCATCATGGTGGTATCTAGTGTCCCCACAGCCACCCCGCCTGCATGCCCTGCTGTGTGGCAGCCAGTGGTCTGTATGGACTCACCAGGGGCACCAGCTCGCCCTTCTCCATGATGGCCTGAAGCTTCTTGCCCCGCTCTGAGCCTGAGCTGACCTCTGCCCGCAGCAGATCCCCCGTGGAGAGGTGAGTGTAGCCATACTTCTGCACGATCTTCTCACACTGAGTCCCTTTCCCTGAGCCAGGGCCACCTACAAGTCATATGAGGGCAATATGTGCCCCAAGCCACTAGTAAGGAGCTGGAGGGGCATGTGGAAGAAGCAACACAAACCTCCAGGAGTCCTCAGAGCCTGGTGAGATGGAGATCAGCATCCCCAAGCCCAGCAACAGATGGATGGGGAGAGCTGCTCCCAAGGTGAGCTAAAGGATGCCAAGCACTTGGGGGTAGCATGGGCTGCTGGCCGTTGGCACATGGGTACCACCACCTTGATGGCACCCAGGGCATCACTGTCCCATCACAACCCTCTAGGTGTTTACTGTCATATCACCCCAGACACTGCCACCCCACGCCCAGCCAGAGGTCCCCTCCCGGTCCCATTGCAGCCTTGAGGAGCCAGGCTGGAGCCAAGGCCACCCCACAGTGTCTGGTGACAGCTGATGCTCCCCAAGATAAAGCCTCCAGCCCTGGCTCCTCAGCCCTGGGCACTGGCTGCTCCTCACAGTCCCATCCCGGAGATGCAGGGGGAAAGGACTGGGCCATGGCCTTGACCCCAGCAGTGACAGGACCCAGACACAGACTTACCCACCACGAAGATGATTTTGTGGTGCTTGAGTTTTTCTGAAGAAGAGAAAGGAAAATTAAACACTTATCCAGAGCCAGAAAGCCCATCAGGGAGTGAGATGTCCCCAGGGGGATGTGACAGATCTAGGGCAGACATCTTTGGGGATGGAAGAGACTGATCCCAGAGCCCTGGCTTGGGTGGGAGAAGGTGGAGAGGGAAGGGGCTGCATGTCCTCCCTGTTGCCTGGGCAGGCTGGGCTGGACAGGGCTGAGCACAGAGACTACATGGCACCTTAGCCATGGGGCTGGAATCATATCCTAGAGACAGTCACTGTCTGCAACTCCACCACGGGCAGGGATCAGTCACATCCATCCCTGCAGCCAGCTTGTCACTGCAGTGGGCTAACGGGGGCTGTGGTAGGCTCCATTTGGCATGGCCACCTCAAGTGCCTGGCATACCCCTGGCAGTCCCTGAGCCCCAGCACTGGTCTCTGGGCCTGGTGGCTGATGTGCAGGTGGCACTGACCACCTGTGCCCTGCCAAGCACCCAGGCACAGGGTCCCCACCACCTGCAGGATCTGGCCCAGGACAACGCTGGGGTGTGACACCACAGTGGGAGGCAGAGTTAAAAATAAAACCAAGCTGCTCTGAGTCTGCTTTCCCATCTCCTGCCCACAGCCGGCTGAAATTTCAGCTCCTCTGGCACTGGGTGATCCCCAGGGCTGGGGACAGAGCCAAGTGGCTGGTGGAGACTGAGAAGTGGGGGATGGACAGAGGGGATGGATGTAGGACAGAAGGGAGGGAGGGATAGAAGGGGGATGGAGGAGAGGGAGGCAAAGAGAACCAAGGGGATGGATGCAAGGGGGACAGGAGGATGCAGGGCGGATTGGGGGGATGGAGTAGAGGGGATTGAGGGGATGGATGCAAGGGGGACTGATGTAGGGGGGATGGATGCAAAGAGGATCAAGGAGACAGATGCAGGGGATGCAAGAGAACCAAACGGATAGCTGCAAAGGGGACAGAGCACTCACCTGTTGACATGCTGCTGTGGTCCAGGCACAGGAGCACTTCAGGCTGTGAGAGAAGAGTAAGATGAGTAACTCAGGACACAGGTCCTCAAGGTTGGGGTCCAGGGTGACAATGGCTCTCCCTTTCCTGCCATGCTGGTGCCTAGCTCCATAGTCAAGCTGGGTATCAGGTCTTTAGGACCCTAAAACAAAGAGCTCAGGACTTCTGCTCCCATGGCCATCACCTACCTTGCTCCCGGCAGCCACCCACCCCATCCGGCTGTGGTGAGGGCTTCCCCATGCTGGGTGACGCATGGTGACGTTACTGGCTTCCTCCCCTGCCCTGACCACATCCCTGTGCCCTGGGTGTCACCCGGCAGCTGGGAATCAGCTTGGCTTGACTGGTGTCACTAGGACACCAAGTGACAGAGGCAGCACCCCCCTAGCTCCCTATAGGCTGATTTTTTAAGGTGTGCTCTAAAAGGGATGCTTACAGCACCCCATTGCATTCCCATCATCTCAGGGCAGGGTTTGGCCACCCCACCTGTCCACACCCAGCCCTGCAGCACCCAACCTGTTTGGTTGCACTGTGTCACCCCAAACTGGCTGGACAGGGTGCTGGGATGGGGCATCCCATGGTCAAATGAGCCGGCAGCCACTGATGAGGTTGTGTTACAGCTGGGAAAGGGCAGAGGCTAAGTATGGCTGGGCTGAAACCAGCACCAGGTCACGTCCCACCTGTGCTGTGGGTCTGAAGCCCTGGGATGGCCCCCATGGGGTCTGGGTGGGTGCGGGGCCTGTGAGGTTCCTAATTGTGAAGGGTGCTGAGCTCCAGAACCGCTGGTGCTGACCTTGGATGGGCCATGGGGGTTAATGGCAGCCCTGGACCTTGGTTTGGGCTTGGGGCCTGATCCAGTGCATCACTAGGCCCATGGGTGCAGGGTGAGGGCAATGTGGAGGTGCCTGGTCCTGAGGATACAGGGAGTGGGGAGCCTGGTGGGTTGGGAAGGGGACTGAGTATGGAGGGGTGCAGTGTGGCCTAGGAGTCCCCAACAAAGATCACTGCAGGATGCACCCTGGAGTGCTCCCACCACCAGCTCCAGCCCACCCTGCTCTCACCCCATCCCATTGGCATCCAGTTCCCCCCACCTCCAGGACCCCAGGCCCAGGACTGGGCTGCTCCAGCACTCCCTGTAAGCCCCCAGCATCCATGCAATGGCTCCAGCACCCCACGCAAGCCCCCCAGTATCCCCTGCAAAACCCCTACTAGTATCCCCTGTGATGCCTCCAGCACCCATACAAGTGCCTCTGCACCAATAGTGCCAGCACCCCATGCAAACCCTCATGTCCCCTGTGATGCCCACAGCACCCGTGCACAATGCCCCCAGCACCCCATACAAACCCCCCCAGTGTCTCCTGTGATGCCTCCAGCACCCATGCAAGTGCCTCAGCACCAATGCCCCCGCCGGACCCTTTCCAGCTTCCCCCGTTCCGAGCCGGTGCTGCCAGCCTCCCCTCTGGGACATAGCCACCCTCCGGTTACGGGTGCCGCAGTGACTCCCCCACCAAGGCCGGGCCCGAGACGGGGTCGGCGGCACCAGGAACCCCCCTGGAGGGGGGCACACTGACCTCTGGGCGCGGGGCCGATCCCGGGCAGCTGCCTGCTGTCCTGCCCGGCTATTTTTACCGCTATATATAGATGGCTGGCGCTGGCGCCGCGCTGCATGCCGGGAGCAGCGGGCAGGGGACGGGCAGCGTTAGGGCGGGCAAGTAACCGCAACCCCCCCGCCCGTAGCATCAGTCCTCCTCCGGCCGGCCCGGGATGCCCTTAACCCCTGCACGGCAGAAGGCTGCGGACCCCCTCTACCAGGGCTAGGGGCTGCGCTGCGCCGGCCCTCCCTGTGCCTCAGTTTCCCCATCTGCAGCAGGGACCCTCCACCCCGCTGGGTTTGGAGTCCCTGAGACATCCCTGCGGCTCCCTGAGCATCCTCCCCCAGCCCCTCGGAGAGGACAGCTGTCCTCATCCCTTTCCCCATGTCCCCTTCCCCACCCCCATGTTCCCATCCCTATCCACCTTCAGCACCCCAGCTGGCACCCCAACTCTGCCAACCCTGGGGAAGAGGGAAAAGTCCTGGAGGTGCAGTGGCCTTACCCACCTTTCCTCCTCCTAGGTACCTGCAAAGACCCAGTCCCAAGCCCCCATGACCCCAGAGCAGCTGGCTGGGGGTGACACGAGTTGGGGAGGTATCAGCTGCAACCCACTACAGGGCAGGCTCATTGTTGGTCACCCCACTGATGGACATGGGTCCCCACTAGACTTCCTCCATCCTCCTGAGCACCCCATGGCCAGCACCACTGCAGGCTAGGGGTGTCCCAAGGCTCCCAAAGGCATCGCCAGCACCCACTGCCCAGCCCCAAAAAACATCTTGAGCCAGGGTCCAAGGCAACAGACTGCAGCAATATTTATTCCTGTACAAACCATTACAAAACGCAGGTGACCTGAGGCTTCCCCCAAAGCCCCAGATGCAATGGGGACCAAGCCACAGCCAGAGGGAAACTGAGGCACAGAGCCGAGCCAGGTCTTAGCAGCCAGACAGGCTGGATTTAGCCATTTTCCCCAAGCCCACTTGGCCACTGCTGGGCCCCCCTCTATGTATCCACTTCTAAATAGTTTATAAGTGGTTAATAAATGATGAGGACCCAGCCACAGGCTGCTGGTGGCCCCTTTGTTACCGCTAACAAGCAGCCCCAGCTCATTCCCTCAGCTGGGAAACCCAAATACAAACCCTGGGACCAGACACGGGGAGGAAAAAAACAAAAGCCCCCATAAGTCCCCCAAAATCCCATCACTCAGTTAGAAAAGGTTTTGGCAGTGTGGGTGTGAGGTGCAGCAGTGCTGGGTGGTTTTGGGGTGCTGGGGCACCAAGGATGGCAGTGTCACCCTCATGGGGTCCCACTGAAAACTCCAGGGTTCTGCTGAAGGGAAGATGCCTGTGGAAGCAAACAGGGGTGCTGGGGATGACAGAAGGGGTGCTGAGCCCCAAAAGGGGGTCCCTCCACCTAGGGAGTTGGGGGGGAAACAGTCTCTGTGGAGGCCCCAGAAGTGATGCAACCCCAAACTTGACATAATGCCAAACCAGGTCACAGGGATCCAGCACCTCCTGTGTGCTCACAGGGGCTGCAATGTGCCTGGACCAGGATCAGGCAGGATCACACCCTGACACTTCCCACCCATGGAGGGAGGAGAGGAAACACCCCAAACCCTGTAATCACCATGTGGTGTCCCCCCCCCCAAACAGCTCAAACCCCAACGCATCTCAGGTGCAAGGCACCTCAATCCCTGGCTCCCATGGCTCCCAGGGGTATACAGGGGAACACCCATCCATCCCAGCTCCAGGAGTCTGCCCAGCTTTGGGGTGAGCATCCCCTAGAACCAAGCAGGGTGGGAAAAGGTGATGTTGTAGAGGCTGGCCCAGCTGGCGAAGACTCGCTTCTCGGTGATGAAGCGATGGTGGTTGCCCTTGCGGCTCCGCTCATTGTGGATGTAGGTGGTGCACTCGTCAGGACCCTTTGGCTCGTAGTAGTGGTAGGGCAGGCGGCGGGGTGGGGGCCGACGCCTGCAGAGAGGGGCAAAGTGTGGGCTGAGCCCCATGGTGAGGCCAAGGGGCCAGGCTGGGGGCTCGGGGGTCTCCTTACCCGCAGTAGTTGGGTGGCACCATGCCATAGACGTGGACAGCATCACACAGCTCCACTGCAATCACCATGGTGAACCAGCCAGTGCTGAGCCATGAGTGTGACTTCTCCCTGGTGAGGCGAAATGGGAGGGGTGGGGGGACAGGGGTGAGGTGATGTGGGTGACTGACCCCCCCAGAGTCCCCAGTGTGAACCAGGGACCCTCAGCCCAGTGCCGCAGAGCAGCCCCAAAAGCCAGCTCTGGCCTAGGGACCTGGAAGAACGGGGGACGCAGTGCAGGAGGTGGCTCTGAGGTACCTGTCCTTCCCTGTCTCTCCCCGAAACAGGTCATCAAACTGCTTCATGCGGCTGGGGGAGACACTGTAAGCTGTCATGTTGGGGAAGGAAGCGCTGACACGCTGGATGATTTTCAGGAGGCTTTTCTGCATCTTGGCAGGTGGCCCCCAGAAGATGAAGATGGTCTCTGGGGTCTTGTTGACAAACTCCTGTGGCCGCTTGAGGACACGGTACAGGCTGGAGTGGGCCACCACGCGGAAGCTGGTCTTGTTGCCCACATCGACCTCATAGCCAGTGGTGGGGGCATCGTTCATGCGGATGGTGCATTCAGCCCCGTCGATGGTTGTGCCCAGGCGGGTGCCCAGAAGGTGGCTGGAGCTGGTGACGATGGCGCACTGGTGGCAGTGGGCAGTCAGGGTCTGGTGATTATAAACACCATGAGCAGGTGACTTTTGGCGTCACCACAACCCGGCAGGGAGGAATGGAGCTGGGACAGGAGACAGGGCACCACTGTCCACTGCAGAGCTCCTGTCCCACTGGAGGGTAAGATTTGACTCGGTGGCAGCAGAGGCTCAGATCCTGCCCCTGCTGTCAAGGCTGGACCCTGCTGCCAAACTCATACCTTGTTCCCACAGACGGGCAGGTACCCGCTTTTCACCCCCCACTTCTTGAGATCGGGGGGCCGGCGGGCTCTGCCCCGCAGGTGGCTGTAGGGGAAGACCTCGCTCCCGCTGCCAGAGCTGTAGATGATCAGCAACATGATCAGAGCAAAGAGGACCCCCAGGGCGGCGGCACGCTGGCTCTGCGGGTGGGGGGAGAGCATCAGCTGGTGCCCCCAACCCTGCTAGCATCAGCATCTGGCACCACTCCCTGTGGCATCTCTAGCAAAATGCCTGGTGTTCTCAGGGAGATACCCGGTGTCCCTAGGGAGATGCCCAGCACTCACCGTGCTGCCACTCATGTCTGTGTGCCAGCCTCAGGGTGCAGTGATCGCTGGTATCCTGTAAGCACCTGCAAGGGATGCAGTCATCTCCATCTCCTTTGTCCCTGTGCTCAAGCTCCTGTCCCTAGATTGCTGGGTCAGTGGGGATATGGGATGAGCCACCTAGTTGTGCCAGAGCAGAGCCCCCCAGGGTGGGTGCTCAGCTGGACCCTGAAACTCTGGCACCGGTACAGGAAAGGGAAACAGCGTGAACAGAGGCCAAGTGAGTTCTGCAGTGTTGAGGAGCCAAACTGAGTCATATCTCGTGCCGGGGAGATCCCCACAGCGGGCTGGGCTCCCGGGAGGGATTATCCCCACCAGTGGGGCCAAAGCTGCGCAAACCCACAGGGTCAGGAAGGGTAAACCAGCTGCTCACGCAGTGAAATCCTATTAAAACAACCAGCTTGGACTGGGGAGAGAACTGAGACCGGCCCAACTCAGCTCACACGTGGCTCAAATCCAGGCAGAGCTCTCCAGCCCTTGGCCCCGAGGTGTGCAGGGTGCTCAGCCCCCGGGGGGGGGGCCCTGCTCGAACCCCCACTCACCCGAACTCACAGAAATGGAGTGACCCAATTAATTTTTCAAAGTCCTCGTTAGTGAGTCACGGCTGCTCCTGAAGTACTCTGAGCAATTAAAAAGGAAAAGAAAAAAACACCCTGAAGCCTCTTACACTAATTGTCCTGGGGGAAGCAGGGATGGAAAATTAGGCAGCAGCCTAAGTTCAAGCCTTGGGGGGGAACCCTGAAGGTCTCTCAGGGCTGGTGTTGATGCCCGGAAAGGTGCCAAGGTACCCAGGCAATAGCCTGGAGCTTTGGTGCAAAGGGACCTCGCCGTGCGCAGGCTGGGGAGCAGCACCGGGGAACAGAGCTGGGATCCTCGCTCCTGCATCCGGCTTTGCTCCGTCCATAGCGCTCGGCCCATGGGGGACCCCTCGGCGGGGACCCCTCGGGCCTTACCTCCGCGGGGCGGTCTCATCCGCGGCGGGCGGTGCCAGGGGTCCGTCATCTGCTTCTCCGCCCCGTGCGCCCCGCGGGGGGCTGCCAGGCCCCTCCGGCGAGCGCGGCCATGGCGGGGCCCGTAGGGGGGCTCACATCGCTGCTCTGCCGGGGAAGATCCCGGTCTGCTGATCCAGACCCGCTCCCCGCACACCCCCCCACACCTGTCAGCCTTCCCCCAGCCCCGGATGCAAACCCTCCTGCATCCCGGGAAGTGAAAACCATCCCCCGGCCCCCCGGGCTGCAAACCTTCCACCACTCCTACGCGCATATCCTCCCCCAGCTCACGTGCAACATCCACCCTAGCTCCCAGAGTGTAATCTCTCGTTCCCGGGGTTCAGCCTTCTCCCACCTCCCCCTGGCCCAGGGTGCAGCTCCCCGTTTCCGCCCCCCGAAAGGTCCAGCCCTTCCCCGCAGCCCCGTTTAGCCGAAACCGGGCAGGCCGCCGGAGCCCGGCGGCGTCCAGGCGGGGATGAGCCATCCCCTTCCCCGCGCACAGCATGGTGCATTCCTCCCCCGCGCCTCCCCACGACCACCGTGCACCGGACTCATGGGGCGGCGGCCGCTCCTCCGACCGCTCACGGTGCTGTTCTGCTCCCGCACTGGTTAAACGGGCCCAGAGGCGACACGCTGGCTCCACCGACCTCTCCGCTACACAGTGAGCCGCGATGATGCCGCTGCCGGTGCCTGGACCGGGGCCGCTGCCGCGCGCGCACGAAGCACCGGAGCTGCGCACCGCCCGGGGCTGGAGAGCTCCGCCGTGGTCCTAGCGCCGCCCGCCCGGGATGGGGAACGCCACGGGGGTCCTAGCGCCGTCCGCCCCGTGCCGTCCGCCTCTCCCGGAGTCGCCGGTGTCGCAGCAGTGGGTGGGGAGGGAGGTGGCAGCGCTGCTCCGAGTGCCAGGAGCAGCACGCGGTGCCTGATAAACTGCCGGGCGCAGGGCCACATTTTTGGGATGCCGCGGCCTCCCCCACGCCGTTCGGCCAGCCCCAGGGCCCTTCTCTGGGGGATGTCGCGGGGCGAGGAGGGAGCTCTGGCGCTGACAGGGCCCTGCTGACGCCTGTCCGGAGGGATTTTGGCTCCGCTGTGCTAGTGATGCCCTTTGCTGCGCGGGGCTGTGGCAGCAGGAGCACCCAGCAGAAAGGTTACGGGCTTTTGTGTTCACCCTTGCCTGTCCTGGCAGCATCTCCAGATCCCAGTCTACTTGCTCCTCACTTAGCCCCACCTGGGTACAAATGTGGCTCCCTCTGCCCCTTGGGCTCGCCCTTGGACCCCCAGACACATCTAGGTCCACCCGAACACGTGGTATCTGCTATGAGTTCAAAGAGCCACTATCCCATACATGCCTGTGCCTGCAGCCCTGAGAGTGCTGAGCTCTGCGGGGCTGAGGATCACCCCAGACCCAGCACAAAATCCACACCAGGCCACCACCCATCCTGCAGAAATGCAGCTGCTGGTTCCCAGATAAACTTGACCGCCAGCTTTTGACATCCTCCTCCATACGCAGGCTCATGTCTATGCCCTTGTCACCTCCTCCTCTTATTTACAGCCTGGCAGAGAAGCAGGACCAGCTGCTGTCCCATCCCCATGTCTTGCAGATGCAAGGAGCACAGCACAGGGCACCACCAAGTTAGAAATACTTTAATGGCCACATTTGCTTTGGTCTAAATCCAAGGGCACTTGTGACAAGGCAACTCGGAGCCCTTGAGGCACACATGGCCCCTGAGCTTCCCAGCTGAGGGGCACAGGAGCAGCTGGAGCCACAGGGACCTGCCCAGGAGCAGCAGGATGAGAGAGTCCGGCCCCAGCTCACCACACCCCACATCCAGTGCCAGGTCTCAGGGGGGGGGCCACAATGAAGCTTCATCCCTGGGAGAGGCACTGGCACATGGCCCTGGCAAGGCTGAGTTCTGCTGCTCCATGTCATGCTAAAGCCCAGCAGTGTGAATATTTAATCCTGCATTAAATACTTCTCCCAGTAAAGCACATGGAAAAACCTTCATCGTCACCCTGGGTCCATCCGGGAAGATGCTTGGAGCCGATGGGGCTCTGCAGACCCATCTAATGCTCCCTCTGTGCACCAACATGGGAAATCCCAGCACACCCACCAGCTGGGGGAACTGGCCCTGCTGCTGCAGAGATGGAGACTTCCTGCTCTGGGGCTTGGCAAAAGGCTTTCAACTATGGCACCGGCAGAGCCAAGATGTGTCGCTGCAGGACGAGAACTGCCCTGCTGCCAGGGTCTCCCTGCCTTGCCCCGTGGCTGGTGGCTAGCACCCTACCCGCCTGTCCAGGATGGGTGGGTGAAGGTGATGTTCCTCTTCTTGGCCCAGCGGGAGAAGATGGCTTTCTCGGTGATGAAGCGGTGCCCGGCACGGTGGGCTCGCTCGTGCATCAGGTACATCCTGCATTCGTCCAGCCGGCCCTTCTCAAAGTAGTGGTAGGGCACATTCGTGTGGTTCTTCTCTCTGGTGGGAAGGGATGGGGTAAGCACGGGGCCCTGGGGAACATTGGACCACCCTGCCCTTGCCACCCTCCTCGCACCTGCAGTAGCTCTCGCTGACCATGCCAAAAACGTAGATCTGCTCACACAGCTCCATGGCCAGGATCATGGTGAACCAGCCTGTGCTCAGGAAGGAGCCAGACTTTATCCTGCAAACCCCCACAACTGTGCTGGAGAGGTTGGCATGGCACTGCCATCCCAGCTGGGCTATGGGCTGTGTGACAAGGGGAATGGGTGCTACAGTGGGGGACCTTCAGGATCCCGTGGTACCTGTTCTTCCCTGTCTCGTTCTGGAAGACATCATCACAATATGTCATCTTCTCCTCAGTCAGGGTGTAGATGTGCAGATGGGGGTACATCTCCATCACCTTCAGCAGTGCCTGGTAGGTTGAGCCCACCTTCTCCCGGTTCATCTTCTTTGCTGGCCCCCAGATGATGTAGAGGGTCTCCTGGGACTGCTGGAAGAAGTAGGCCTGGTTCCTCAGCAGCAGCGGGACACTGGTGTGTGACACCACCCGGATGGTACTCCGTGCCCCCACGTCCTCCTCGTAGCCGGCAGTGGGGGCATGGTTCATGCGCAGGATGCACTCCTGCTCATCAATGACCTGTCCCAGGTGAGAGCCCAGCATCTGCCCTGAGCTGGAGACGATGGCGCAGCGGTGGCACAGTGCCCGCTCCAGTGGCTGTGGGGAGATGCACCATCAGCCATTGGCTCCCCATTCCCTCCCGCAGCCGCTGGACAACCACAGCCCCGTCCACCTGTCCATAAGGAAGGGGAAACTGAGGCACGGGTGGGTGGAGCTGCCCCACCAGCTCCAGCACTGCCCCGTCCCCACGCACCTTCCCATCAGGGACGCGGCTGTAGCCCTGGAAGCTGAGGATGGTGGGTGCCGGGGGGCTGCCCCGTTGCCCCGGGGCCTGGCAGCAAGGCCACAGACAGGTCTGGGAGCAGAGCAGGATGTACAGCACGGCCACTGCCACCACGAACACCAGCGTGAGGAACAGCCGGACCTGGGAGCAGAGCGGGGCATGTTTCTCCAGGCCCAGCCACATGCACCAAGCCATGTCGAATGCCGGTGGCCCCGTATCAGACGCCGGTAGTCTCGTGGGGCCACGCAGCACCGGCAGCCTCTCGAAAGAGGATGTTGGGACGTCTTGTCCAGGGTGCAGCCAGTGCCTCGCTCACTTCCTGCAGGCAGCGATGGTCCCCGGGGCTGCCCGCGGGGTACCGGCTGCTGCCCGGCTGTGCCCTCCCCCAGTCCCCCAGTGCTGGCAGAGTCCCCCGGGCCCTCGCCCCTTCCACGCCCGCCAGGGCCCTGCATCCTTCCTCCTTCCCTCCCTCCCAGTGGATACTCACCAACGTCTTCATCCTCGGGGGGACAGCGGGTCGCCCGGCGGGGTCCGGCGGTCACCCGGAGGCTGGGGGCTCGTACCCTGCACGCAGAGCAGGCTCAGCGGCGGCACCGGAGAATGGGATATAAGGGACACCCGAGGATGGACTCTCCCCTCCCCAGTATCCCAGTGCTCAGAGTCTCCCCCATGCCGTGTGCCAGGACCCTCGCTGGGGTAAGATCTCCCTAGGGCCCCATCGAGGGCGGGACTACCCCATGTACCCCCATGCCCTAGACCCCTCTGGGGTCCCCCTGTACCCCCGTCCCGCCGCGGTGCCCGGCGGATGCAGCTCTCCCCCAGGGAAGGGGCAACCCAGCGGAGCAGCATCCCCGTTGCTCGGTACCGGTCCACTCACCGTGCCGGGAGCCCCCAATACCGCCGCTGCTGGGTCCCGCATCCCGGCCTCACGGCACGGGCCTGGGGCTGGCGGGGCGGAGCGGAGCGGAGCCGAGCGAGCACTGCCGGGACCGGGACCGCCCCTGCCCGCCCCGCCCGGCCCCGGCTCCTCCGAGGACCCGCCTGCCTGTTCTTGTAGCCCCGAGATTGGAGCACAGCACTAGCCCCGGGACTCACCACCTGTGTCCTGGGACCAGCTAACCTGGTACTGCCCCCAGCACCCATCCCATGTGTCCTCGTACTGACCTTGGCACCCATCCTCTGTCTCATGGGACCGACCTCTGGCACCCACCTCACGTGGCTCAAGACTGACCTCAGCACCCATTTATCTCCTTCACATCATCTGCTCTGCTCTCTTAGGCTTCCCCCCAATCTAGAGGGTCCCTGCAGCCAACCTCTGTATCCCAAAGCCCCTCTCTCACCTCTGTGCACCATTAGCTCCCAACCATGACAGACATGGGTGAGCTCAGCTCTCAGTACCCTGGTCCTTTTCTGATGGCCCCAGTTGGCATGTGGAGCCTTGTCCAGGGCAGAAATGCAGCTAGCAGCTGGCAGCTGGGATGGGAACCACCATCCTCTCAGCTGGATGGCTACAGGAGGGGATGCAGAGAGCAGCACTGGCACTGTCCCTGCACATCCAGCCTCATGGAGATCCCTCTTCAGAAAGGTAGGAGCCCATCAGCACCATGATTAGCCCTGCCAGCAGGCAAATGGAGAATGCAAGCCTGACTTTTCCAAGCCCAAAGTCTCATTTATTTCCTCTCAAACTTGAACCCAATGAAAAAAACTCCACAAACCGTATATAAACATTTAAAAAACCCACAAGGAACAAACTACTGGGCACAGCAAGAGCAGAGGGGAAGGACTACCCAAAGGCTGAGCTCAACTCACACTCTGATGGTTACAGCCAGTAACCATCAGCCAGTACAGGCCAAATTGCAGCTGCTACAGGAGCCCCAGCTGGGGAGCAAGCCCCTCATGGCCAGGCAGCAGGCCCCTCATGGCCAGGGCTCTGGTCCCTCTTGTGATGAGACCCTGAGGTCAGTCTTGCTTCCCTTTGGTCAGGAAGTTGTAAACTACATGTGGCTTCATGTCTGCAGGAAGGAATGTGGGAGAGCACAGCCAGCTCAGTGCTGAGCACTCTGGAGGAGGTGTCTGCCTGGTGGTGCTGGCAAAGTCTTTTCCTGGCTACAACACTGCAGGGTGGGCAACTTCTCATCTGAGCTGGATCTTCAGTCTGATTTCTTGGCAGGTTTCCTGCTCTTCCACATCACAACCATTATAAAAACACCTACCATGAGAGAAAGAGAACAGATTCAGCCAAAACCCTTCTAATTCTGGGCATTTTTAAAACACATTGTAGTGTGAAACAGAATCTCAGCGGAGGGAACAAGAAACAAATCTGCTGTCCAGAGGCTCCAACAGCCAAAGTTACACACAAACACATGCCCTGTGCCAGGCTAAGCTGCAGCAGCCACAGAGATTGTGTCATGAGTATCACACATTAACTAACCCCCTAGCAACCCTCTTCTCTCTTCCTAATTTAGAAACTTCTAATTAGAACATCAGAAAGAACACTCACCTATAAATAGCAGCAGCAGCAGCCCAGCCACCACAGGGATGATCACTGCATACTCCCTAGGCAAGAAGTATTGGTGGATGCCATGGTCACTGTCAATGAAGGGCTGCAGGTGACAGAGAGGGGTGTCAGGAGAAGGACACAATGTCAGAGCAAGTTCCTGACACCTGCAGCCTCATGGTTTCAAAAGCAGGATGGAAATAGCAGGTGAGAGGAGACAGCTAAAAAAAGCGTGCCCAGACCCACCCAGGGCTCAGTCCACAGCTGCAAGGATGTGGCAGCAAAGGCTTTGGTGTTCAGCAGACAAGGAGTCACTACAGGAGGCCAGCACAGGGGTCCGGCAGCCCCAGCATTTCAGGGTGGGTGTAGCTGAACACAGCAAATCTCTGGACTCTATACCCTGTGGAAGGGAGCAGCTGATGCAAGCTCTGTGATCCCTCTGTGGAGACCAGTGAAAGGCTTTGGACACTAGAGAGCAGTGTAAGGATTCCCACACAGACATGAGCACACCTGTGTGGCAGCAGACGTGTACAAACACTATGGGGCAGCCAAGTGAGCACACACAAGAAGAGAATTCAAAACTCTCAGAGGTTAGAGGGGAAGCTGCCCAGGGTTCAGAGGTCAGGGCTAAATGAGGCTTCTCAGGCCTGGAAAGCTCACAGGCAGATGCTTCTTTCCAGGAAGAAAACTACTAATGACCCTAGCTGATGTGTCCTCAGAAATGGGCAGACTATCAGGCTCCCAATCACTTTTTCTTAAACTCTTCTCCCTACCAGGCTCCAGATTTGGTAAGAGTGGTCCCTTTTTATGTTTCTCTTTGTGATCTCCCACCAGAACCAGGAATCTAGAAGACTGCAAATGTGAGCCCCAGCAACAACACCTCCAGAGAACTCAGGCTTCATCTCTTGCTGATGTCAGCTCTAGTGAGTTGAGCTCAGATCCTACACTATTTGAGTAATCCCGACCAAGAGCAGCAGGGCAGGCAGCACAATCAATGCTTGGTCTTGCCCAGGCAAGGGTAGGTGCACCCAGAAGGGGCAAGGGCTGAGCCAGCACACACAGTAAGCTCTGCCCTGAAATTTTTAACCGGAAAGCTGGCAAGGGCACACAGATAGATACATCAGCACCTAAATAACACCTAGGCAGACACCTGAGCATGAAGTGACTGGGATTATAACAGCCAGAGGAGACCCATACCAGTACGATGATCCAGAGAGTGTAATAAACGAAGAGGATGAGGCTGAAGGCAACCAAGCCGAAACCAACCACCTGGTCTGTTGCTGTGGCCTGCGAAGGGAGAGAGATTCAGGGCAGGATCCACACAGTGCAGCGCCCGTGCAGGAATGGTTAACAGGCACTTGCTGTTCGTTCAGCCCCAGGTTATGTGACCGCACTGCTGCGGGTCTGAAACACGAAGGGAAGAGGAGAACCTCTGCAGCTGCAGCAACCTACCGCGAGGGCTGCAGGGAGAACGGCTGGGCCCTGCTGCCGGGAGCGCTCCCGTAGCTCCCGCCCGGCCGCGCCAGTGCATATCTGCGCAGTTCTGACCCGGTCCTCCCAAGCACCGACCCTCGCCGGTACCCGCGCTACCCTGAGAAGGCCGCAGGAGGCGGTCAGGACCCAGCTCTCCCCCCGGCGCAGGTAGCCATTGGGCCCCACGCCCGTTCTCGACCACGATTCAGCCCAAGCCCGCCCGGACCCTCCATGTTAAGAGGCGGAGAAGGCACAGCCCGTGGGCAGCCACCTCCTCCGGAGGAACCTAGGGGCCGCCGCGCCGCCCCTGTCCCCTCCTCACGGTGTCCCGGGGCGGGGGCGCACCCAGCCCCACTCACCATGGCGACCGCCAGCAGCGGCCTCTCCCCGCCAGGACCGCCCTGCCGGGAGTGACCACCAATCAGCGCGCCGAGCTCCAGCACCGCCCTCCCCTCTGCCGGAGACAACCAGTCAGCGGCCTGGAGCCCGGGGTGTTATGGGAGATAAGGGCGAGGCTAGCGCGGGGTATGACAGCAGGTGTAGGCCCGAAGCGGGCGCCGGGCGAGGCCCTGCCCTCCCGCAGCGCGGATCGGATCGGCCCGGCCCTCAGCGCAGCACCGGTGCCCGGTGAGGGGCCGACTGGGTGCGGGGGCTGTGCCGACCCCTGCCGGGGAAGGGGTAGGGCGGTCGCTGTAGCCCCAGGCCCTGCGCTAGATCCCTCAGGCTTCATGCCAACAGCTCTCTGTTGGCACGGCGTTGCCCACAACTCTGAGATCCCGTTTAACAGCTGGGAGCAAGCTGGTCCTGGAGGGAAAGGCCAGCTCTGAAGCTTTCTGCTAGAGCATCTTCCTCCTCTACCTTTGATGTCAAAACCTTAGGAGACTGATGATAAAGAATGTGTGAATCTTTCTATTAATCACATAGTACATAGTAAAGATTAGTATTGCTTAACACTACTGTGGTTCTATAAAACAGGACATTTCTTATCTTAGAGGGGACCCACAAGATGAAAAGTTGTCTACTTTGTTAGCAGCCTCTGAAGGACTGCTTGGAGTTGCCTAAGAAGAGTTCAAATAAAGATAATTCCAACAGGGAGATAAAAGACCCAAGCAGATTTCCCACGAAAAGAACCCACTGACTTGATTTCCTGCCTCAGTCTAAGTCTTAAAAACTACACTGAGCATGTGAACTAATTTACATGGGAAGCGAGGAAATGCTAACCAATCATTTAGTAGAATAACAATGTATATGGATTAGATGATTAACAGTTATTTATGCATACAAGATAGTTATTTTGAGATGCTGCTGTGCTGGTTTGTACCTAGCACCTGAACCTGTGCAGTTACAAATTAAAATACCTCTGCTCTGAGTGATTGCACAAGAGGTGATGAACCCTATTTGGGACAACACACCTTTGGTGCTGTTGCTTAGTGAAAGGAGAGAACAGTCTCCTTCCACAGCAGGTGCTCTGGCTTCATCTGCCACCCTGGCGAGGTGGCCCCAGGCAGGGGTGCCCAGACCTGCTCTGCAGCAGGGCAGGAGGAGGCTGGCTGTTCAAGCACAGCCTGGGCAAGGACATGGTGTTCGGGTACATGAGAAGTTGCCAGTTCCTCATGCCAGTCCACCTTTTGCTGGATGGCAGGTTGTTGTGTGATGCTGCCAGCTCCCCTCTCCAGCCTTTCTCCTGGCTGCAAGGAAGGGCTGGCAAGGATCTCTGCTTGCAGCCACCAAAGAAATCCTAGAAGGCAAAGCCAAATCCCATTCCAGGGCTCAGCACACCAACAGGCTCCATCTCAACCCTTCTGCTTCCTTAGCAGATATTGAAATACAGTTAAAACAAGAACCAAAGCAAGAACAATCACAGTGTGAAGTACCAAAAAAAAACTTTATTTTTCCCCCAAACCATAACAACATTTGACATTATATTGATTTCCTCATATATTTGTTATTTCTCGACGTTAGGAACCAGATACAGAAAATACAAACACGATCTGTTGAATCAAAGACGGCACAGCATTCCGTTAGAAAAAGAAACAGAAAAACTAGAGGAGCAAGATAAAAATGGTGAAAAATAGTCATTCCCTCCAGCCCAAACTTTCCAAGAATCATCATCAAAATAGAGCAGTGGAAGTAGCTTCTCTTTCTAAACGCACTTTCTGCTTTAAGAAAAAAGTTAGATTTATCTTTAGATTTCAAAGTAAAAAAATGTTAAACTATCTTTCAAGCAATTTTGGAAGTTTGCATAGAGCCATTCCCTTTCCAAAAATATCAGTGGCCTCTCTATAGAATCTGATACAAATCAAGTGCTTGCCTCATCTGAAGGTCACCAAGCTCAATTCACTTTCAAGAAAATAAAATGTGATCTCCCATTCCCCTCCCTCCCCCCACAAAAATATGGGCTCTCCCATTCTTCCTTGTGTTTGAGGCAAGTTATGAGGCTCAGCCACACCTCTCGCTCACAACTTCATCCAAATTCCTTTCTCATTTCCCAGGTTTCCATGTCTGCTCCCTCCTGACAGGGCAAGGGTGAAGGAACGTGGAGCTGCAGAGGGCACAGGGCTTGGATGGCATGGGTGGGCTGACAGACGACACAGCTCTCAGGAAGGAAGCAAGGGGGACTTTTGGGTTCATCATCCCCCCACGTGGTGAGGAAGTGGCTTTTCACGGACAAACACCTGCAACCAGGCAGTGTTTGTAGGAACTTGCCCCTGGGGACCAGCCTTGTCCACAGGGCTCAGTCACCAGAGCAAGAACTTGTTCAGCTAGAGACTAGGTGGGGTGGCAGGGGATGGGGCAGGAGGGGCAAAGGGTGGATTTGCAGCTCTCAGGTAAGGCAGCAAGGAGGGGAGCAGGGTCCCCTCTCCAGGAGGGGGGGGGGCTAACCTAGGTGCTCTAGCGTACCTGGAGTGAGGTTTTCCCAGAGGTTCACAACAGCATGTGCAGAGTCCAGCTGCACAGCCACCAGTTTAAAAAGAAACAGCAACGACACAATAAATAAAAAGTCAACCCCTCCTATTAAGATGAGAACAAAATATGTAGTCTTTAGGTCTTGGCCTGGTTTGGAACCCTCTAAAAACTGAACCAAACTATTAAAAGGACTAATTAACATTCTGCAAGGGGCAAAGTGATGTGGCAATGAGATGGGGGAGAGATCACACACCTGCTGCCCATGGCACCAAGGGTCAGGACAGCACCAAGGCCCCATTCAAAGTGACAACCACACAATAGACGAAGATGAAGGAACAACATCCTTCTCCCCCTTTATCCATCACCATTTCTAGTTGATACCCATCTCCTTCACAAGTCACAACTAAGTCTATTCTTTTGGACATTCACTCAGTTTATACTGGTTTTAAAAAAGAAAGTTAGTAAAAAAGTTACATTGAATTTCCCAACTCTTTGCAATGGGCTTCCACCAACTAAAGGTCTAGAAACTGGGAGAGCACAGAGCTCACATGTTTCGCCTGGCCCCAAGACTGGAGCAGAGAGCCAGCTCTGCTCTCCAGGGTCAGCCAGGCCTGAGCAGCCCTGCTCATCAGCATCAGACACCCAGGGGATGCAGAGTCTTGCCAATGAGGGCTTTTTACTTGTTTAAGCCACCTCTGAATCCCCTGAGAAGGGGAACAATGTGGGGAAGAATGCCCCTTCCCCTCAGCCCCCCAGGAATAAAATATCAATGAAACAATAATGCAGTCAAATAAACACCAGTCCTGCTGGGTTTTTAAACAAAAAAAGAAGAAATCAATAAACTTCACAACAGAAAAAAAAAACGAAACCCAAAGGAAACTAGCCAGAGGTTTGGGTCTGGAAACTGATTCACTTCTTAAATGTTCAAAGTCCAACAGGGAACAGAGGGCAGTGATGCCACAAGGGAAAAAGTGCTCATGAGACGCAGCTTCCCAAGAGATGGCAGTAAGTCTGTGGGACAAGCAACCCCACTTCCATCAGCACTGCCTCATGTGCCCACCACTGGCCAGGGGCCACTGGGCATTGCATATGGAGCTCTGCGTGGGATCTAGAAGCAAGAACCAGGTACTCCTTTCTCCCCTGGAGCTGCTCTGGGTGCTCCAGCCCTGGCTGTGCTGCACCAGGCTGAATAACTAGGGCTGCTTTCTTATTCATAATGAGGGGTAGGAGAGCTAAAAAACTACATAAAGACCAGGGCCTGTGAAGTCAAAAATAACATGGAGACAAGGAAGAGATACCCTGTGAGACACAGTTACTACAAACACAAGCAGTGATGTGCCAAGCTGCTGGAAGAGAAGCCAGAGACATGCCCAGGTTGGCCACAGCTATGTGATGGAGCAGGCTACATGTCAGCCTAAGAAGATTAGACTAGCCTTCTGAAAAGCTCAACTGCTTCTTGTGCTTTGCTGGGAAGAGATTCCTCCCTTGTCCCACTATGGATTTCGTGACACGCCGAGCTGCCAGCACCTTGGAACAGCTGACTCCTGCCAATGGGAGCCCAGAAGCAAGTCCTGGGTTCCCAACTGCTCTGACAGTGTCTGCCATTGTGTTTTCATGGGAAGAGAGGCAAAGCAGCAGAAGTGAGCTGGGTTTTGGCCTCTTTCCTGACTTCTGTTTGCTCTTTTCAAGTCCTGGTTGGACCTGATTTCCTGAGGGTCTTTGCTGGCCCCTGGGGAGCTGCAAGTGCTCTGTGCTGTGTGCCTGACCCTCAGCTCTGTGTGGCCATCTGCAGACAGGGCAAGGACACCCACTGCTGTCTGAGCCTGCTTGTGCTCTCACCCTGAGCTGAGCAAAAGGGTCAGGCCAGGCCTGGCTTTCTGGCAGAGCCCCAGGAAGAGAGAAAAGAAAGCAGTTCTCCCCTTCCTGCAGACACACAGCATCCCAGGAACAGGGCAGGATGCTCACCAGCCTGCTAGTGAGTGCCAAACCTACCCAGACAGAATTTAGAAGAGATCACCATTAAAAAAAACCACCAGCAAGTGTGAAAGAGCTTTTGTTCTAGACAGACTCAAAAGATCCAATACTTTTTCCCCTACATTAAACCAAACCAAGGTGTTGTTTGTACTCCCTTCTTACTCTAATCCAACTTTAATTCCCTTTGAAGGGAACAGGTGAAAGATCTATATCCTATATGTGGTCTGTCCAAGTACAGAAAGAAACCTCTTGAAGAGAGAAACCATCAAAACAGAATAAGCAGCTGTATAGCTTTGCCACATTGCCTAGCACTCTCCCTGTGCAGCCATCCTCAGCTAGCAGGGGGAAACAAAAATATAAATCAAGACCCTTTCATTCCTTGTTTCTCATTCTGCCAAAATTCTCTTTTCCAGTAGCTCATCTGCATGCATTCTGGCCACAGAGACAATAATTAATCCTTTTTTCCCCCTCCTTTAGAAAGAGGCTTTATAATAACTAAGAATTTGAACAACAATATGATCAGTTACAAGTCTTTCCTTGCTGAATGGGATGAGTGTGAGCCTGTGTGTGCATGCACACTTGTCAGGAGGGCACATTCCCAGCCATGCCCAGAAGTATACCATTACTTCGAGTGCACAGCTGCTGAGTGCTACTACAATACCCTGGCAGAAGAGGAAAGGGCACTACACAGAAATAGCTTATCTGCTGAGAGTCTCTGTACAGGAAGGGCTGCAAGCACAGCCTGCTGATGGCCCACGGCAGGTATCTGCCTAGATCCTCATTTGCAACTCAGCTGCCAGGAGAATCTGTAAGTGGAAGCTGTAAGGGACTAACAACTCTGCCACATGCCGCAAGGAAAAGAGGCAACTAAAGTGTCAAACAACTGCAGAAACCAAACCCAAAGAACAATTGAAAGACCAACCAGAAAACAGTTTGAAGCCTTGTCAGAAGAGTTCAGTTGTCACAGAGCAGGTAAGGATTGCTGCTGTGGCTAACGCAGCAGAAAACACCCTTTCTACCTTTAAAGGCAGAGACAGTGTCTTCTCCCCAGCCCCAAAATGAACCAGCTCAGGCATAGATCCCTGCTGACAGGGCAAAAAATGCCAACCAACACCAATCCCCTTACTGGCCCAGGCCAAGAGAGGCAATTGTTAACCATCACCACAAGAGAGAGACCACTACAGTCAATTGCATCCTGCTCTGGCCCAGGGGAGGGCTATCAGATAACCAGATTCTTTCATAGGCCAAGAAGGGCACCTCCCTTCCTGAGCCAAAAAAAAGGTAATAAAAATAAAGAGGCTTTGTATTCCAAGCTCCAACCGTGACTATTTGCTGAATCAGTCTAGCAAACAGGGATTACACGCCTGGAACACCAAGTAGAAGCCTCCTCCAGGTAAAATCTGGAACCTCTAAAGTGCTCCTGCTAATGCTAATAGATGAACACTGCCCTTCCATGCCCAGCAGTGGAAAGGTGTAACATAGTTAGTGGTATAACAAGCACTAGCACTTAACTGTTTATCAACGCCCATCCAGACTGTGGTAGTTTTCTGAAACACACTTCGGGGAGACACTTCCTATGAGAAAAGGATGTTTGGGGATTTGAGGGTGAGGAAGGTGAAGTGCACACCATAGCATACCTTGTTCAGTAAAACCGTTGCCTTGGAAGGGGATGTTCCCTTGCAGAGTCAATGGAATAAAGCATCCTGCAAGAGGCCATTTCACCATGTCACCTACAAGCAGCTCTTGGTTTGGTTAGAATGGTTCCCCCTCCCCCAGTGGTTTGGAAAGTTCACAGTGGTATAACCCAATGTTCTGGGGAGACAGAAGCTGAGAAGTCCCCTGCTGCAAGAGAATAGGTGGAATGAGGGATGGAGATGAGCAACATCCTCTAGGACTAAGGATAAGCCCAACAGACACCTTGCATCTCATCAGAAACAGGGGGAAGGCAGGCACTGGAAGAACTGGGAAGTGGAGAAGGGTAATGCAGGGAAAGTGCATGATCTGGAGTGGTCTCAGAGTAGTTCTGCAGTGCAAATGTAGGGGGGGAGGGGCATGGAGAAATCCCTTCTGGAATGCTGCATGAAGAGAGGTAAAGGTTGGCATCCATGTGGCAGCGGACTGGGTAGGGGGCCTGTTTCCAGCAGCTCTACCCTGTTCTTCACATTTAGTGGGTTTCAATCACCACTGGCTCGTAAACTCCAGATGAGACCCTGGAGAGGCAGAGGAGAGGAAGATGAGAAAGCTATGTTATTTTCATCAGTCACTTAAAGCAAGCAAGTCCTTATTCAGAGCTCTCCACTCACAAACACCTCCCTCTAACTCCACACAAAATACTGAAAATAACGAGTCAGTCTGGCAAGGAGTCAACCCTCCTAACACAAACCAGACAGCTACGTGGCAGGCTAGCACTAGAGCTCTTGAAAGAGCTGGGTCTAATACATGAATCCGTCTAAAGGACAGAGGAAAGAGGGGAGTATCCTGCACAAAGTGCCAGCATTCTTGGCTTTGCAGTGCTCCAAGTTTTGTCACCAACTTGGCACATCTTTGCATTACCATTATTACTTTTTTTTTTTCAGCCTCAAAAGGTGCTATAAAGGCTCAAATGCAACTAGCCAAGAAACTGTACTAAGACCTACTGTGGCAAGAAGAAGCTCCATGGAATTTTTCACGAGAGAAGAAACCCTTAAGGACAACAGAGGAGGCAGGAAGAAGGGACAATACACCCAACTGCTGCCATTTTTCTGCAGGCCAGCAGGAGGCAAAGCTCCCTGCCTTCATCTGGGCACAGAAGCAAATTGGAACCAACCTCTACCATTTTATCCTTCTAACTCTTTACTTTTGTTCTTGGATCTAACAGCTATAATCACATTATCCCTCTGAGCTCCTGCTGAGACCTGCATTCATACTCCAGTGCAGCTGTAGCCTGTCACCAAAGGGATCCCAGGGGTGTTAATGTAGGAAGAAAGCCAGTGTGTAGCACATGATGTTTAGAAACCTCTCCTATAGGAAAAGGTGGATGCATCCTAGGTATGAAGAGCTAACTAATCTCCCTGGAGCCCCACTGGCTGCCAGCCTTTGAGGAAGCCTACCTGTTTCCCAGCTGAATACCGCTCAGAGTCGTTGTTCCGTCTCTGCTCACAAACAACCTCAGGTTACTGTCTGCAGATAGAAAAGGAAGCGAGACATCAAAATCCAGAACTACAGGTGGCTGCCAGGTGCTCACCTCCCAGATGCACTGCACAATGGTCAGCATGGGAACAAGTGTGTTTCTGTGAATGCCATGTGCACCTTTTCTGCTATTCCTACCAGAGAGTCCCTAGGGAACCCTCTCTTCTTGCTCTGAAAGGGAGCCTCACGTACAAATCAAACACTGAGTCAAGCTTTGGAAGAGTAAATGCAGAGAACTTAATTCAGTGATGCTCTACCAGCTGCCTTTTTTAAGGCAATTCCAATGATGCAAGCTCTCGGTGAACTTAAGCACATCTGAAGAGATGAGATGTGGAGTCTCATGCTGCTTTTGCAGGCTCACTGGAGAAGAGACTGCAATGGTGAGAACCCCTTCTCGGGTGCTCAGACAGACCTGCTCACCAGCACACTGTGACCCAGCTTTCTTCCCATCTTTTTGCAGAGACATGCTGTTTCCCCTCCAGTTGTGTTCTCCAATTTTAATAAACACCCTTGGGCTGACCCTGGATGAAGGCCACTAGAGCAGTACAGACAGCCACATAACTGATTTCCACTGCACTCAGGAATCAGTGTCTTTCCCCTCTCATCCTGCATGTTTCAGCTACTGTTCAACTTTTGCTGTAGTGTGCAGTACAGCTGCAAGTGCTGTTTGCTAATAGATGTGCAGTTCTGAAATCCACATGGTTTGTTTATCTCCCAGAGAAACATCTAGCAAGCACTAAAAGCAAACTGCTGTCAAAAAGGGGAGTCCATGGCAGATCAGATCTGACTGTGAAAGCTTGGTAGCCTAGCTAAATGAATGGCCAAGACCTCCCCTTTGAGTCTCCTCCTCTCACCTTCAGTATTGCTGACATCTGTGAAGTCCTGACTCTGCATTATTTTCTCCACTATATCATCAGCATCGATCCTGGTGTCATCCACTCGGGTTGGGTGACTCTCCACTGAATCCTTTTTCCTCCTGAGGAGAGAAAATAAAAGGGAAAACTTACTCAGCTTTTCAAGGCAGAAACTTTCATATACTGTCCTGCTTCTCTTGGCAATAGCCTCCTTCTCAGTGGCTGCAATCCAATCTACTGCTGCAGGAAGACAAAGGATTCTGTCTTGTCTTCCCAGAGAAAGGGCTTTGCTCTACAGTTACTTACCGGGAGGGTCTATCCAACAGAAGGGCTGGTCTGGGTGGTCGAGGTGGCTTCTCCAGTTTGTGGTCCCGCTCTCCCTCAGGACACTCTACTGTTATACTCAGCCCCCCAGATGCACTGCTGCTGGTGGAGGTATTCCGACGATGCGTCAGGTCAGACATACTAGAAGAGCGGGAGTGCTCCGTGCTGTAACCTGCAAGCACAGAGTGATTATCACCACATCTTCTCCCCTTCCTAGCAGCTCAGTTAACAGGCTGGGCAGTTTCAGACTAGCGTTTTTGCTGCCATATCCACAGGTTTAAACACCCATCTATGAGCTCATCTGCAGAGACTAAATAAGAGACTGATACTACAGAGCAGGGCAACACAGATGGCTGAGATGGCTGCAAATTCTTCTCACAAGAGCTTGCTGCAGGAAAGAACATGGATGGGGCCAGTGCTGGCAAAGCCACATGGATCAATAGTTACCGGAGATCTTGGACTGCTGGCTGGCGTAGCTGGAGTTTCGCGAGTGCCCTGAGTGGAAGACTTCCTCTGGGCTGGACAGGTTCTGATCTGGTTCTTCTGGAACACCTGCCAAGGAACAACAGGGCATTCCACTTACACTGTAATCAAGCCAGCACATTGCCTGCTGATTACCTTGGACTGAAGGCTGATCTTGGGATGCTAGATCAAGGAAAGGGCAAGAGCCCTGCAGGCTAGCACAGAGCTTAGAAGCAGCTGGGGAGTAGGGAATACAACAGTGAGCTTCTCTCTCAAGTTTATCACAAATTGTAGTGTCCAGTGCCTGAATTTACAAGCATCTCTGGGGGCTTGAAGAATCTCAGACAGGTAGTATGTGAAGCTACCCATAGTTTAAAACATTAAGCTAAGACCAAGAAAGCATCAAACGGCCACTGGCAGTAAAGTATTACAACCTCCCTTTGGGTGCTTTTCCTGTTACTACCTTTCCCTTTCTATCACCTGTGAGGGAGCCCATACCATTTAAATCACATCCGAATTTGATACAGACACCCCAGCATAACCTCTGCTCCTTTGCTAATGCCCTTGCTTGTCTCTCTTGCAAGAAGCTTATCCAAAAAGCAAGAAGTGTAACATGTTAGCTGGCTTTTTAAGAACAGCACTTACAGTGTGCTAAGTCACTGAGGTGATGAGACTAGTGTGTTATTTTGGTGCAGTGTATCTGCCTGCACATTCAGATTGTGCTAGGAAGGAAAAAAAAGCTACAGGAAAATGCAGTGCCCTTGAAAATGGCTCACACAGAAGCCAAAAGAACTCTGCATCAGCAGCTGGAACAAGGCCATTGCACTTCAAACCAACCCCTAAAACCTTCAGAGGAACTTTTCTAGAAGGTAAGTCTGAGCGACAGAACAGCTGAGTGAAGAACAGTGTTAAGTGTCACTGAACACAATGTAAAGCAGGGATGAGTGCAATATGTGAATTATTAAATCCCCATCTAAAAGAACAAATTGTTTTATTTCCACGAAGAGAACTATGCATGTGCAAAGATTTATCCTTCCTCTCCTCATTTGCACTTAATAGATGGTTTTGTTTTTCTCAGTTTTTCTTAATGAGGAGAGGGGTGAGGATGGGTGTGGGAACACATGAAAAATTAAAATGTTTCTGTGCTTCCAACTGCTAGGAAATACAAAAGTGTCCAGGCACAGCCAAGCATTGCATGGCTCCAAGATGGGCATTCATACCCGAGCTAAGAATGGCAGTTCTTGGCTTGGTCTGACGTAGAGAGCCAATTGTAGCTGAACTGCTGCTGCTTGTGGTTCCCTCGCCCTTACAGGTCAGCTGTAGTGTAGAGTCCTGTCCTGGTATGGTGATGGATTTGGCTGTGGAAGGAGGCCTGTAATCAGAAATGAAGAAGGTTACAAACTGCCAAGCAGGGAGCAGGACTCACCCCACTACACCAGTAATTCCCACTCTGCTCTATCAAGAAGGTTCTCATGCCTGCCCCTACACTTTGTGGTAGGGTGAAAGCTCACAGACCTCTGCAACTAGGAGCACAGTGTGACACTGGATTTTGTTTTCCTGCATGCCAGACTTAGGTCTTCCCTATCTTGAACTGCATCTGGACTGCATTACAAGAAAAAACCCCCACGTTTCTGAGGTAAATTAAAGCAAAAAGGGACCATTCAGTCACTTATACAGGACAAGAGGCTCACAGCCTGCACTATCCTCCAGAAGATCATCCAGAGCTGCCCTTTCCCCTCAACATATGTCCAGTGGCCTGCTGGCTTCACAAACAGGAACCAGTTTGCTGTTGTCCAGCTCTCAATTCCAGCACCCCTTTCATTACACCTTTCTGACTCAGGTCAAAAAGAAATCTTTTATCCCTGCAACCCCATCCCCCTATGAGAGTACTTTTACAATGTTAACTTCTCCATTTTTTAACTGATAACTTCTTTTCAGTGAGACTAAAGTATTTTTCCAGCTGTCAAAATTATTTTTCTGCTTATTCTGCATGCTCCCAACATCCCTTTGTAAATGCTGACTGCAGGGCAGAGCCGTGAGTGCCTGCAGCCCCCTCCCTTCCTCCACAAGTATTTTTGGTTGGAAGCCACAGTATGTGCAGCATGGTAAAGTGAATATTCCTTTTGAAGCCCTAGCCTCCCTGTATCCTGAAGTCTGAACTGGAACTAATGGGTCATGTCATGCTTTTTAAGTGAGGAGTGAAAAAGAAAAACTTTTATTTTTCTCACTTGGAGCTCTGCTGGAAGATGCTACATGAGATGACCTTTGCAGTATTTTGGAAGAAAGAATAAAGCACTGAAAATATTATATATGGGCAGTCAAACAGCTCTAGGAGTTTCAGGAAAACTACAGCATGCCTTCACCAGGAAGAAAGCCTCCCTAATCATGTTATCAGTGATTTACATGCACCCGGGTACTCTGGGGACTTTGCTTTGCAGGTTAATAAGGCCTTTAGAGCCTTAATCAAACAAACTGCTCCTGCAGCAGCTGTCAGCCTGCTCAACCTGCTCTGCCCCCCTCCATGGCACCCAGGAGGAGAAGGTTCATCTGAGTGCTGCAGAAAGTCAGTGCTGGGAAGTGATTTCCCAGCACAGTTTAATTCCTACCTAATCCTCTAATGAGTGCCATTTCTCAAAAGCTCTACTGACAAAGACTCTTCTATGTGCAAAGCTTCCATTTTAGAACATTTGCATGTTGTCAATATAAAAGGGAAAAAAGGGAATAACTGCAAAAATCCTTCAAGGAAAATTAGGAGGTTTGACTTTCAGACTGACCCTACTTAAAATAAATGGATATTTATATCCTATTCTGTATCAGGCACTCTTAACAGTGGGACTCACTTCCATAGTGAAAAAACAACAGGTATTTTTGTCAGACATTATTGCCAGTCATCCTGGATTTAAAACATCTGTTATTTTTACAAAATTATGGTTTAAGATATCCAAAATTCTGAAGCAGACATTTTTTAGAATCAGATGACCCCACACTTTGGGTTTGAAAGTCTCTGAAAATGCTGCAGCACTATGAAAAGCCAGTCACAAAACAGACCTACCAAAAATTATGTAACATTTTACAACAAGAATGTTAGCTAATTTAAACACTTCAAGCTAGCTACTAAAATGGGACCTTTTAACCCAGCGTACCACTGCTGCAAGAGATGGCCTCAAGGTAAAGCTTTCTTCTCATTCTGTTGGGAGTCAACACAAACTACTTGTATCAGCACACGGCAGTCCTGCTGTATTCAGTCACACCTTACAGCACACTATAGCAGCCTGGCTTGGACTGCAGAGTCTTGCAGCACTGTGCTGTAGTAGGATGGAAGATGTTGCTGGTATATTTGTTAGTTGATCCCTCAACATTTCTTTTAAGCAACAGAACTGCTTCAGGGGGACCTACTAGTGACCTTCCAGTACCTAAAGGGAACTTACAAGAAGGCTGGAGAGGGCCTGTTTGCAAAGGCCTGCAGTGAAAGGACAAGGGGCAATGGTTTTAAATTGGAGAGGAGTAGATTTAGACTGGACATTAGGAAGAAGTTCCTCACCACAAGGGTGGTGGAACACTGGAACAGGTTGCCCGGGGAGGTGGTTGAGTTCCCATCCCTGGAGGCATTCAAGGTGAGGCTTGACAGGGCTCTGGACAACCTGATCTAGTTGGGGATGTCCCTGCCCACTGCAGGGGGGTTGGACTAGATGACCTGCAGAGGTCCCTTCCAACCCAAACCATTCTAGGATTCTATGATTAACTGTGCTTATTCATTCTTACGACAACGCATTAAAAAAAACCCCAAAAGCACATGATTGTAATGAACACAACTTGTGAACCTAGGTCCCTGTAGGAAAGGAGAGTTAAAATGTTTCAGCCTTGCAATATTTTTGTTGCTGTTTTAATTCAAGACCTTTAGCCTGTGTGGTTTGTGCTGAAGTGTGTCCATTTCCAAGAATGTTTTATTCATTGACCTTTCTCTTCTCAGAGGTCAGTGAACCCAAACCCAGAGCTATGAGAAATTCGATCCTTTGTGCAAAACCAAGTTTTTCAATGCCCATTGGCTTTCAAAACCTAACTGACACTAGCACAGAAAATGCAGTGCACAACCAATAACCAAGCTGGGAAAACAAGAGCAGCAAACCAACCAATTAACAGCACGGGCTGGCTATACTACTTTGGCTGATTCAACAATCCAGACCTCTGGTTTCAAGCTTTCCCTTGTACTTCCCAATATCAAAGGGCATCTTCTTCCCCTTCCCATCGATTTTATACCCCACCAGAGAACTACAAAAGAATTGGGTGTCCTGGTCTGCCCAGAACAGGGCAAGCAACCAGAAACTCACGTTTTGAAGCAGGGGTCTCCTGAGAGCAGGGACATTCCAATTGTGACCTGGAGTGGGGGGACAAGGCACATTGTTAGCCATGCTGCAGTAAGCTCCTCACTTCACAACAGTCACGAGGTCAAGGGCTAGATGTAAAGATTAGCAAGATCTAGTTCCTTTCCAAAGGAAATTAGCTTCAAGGATTTAGCAAGGTATTTCCCTCCTTATCTCAAATCATAGGCATCAGTAGCTAACTCCAAATTGCAGTGGCTCAGCAGGACACCAGCCTGGCCACCCTGACAATGCACTTAGAACTTCATTCCCCCCTCCTGTTCATGGTTTCTTTGATGACAGAGTGCTGTCGAGGGTCATCGCTTGGCCAAATGGATGCCAAGATATCAAAAAGCAACTCTGACAATGGAAGCTTCCAAGTCAGACTTGCAGCATAAAAGCAAAACCATGTCTCCATACATAACAGCACCTTCTCTCAGACCTGGCACTGCACTCTGGTTGTGATCTTTGCAAATTCAAGAGTAGGATTTTCACTGTAGCAGTAGTAGCTGCTTTACCTTTAGGATGGAGTTATCCTGTCGGGTGTTCTTAGTATCATATCCTTCCAGCAAGCAGCAACGGACAGTGGATCCAGAGCCTGCAAACTCTGCCAGATTTAGATCAGCAAAGCCCAGCTGCAGCAAAGGAAACAATGGATGGGAAGGAGAGAACAGAAATTACTCAATAAAGGGATACATGGCTGTCACACAGACCAAAAGAAGAGAGCACATCTGTGAGCAAGGGCAGAAACAGGAGCCAGTACACACAGCTGTGGCTGTGAAGACCCCCTACTCCTGAGGATAGGCAGGGTCACCTTCCTAATCTTAAGCCAGGTGGACACTCAGAGGCCTTCAGGAAGCCAGCCCCACGTGGAGGAAGGATGTATAGCAGTGGTGCTGGCCAGGGAAGTGTTAACCAGCCTGCAGCCATTGCATAACCAAGGACATGGAAGGCACTAGGTCAACGATGTGGAAAAAACAGAATCACACATACACAAACATAATAAGGCACTCTTTGTATTGGGCCATCCCAGAATGCAGTGGAGCATGTGAACCAGGAGATGAAAGGATATTGTTACAGAGGAAAGTGACACCATCCCAAAAAACAAAACTCAGACTTTCAGCACAGTAAGCTGGAAGTCCAGAGCCATGCAGCAGTGCATGTGCCTCACCCCCACAGATGCAGCTGCTGGGCTGGGGAACTCCCAGGGCAGAGTTTCCTCAACCTTGCCAAGATTTAACTAGCGAGTGGTATGTTTGATAGGCAGAAGGGAAGAGAAATATTTGGAAAGATTTAGTTGTGAGCTCTCTAAACCCTCTCTAACAAATGGCAAGCAAATACGGAAGGTGACAGGATGTTGAAGATCACAGGCAAATTCAAAGAGGGTACTGATGTCTCTAGAGTAAAGACAAACACAGTGAAGAGTGCTTTTGTTTTTCTGCTCTAATTCCTGGTATATTAATACAGCATTTCAAAGAAAGTTACAGCTCTTTATACTGAGCTTTCACAATACAAGTCAGTCTTGTGTCATGTCATCAGGAAGAGATGCTGTACCCCATATTTAGCCAAACCATCCAGGCATGGAAAGTTTGCATCACTTCAACATACAGGTTGGCTTCCATGAGAACATAGAGAGAAGGTGGAGAAACAGCAGCTCACATCTTGCTGTTATTCTGTGCATTGCAGTACCATTTCTCCCGGCCTGCTGCTGACAGCCAGATGATAAAACTGAACACGGAGCTCCCAACAGCAGTACCATCCTAATGAAATGTGGTGCTGAGGAAGCTGACAGGGAGTCACAGAACAAGCCACAGTCACTGCTGTATGAACTCTGACTCCCACTGTTCCAAATCAGAAGTCTAAACCACAGTCTGCATGAGATAAATGATTCAGGGGAAGACAACAGCAAGATTAGCATAGCTGCTTCCTCCATTCCAGCCTCAAAGGGGAACAAGAGCTGATGGCAAAGGAGGAAAAAAAAAAAGTGTGGGATACAGCAGGAACCTTTTTTCAGAAAAAAAAAAGGAAGGAGAAACACTCCCTAACTTCTCTCTCCCTTCTTAAGAATTCCCTTAACACCAACTGTTTCTCCAGTCCATGCTGTAGATATTCCTCTGCCTCTTCTAGCTAAGAGCGATGCTGCTTGCTGAATATTCACTGATAAGGAAAAAACAGTGAATTTTTATCTCTCTGAGATAAACAGGACAGGAGAAAGCCACAGAGGGAGCTGCAATCCATCACTGTGACAAAACTGGAAGATGGAGGATACAAGGCAAGACCACACCAGAAGAACAACATGGCACAGGAGTGGCCTAGACCTAGATCCCTCTTCCTCCACCCCATCACTAACTTCTCCAAGACTGACATTAGAGGACAGAGTATGGGAGAACTCTCCAGTGACCCATATGATGCGCTGAGGTCAGAAGCTCTTCTCAGGAAGCAGACTCCCAGTATATAGAGGAAGGATCCCTTAACAAAGGATGTTTTCAGAGGTAACCTTTGAGAATAGTTTCCTCAGTTTTCCAGCCAGCTGATGGTGTTTCTTCCAGCTTTGGGAAAAGAGTTTCCGCTTTATCAGTCCTTCCTGTTGGCTTCCTCTCTATAACCCCTGACATTGAAGCAACATTAACGTCAAACCAAATGGGGCATGAGCTGATGGAAACTCTGCCTTGAGCACAAACAGCTCCATCACTGAATGGGGACCAGGTAAAGAGGATTCACAAGCTGCAGTTTCCTCTGCATCTACTGTCATGACTGGAGGAGTTTTCAGCTGAATCAATGTACTTCTAAAAGGTGAAGACTTCCTGTTTAGAATAGGAAAATTAGCTGCATGAACATATACCACAGACTTCTGCTAGAATTGTTGGGAATCCCAAGTCAGTCACAAAGATCTGCCTGGAACAAGCCTGGTCCACACAGCAAGACTGCAAGGCTTAATCATCCTGTCTGGTGTGACATTCCTTGTTTCTGAGCTGCCAAAATGCTTGGGTCTTCTTCTGTTGAATTCTAGAATAATGTGTGTGTCTGCTTTACAGGAGACCAAACAAGATACCAGTCCAAGAGATGACTAGTACTTGAGCTTTGGTCTCCAATTTTGGGCTGGAGCAACCAGGTCTCTTTCAAAAACTAAACAAAATCGGAGACTGAGTGAAATGGAAATAGGCTAGAACATAACCTGAATAAAAACCCAGGTTAACTTCACCGTGGAGACATGCCTTCAGGATTCCTTTAGCCCTGCATTTCCAAATACTGTGGGAAGCTGGAGGATGGACACTGCACGAGGAACACACTCATGCATTTACTTTGTCTCAGAGGGATGTATCTTCTTCCAGCTATGCTGCTCTCCCCAGACAGGCAGCTCTGCAGAATGGAGGAATAACCTCCCCCTCAGTATGAATTAAGTGAAAGAGAAACTGATGGCTCTAGAGACTATGACCTAATTAACAACAACAAAGGAACGGTGGGCATCCACATTGCCCTCTATCATGCAGTACAGCAGTACATAGATGTGAGAGCAGTTCACCCTTCAAAGCCAGCTGCCTCCACAGTCTCAGGAAAAGTATTGATCAGAATAAATTCTTACGAGGTCATGCGTGACCTGAACATTTGTTTATTAGAAACTAGCAGCAGTGACTCATTTTCAAACAAACATGGTTTCAGGCTCTGCATGAGCTCAACTTCTAAGCCAACATTGTCTCTTGATCCAGCATGAAGAGAAGGGGGTGGCCCATTGTCTCTACCATAGCACATGCAAGAAAATGGGGCTGGGGAACAAAACAAAACTAACATCCCTGCTGGTCCGTTTGTTTTTTGGCCTCAGTGTCCCCTGTGCTTTGGAAGGCAGCAGTTTCTGCTGTAGGTTTCTGCCTGCACTCGTGAGGCAGTGAGGTGCCTACCCCAGCCACAGATGGCTGCTGTGTTCTGAAGAACTAACCAGAGTCTGTGTTTCTTTATTAGCGAGATGTTGCCAGAAGCCAGAGTTCACATCTGACTCAGAACTTCCCCAAAGTTTGAGGACATGCAGATCATCTTCCCATCTCCCTTCTCAAATTCTCATCCAGTGCAATTTGGATCCTGTCCCAGCAAGCTGACTTTTTTGTGAAATCACTTTGCTCAGGCTTAAACTAAGAACTAATGACTGTCTCTCCAGACTGCTTCACACAGCAGCCACTGCTTTCTAATAGGTGTAAAGCACGAACAGAAGACAAGACCATCATTTGCCCTTTCTGTGCTCTTACCTTTGAGTAGGTTTTTCCGCCCTTCAGCTCCTATAATGGGAGACAAAACAAACAGGAAAAGCAGCTATTATATGTGCTGGGGAAACAGGGGGAAAGTCATTACTCAATCCTGGATTCTGCTCTCAGGATTTCACAAATCTCTGTCTCTCAAAGGTTACCACCACCCTGGTCGCTCCCACCCTGTCAAGCACCCTTGCTGGAGAGAGAGGCTCCATTCGAGTCACATCCTGGCTTAAACAACCTTTCCTCCCCACCACTTCCCATGCAATTCTTCTTGCTGCCAAGAAAAGCAGCTAGCAACCAACACCAGAAGCAGAAGCTACATGCTCACCTTACGGACAGACACTCGGCAGATGCAGGGGTCCAGGAGTCCTGTGGCTGGGTTGGCACTCATTTTACACACAAAGGTGAATTTCTTTTTCCATCGGACACAGTTTTCCTGAACTTCTTCTCTGTAAGAATGCAAAAAAAAACATCAAACCAACAGTCTTCAAATACAGGTACAAAGCTAAATCAATCCCAACTATTAGGTATACTTTATAATTACTGGAAACATGGACTGCAAAGATCCTTTACAACACAGTTTGGTCTGCCTCACCTGACACTGCACCATACAAAGACATTACATTAGCATCAAGCTTTTTATGAGTCAATACAGGTAAAATCCATTAAGGTTACAGGAAAGACTAATAATCTCATCAACAGAATTGCCTTTATAACTCTCACAAGCTCTCCAACACTTCCTGCTTAGCTAGTTTAGCTCATACATTGTCCAGTCTGGATGGAGCCAACCTCTGTAACTGAACTGGGCTGAAGGTTTGCAAGTTTATCTTCCTACAACGTGCCTGTTTTGTATGGCCTCTGTACAGCAAACGTGCTACATGTCCTGGACAGCTTGTGTTTCCCAGGCAGTCATCCTGCTTCTCATGCTGGGACTAAGCCAGTTAGGACAGTCAGCTCAAAGGACAGAAGTGTATGTGGAAATGCTACTAAATGCACACAGACAAGACCACGCCAAGCAAACACTGTGCTTCAAATCATGGTGGAGGCTCAGACCATATAGCAGTCCCAGTTTCTTGCACAGCCTCCCACTAGCCTACTCTGATCTTCAGGGTGAGTGAAGAAGTGCATGGCTCCAGCACAGCCTGAGCCATAGGAGGAAGAGTAGAAGCCTTCTTGAGTACAGAAATTGCTTCAGCTATAGCTTTGGCTTCTGCAGGGCTCTCAGTGGATGTTGGATTTCACCCTTCAAAGGAGGCCACTTCAAAGGAGTCTGGAAATGAGGTGTGCAGGTCTTTCCAGGGGGCTTTGTTTCCCAACTGATCCTCCTCAGGACCTGATCCGTTTATGGCTCAGAGCCTGGGCCTCAGCCAATTAAGTTCTCAGAGTAATGAGGCTGGGGGAAGGGAAGGAAGGGAAGTCACTTTTGACAGCTATGAGCTAGCATGTTTGAATCTTGCTCTTATCTCTCCTCTTGGCCCAGGACAAAGGGGCAAGGGCACCTGATAAAGTGTTTGCTTTAGCAGGGAAAGGGAGGCTTCCCACCATCTGACCAGGGCACAGTGCAAGCCGAAGAGATTGGTGGCAAAGGGGAGAACAATCAGTCTTGGTACTGCCTCAGCTCTCCTCCTGGGAAGGAAGGGGCGAAGCTAATGCACAGCCCAGTAAGACCTTCTGCAACTTCAAGGTGAACCCAACAGGACAGATCCCAGGGACTGGATCCTGACCCCAAAGGGGTCTGCAGTCCTCTCTGCTATTTTGTGGGGCCCGAATACACTGTCCAAGGCAAACACAAAGAACAGAGAAGTGGCAGTTGACAAATAACTGAAACCTGTAATCCTCTCTAATGCAGATAAGGGCTGATCATCCCTATTTAAAACATGGGAAAACAGAAGGCAGCAATTTCTTCAAGGCAGCAAACTTAAACTCATTCCAGATAGAACTAAGGCTAGCTATTGAAGTAATTGGAAAGTGAGATGTCTAAGTGCAGAAAAATACCTTTGAATCTGGGATTAATTCAAGATGAGATCTGGTTCTCATCACTCCACACTCTAGCTCTTTCAAAGAGGAGAGGAAACACTTCCAGAGGGATTAAAAAGGCTTTGTCTATAATAAATTATTCACCAAAGAGTCAAACTAGGCAAGTTAATTTTCAGATGCCTTAAACCTGACTTAATGGTAGTAGGTATCTTCAACGACCTAAAAGGAAGGGAAACTCATATACAGATGAAAAAAGGAATCCAACAGAATAGAGAAATGCTTGAGAACACAAGTGTTTCAGAAACATAAGCAAAGTACATGGGATACAGAAAACACCAAATATTTTAGCAGCATCAGTCATCTTTAAAAAGGTACTGCTGTTTTCTAGAGAGTAAGGCTAATGCTATTTCAGCTAAGGACACCAGAGTTTCAAGTTGAATCCTGGAAGGCAGCTATAATTGAACAATCTTCAGCTCAGACAGGAACTACAGCATATTGCTGCAAAACTCATTCACAAACATGGCTTAGAGCTCTAACTCCTGTCACAAGTGACTATTGCAGTGACTAAGCTCCAGCTCCTGGACACCCATCGCTTGCTCCCTGCAGCTGCTTCGTCAGTAAGCTCGGCAAGAACTGCTCTAGCATGCGACTTTCCTTTACTCATGAGTTCTTGTTTGCATTACAGTGCAGCTATGATTAAGCATCTGCTGGATGCTGCTAAGTCCAATGAGGGCTAATTACTTCAAAAAGTGGCAAAAATTACTGATTAGTAACGAAGAGTTCCTTCATAGCTTCCTGGTAGCATAAGCTCTACTAACTAATATTCTGCTTCTTAATAAGGATGCATGTTGGCTTTCCAGTACTGCTGTAGATACTACAGGGTGCAAGCGATTAGGGAAAGGATTTGAGGGGGTTATGTTACCCACAGCACTGTGGACATGAACTTGAACTGCAGGTGCACATGTAGCTTGGGGCTTTTTATGTCATCAGGATAGTCTGTACAGTGTGGAAAGGAGTTTACGAGATAAAAATTTAGAGCTGCTTTTCAGTCACAAGTTTCATAATCATTCAACTATGACTTTCAACTTTATTTTTTCTTTAAAGAGTGGCTTTCAAGGGTGGGGTCTGGGGCTGTATCTTTATACAAGCAAGAGACAGCACTATTGTTTCATGCCAAACTAAAAAAATTGGTTCCACATTTCCAGAAAATGGCATGTGGGGAAGAGAAGGGCTTTGTCTATCCACCTCCCTTCAAGCTGTTGTTAGGCTGGTAATTAGAGAACACTAAAACAGAGGGGGAAAAGGTGGACTCAGATGAGGAGGAGTTTTGTATTTAGCCCTAGAATATTCTCTGATGTACAAAATTAGGAACCTTCACACAGAAACCAAAACCACACAAAATGCATGCTGAGGGCTGCACTGAGAGGCATTTCCTTCCATCCTAATCACAAGGCACCTAAAAGCAAAGCAGAAAACTAACAGCTTAAAACCAGAAGTGTCTAATTTTAAGTTTTACTCTGTATATGGAGAGCTAGAAATAGATCAAATCAATGCCTGGTACTAGGTGTCAATTCAACAGGTCTTCTGAAGTTGTATTTTTAAAAAAAGCTGTCTGTACCATTTTGCAAAGATTCCCAGAAGACTGAATCCCTGCCAAGCTAAGCTTTGCCCTCTTCTAACTTGAGACTTATTCAAAGCTGTGTAATTACTCTTCCAGACCTAAATACACCTCCTCAAAGTCAACTGATGCAACCCTCTAACAGCTTTTGTGAACAGCAGAGCTCTAAAAAGACCTTCTTGGGGTCTTCCAACCCTGGAGCTGCTCATCTACCTCCAGGTCCTTGACTGCATTCCCCAGTCACCATCCTACCCCTCAAGAGAAGATTTACCAGAAAAAGAGCGATTAGAAGCTGTTTCACCATAGCATGCTATGAATCCAGGTAACATGAACAACACACAGCTACTTTAGCAGAAGCAGCAGTGTGGTCAGTGAAGCCACCAAGGCCTCTTTGGGTTTGGGTCTCACGCACAGCCATACTGCAGCTCTGGAGACAGGCGGAGGAACACATAAACAGATTTTAGAGATGTTTACCAACTGCTATAGACTGTTACAGAAAGCCACAAAGCTCACCATGAATGCAAGTGAGCTAAAGCAAATACTTCCAGAAAAGGCCACGTATACAACCCATGCTATCTTAGGCTACCGTGGGCCTCTCTCCCACATGAAAACCCAGCCAGTGAAACACCAGAACAGAGATTAAAACTTCTATTTACAGACTCAGAGTTGAGTTGCACCCAGCTGGGTATCATGCTTCAAACACAACCCGCTGAAACAGTTCTGCCTTACTGAAACGTTTAGAAAAGCAGATGTTTCACTATTACTTTATGGCAGCAGTCACACGTAAGACAGTTAAACGTACGAAACATCAAAAGGCCATGGGCTTACTGGAAGGGCAACAACAACAAAAAAATAGCTTTCTAATGCCAAACATTTCAGTAGAGCACTGTGTCTTGGTCTGATATTTCATGCACAGGAGCAGATGTGGGAAAACCTCAGGCTAAATGAGACAGCATATAGATAAGCGCATACAAAGACTTTCTTATTCAAATTTCCTCCTCATCTACAGAAAGGGGGAGGGCAAGCTTTCCTGTTTCTGATGCCCAATCCAAATGCTCACTGTTCCCCCCTTTTGGAGATGTGGATCTCTGTCAGACCCCTCAAGCAGAACTAATCCTCCTGCCTGCTCACAGCAGACAGACTCTACATCCTCCTCACTGGTTCAGCCCTGCACACAGGAGCACATCACTGAAGCAGCATCTCAATCTGATAAGGCACAAGAAAGATAAGAGCATTTTAAAGAGGCCAAGGAACCAAGTGTCAGCTTAGATTCATTTAAGTAGGACAGCTTGAAAAGCAGCCCTTGAAGGGGCCCCAACACACTCCAGCAGCAGGTCTTTTAGGGAGGAAGGTAACACAACCTCAGTGATGCAGGTACAATCCTCTCAGTCATGGAGGGGAAAAGCAAGTTATTTCACCAGATTGCATCTAAGGACATCTTCTAAAGCATTTATTCTTTCAGCTGCAGAGACTCACCATTAAGACAGCCTCATCTATTCCCCAGCACTTCCAAAGGCTGAATTAGAACAAATCACTGACACACCCTTAGCTTGGCACAGTCTAGAACAATCCTGTGTTATGCTCCACAGAAGACATTTATTATTTTAACCAGGTTATCTGCCACAAAGCTTTAGGAGAGACCTTTGGGAAGGGAAAAGAAAAGGTCCCTGAAAAAATTGTTTCAAAGCTGACTTTCGAAGATGCCCAGGTCAGTAACCAGTATTTACACTGCTGTGCTCACTGCATGCTGAAATCTATAATTGATACCATCCTACAGACACAGCAGGTTCTGCTACAGAGGGCCTAATCACTGCCTATAAAGCATAGAAAATACAGAAGTGGGTGAACATATATATATATATATATAAATAAATAGAAAGCAAGCCTGCATTTAGCATTAGCTGGCTTGGACATATCATCCAGAACCTGTAGGTATCCCCAAATAACGGGTTTAAGAGAGGGCACTTCACTGCAGCACACATATTATTACAGAAAACTGCAGCTCCGAGGCTTTGCCATTCAGATGCCTGGCAAGGAAAAGGAAAGAAATCAACAGTGACCAAGATGCAGCATCAGCAGACAAGCACACCAAACAGCACAATGGGAATGTGTCACAACAGTGGAAGCTCAGGGCTGCCATTTTTTTTTCTTCTTTTGTCTAGTCAAGCTCACACAGGCCAAGCACAAATAAAAAGCAGAAAAAACCATGATGAAGTAGTAGGTGTCAGGTGCTGGGAAGCTCAGTGGAAGCATATCCCAAGAATGACAGGTGACACACCATATTCCATCTGGATACACAATGCATGGAAATCCAAGGCAGTTTAACCTGGAGGTGTACAAGTGCTCTACAGCAAGTTATTTACATCAAGGGGGTTTTGCCTTTCCTGAGCAGAACAGTAAGGGCTGCAAGTTGCTCTCAACAATAAAGTTACTCTGTTTTGAGTAGGCTTACATCACTGACCAGAACAACTGCCAACCCAAAGAGTTGGATGTCTCCCCCACTGCAAACAACCCTGTATTCTCCAGCTGACAAGTGCTAGTTGTTGTGTAGTAGACATTAGCAGTTATGATGGAAAAATGGCTCAGAGAGATTAGGCAGCCTGTATTTCTAAAAGAAATAAGCAAGCCTTTGTCACTTGAAACAAGCCTTATTTGGATGTTTCACTGCAAGTGCTTTAAACAAAGGCTCAGTAGCAGGGTCATCACATCCAACACCTACTCGCAAAATTAACTTCTTAATTCCCAGCAAACCCATTTTAATGGCCCTTAGTGGAGAATAACACCTACCCACAGCTACCTCTCAGCATCAGCTTACACCTACTAATTTAGCTCTTCATCCATGCCAGAAGGGAGATACCTGTGGGCTCTCCCAAGCCAAATTTGAACACCAGTGCTTTTAGAATGAAGCATCCACACAACCCAGTGTTTTATGCAAGATCCAGCACTGCTAGAGGGCTTCATCATGCTTGCTCAGTTCTGCCTCACAGCAGGAGATGGACATCCATCCACTCCTGCAGTTTGCTGGCACTTGGGGAAGTGGGAGAAGAGCAAACGGGGAAGCAAGAGTAGGGCAAAATCAATTCAGGAGACCAGATTCCACTTATGCAGCTAACAGCACAGCCCACATCATGCCTGTTTGACTGGAGAAGAGACAAATACAGGAAAAAGGATTAACAGCAACTGTACAGGAAAGAAAAAAAGCTAATGGAAGAAACTTCAGCCAGAGCCAAGAAAGCAAGGTAAGGAACAGTCAAAACTTTCATTGGGGGACAGGGAACGATGACGACAGCAGCAAGTATGTGAAAGGCAAGTGAGGAAAGGAACTGGAGCAAAACCAATGAGGCTGAATACAAAGCATGATTTTTAAATCCTCCTTAGAAGGAAGCTGGTATCTAGCAGGCAAGTGATTGACTTTTTATGGCTTTAACCTTATTTCCAGAACAAGCCTATTTCTGTAGAAGCACAGCTTTTGAACTGCCTATTACAGTTCCCTCCAAGGCAGTGATCAGTCTTGATAAAGGTCCACCAGCACAAGCCAGGGAGTGACAATACCTACTGGAGAATGGGAGTGGCAGTCAATCACAAGCAGAAAACCCTCCAGTATCAGGATTCCTTGTTGTGTATTAACAGCTCCTTTGAAAGGCAGTAATTCAGTTATGTCTGGACTCCAGTCACATGTGTCCAGACATGTGTCTTTTGTTAAGTGACTGACATGAAACCTGGTACCTCATGCAGAATGTCCCATAGACAAGAGCTTTCCAGTGCAGTCTCACATACTCCAGATCACTGCACTGGGTAGCCACACTCTCCAGTATATATCCAGGGCTTCTAAAACCTAGCACTGGGGGTTATTTTAGAAAAAAAATACTTCCAACTTTTTCTTGTTTCTAAATCTTAAAAACTTCATGCATCTCCTAATATGAATTATGGTAAGAATCTTATGTGAAACAATGGAAGTTATTAAAAAACAGCATGCAGCTGGTGACTGAGTGCTATAGCTGCAGTTGCAATGAAACAAAAATTGTGCTAAATGTAAAAAAAAGTTACAGAATAATGACCCTTGAAAACTTAAGCTATAGAACAAGTCAGATGAGTTTAGGAAGGGTAAGAACGGGTGGAGCAGGGAGGAAGGCAAGGGGAAATAATTCTAACAGACTCAGTTGCTGAGCAGCAAGGGACACGTAAATGGCACTTTACAGACAGGACATGCCCAGCAGAGCCAGTCTGCTTTGAGGTATTTATAATTTACATTCTGTCATCTCGCAGCAAAGAAGAAAAGCCAGACATCAGGAAAACAAGGACAAGAAGGGACTGTAACAGTAAATGCTATACAATATCTCTATTGTTACACACTGTGCCGGACCAACCCGAAGTAACACATATCCAGGGACTTCTTGCCACATCTACTGAGCACAAGCTCTTTTTGGTCTGAGGCCATGGACGTGTTCCAGGGGCAAAAACATCACAAGCAAAGAACCACCAAACTATTAAGTGTAAAGAAAGGAATAACTGGATAGATGACTCAGTTACTGAAACATTAGTCTGTAATAACATGCGTATTGAACTCTGAAAGACGCATTTGCTTTTTTTTTTTTGAACTCTGATCATACACTGAGTCACCACACCAACTCCTACTTCTATTGTTCTGATAGACTACGTTGGAGCTGGATTAGCCAAGAACAAACCATGTGCCAGGCTGCTAAGCCCACCACCAGTGCTTTCCTCTCTTAAGCAATTTCACAAGGATTTCAGTTACATGAGAAGTAAGTCTGCAATGCAGATTTCACTTGAGTCTGCCCAGGTCAGCCATCAGCTACTATACTCAGGCTGCTGAACTACATGGACTACATTCTCCAGCCTGGCTCAGATGCAAGATTCCTCTTGCTCCCGTGGTTGTAGATTTGCTGTTTCTCTTGCTCCCACAGTTGCAGATACGTTGTTCTTCTGCTCCCACAGTTGCTCTGTGCTGCAGAATACTGGGCTACTTTAGAGTTCACACCCAGAACACTCTGAAGAACTTACTAACTCTGGGCATAAATAACTTTCAGATCTCATTTTCCACAACTATGACCACTGAACAATCAGATGTTCTCTATGCATAAAATAAGCATGGGGACAACTTAACTAAGAAGGGTTCCTGAATTCTTGCCTACACCTCCAACCAAGTCAGTTGGAGTTACAGAGAATGAGCAAACCCAAACTGAGAGATCTCAATGTTGCTGGGGAATGGAGGCCATGGAAGGAGTGGATGTCAGGCTTGTTACCAAGCCAATTGCACAGAGAAAAACACAAAAGTTAAAAGAGGAAAAACAAATCTCTACTCTCCCAGGGCCTGTTTGCCCTTTAGACAAATCATAATTCAAATTTCCCCTGTGGTCCTAAGAGATAGAGGAACTAAGCTTCAGAAGGTCCCAAATGCTGCAGAAAACCTGCAAGGTTTGTTCTGTGCAGATGCTTGCAAGATCAAGGTGTATCAACTCATCATACTTCAGAGTCAATATGTGTTTCTGTATCACAAAAGCCTTTTCACTTCTGGCAGACCACAGATGTACAATGAAGATTCACTGATTATCCATTGCTGATATATTTATAAACTTGCTTCATCCCTTAAGTGTTAGCTGTCATTCTGAGAGATTCCAGATTTGCTTTTTGCTGACTAAATTTAAACTCCCAGTGAAGAAAGACAGCAATGTAAACTCCAGCAAGGAGAACTTTGATGATATCCCTACCCACACAGGGTACAAGACACAGCTATATAACTCCATGATGCAAGAAAGACGCGTTTGTAAACAAGATGCTCATATAAAGAAACAAGTAAGTTACCTTCTAAAACCAAACAAAAATATCCATGTGTGCTCCCCAAGATGAGAAAAATCATGACATGGATCAGCTCAATACTGCAGGGCTTTGCTGGAATAGCAAATCTAGAAAATGAAAATCCTGAAGGGAATTGACCCAAGACTAGGAACAATATCCCTAATACAAGTCATGTACACAAACCCAAATCTTTTTGCCTCTATGTTAGATTTATGGCACACCAAGACATACTGATGCCAGAATAGTTAAGTGACATGTTTTTGCCAGTATCAATCCTGTTTCAACTAGGAAAGTTTGCCAATATAGATGTACCAGAGAGGTCTTCATAGTGCAAATTAACCTGCACAAGAGGCTAAGTTCATTTCTGGAATAATTTCATTAATAATGTGTGATGTAACATCACTGCAATTTGCCTCAAGCACACTGAAGAGCCCTTCAGTAAATAAGCTGCCTGAAGCCAACCCCAGTACTAAAAGTTGGTTTAGTTACCCAAGAGGTAACACCCTGCCGTGTCCAGACGTGTTCCCCCATGAGTCACTTCTATATGGTATACATTTAGTCAAAACCAACAGAATAGCCCAAGAGAAAGAACTTTATATGTTAATACCAGCTTTTTCATTCCACAATGAATACTGGTGCATGCTTTATGATGTCTCCTTTACAAAGGCACCATTCAGCAGTACAAACCAGGTCAATGATTTTAAGGACAAGGTTCAAACACCTTCTCTCCCTGAACCTCCATTCCCTCCATCAACATCTATCCCTGTTAGAGTTCATCAACAAAAAGGCTACTCAGCAGAAGAGGCTTGCAAATTAGAAAAGGCTTCTGAGTAAACCCTGCTGACCCCTGACCTGGCACCATATTGGTGGTGATGGGCTACAATTTCTAGACTCTGCCTGTCCCAACTCTCTCTTCCCTTCAGCCCTGATTCTGGAGTGTGTCAGAGACAGTGTTATGCTAGAGTGCCAGAGCCAGTAAGCAGCAAGAGAAAGGGGCAGTGCTGTTAGAGCTGCTTTTGGTCCTCTGGAGCCACAGCTCTAGGCAAATGCAATTAAATATTTCTCATGATGCAACTTGTCCTAATCAGAGAAAGGTGACCTCATGAATTACATCTTGGTTAAAAGCAGAATATAGGAGAGTTCTGCATTTAGTGACAGTAGTTGGTGCAGTTAAGACCCTGGGAGATGTGACCAGAGGCTCCCACTGCTTCACTGCCAGGGCAGGTTTCTGAGGATCAGATAGTTTTTACCTCCTCTGTGGCTGTCACTACTGGCTCTATTCAGACACATTCCCCTGAATCTCCCCTACTGAGAGCAAATGACATTGGGGATCTGTGTGCATCACTTCTGAAGGGAAGAAAACATGCAGATCTGTTTTGACATAACAGATGTACTTGCATGGAAAGCAGGAAAAGCCATTGCTATAAACCTACAACAGACCTTAAAGAGAACAGTGGCCAAAGAACATGATCAGCTACTCCCTATACAGCAGAAAAAGGACATTCAGCAAAGCAGAAAGGCAGCAAATGCAATAAAGTTTTAAGAAATACACCCCTCCACAAGACAAAAGCTTCCCTTGCAGCAAGGAGCACTGCAGGCGAACGACAGCATAAGACAAGCAGCTCTGCACTTAAAAGGGATTCAACATTTATGCAGATGGAATTGCCTGGTGTGACCCAAGTATGAGATAAACCATAAAAGGCTGCTGACAGAAGCCAGGAAAAAAGCTTTCCTACCGAGGGGTTAATGTATAATTAATCTGTAACAGAGGCAAGCAGACTACCTTTGAACAGCCCTTACTGCTTAGCCTGGAATCAGGACACTGCACACTGCACTAGCTGTGGCTGACCTGGTACAACAAGTCTACATCAAAGTGTGAATGCTATTGGTCTTTTCCAGACCAATGGAGCATAAAGACATCTGGGAAAACTGGTGAATTATAAATATCCTAGATTCTTTTATCATATTCCTTGACATGCAGGCATAGCCTAGGTGACAATGGGAAGAATACTTCCAAGAGAAAAAGAAAAAGCATGATGAAAACACAGCCAGGTTGGCAACCCTCTCCCCAGTCTACACACACATGAACAGAGTCCACTGAAAATCATGATACCTCATCCAACTTTACCTTTGCTGTTTCAAGCATGGATAAAGCCTGAAAGGATCTGATACAAGGCTGGGACGGAAATAATTTTCTAAGCCTAAGTTTTTTTCCAGAGAAGACTTTCCTTCCCCCTCTCTTGGTCATCTGCATTTTCATTTTGATGAGCAGTATTATCCCTTAAGGACTGGAAACAAAAGTGACTGGACAGAGAACAAGGCAATTAGAAACCTTCAGCAGGGTTCAGTCTGGCCTCCCCTTCTGTACTCCTCACACCCACAAACTGCATTTCAGGAGAAATGGTAACTCCAGTGGCAGGCAGGAGCACAGGTATGCTGACCAGTCTTTCATGTGGCAGCTGGCTGAGGGAGTCTCTGTTGATCATTAACCCAAAATCCATTAGTGAAACATTGCCACAGTAATTTCATATGAAGTTTTATTCTGGAAGCAAAATGGAGGTATGTGACTACCCCAAACTGAAACCCTCAGGCTACATCCCTTTCATAGAGTTTCCTTGATCTGCTTTTCCACTGCACTGCCAGATTGGAGAATAATGCTTGGTAATTTCTGAAAGGTGCTAAACAAGATCTAAAGTTTCATTTCCCACATTTGGTACAACGAATAGTAAGAGAAGGGCCTTGCCTCATTGAGGCAAACACGCACATCTAGAAAGTGGCAATCCCAAAAGAAAGTTTTCTAGCTCTAGTTGTTTATTTTAAAGAGCATCTTCCAGGCAAGTTACCAAACGCATGTAGGGGTGATGGTCTCTGTAAGTCTCTCAAGCTGCATTGCTAATTAGCACTGTAGCTTTCTAGCCCTTCCAGGACAGTAAATCCATACACTCTCTTCCTCACGTGTACGTGCCCTCAGAGCTTTCAGGCTGAACAGTCAGGGTTCATTTCTTATTTAGAATACAGCATACGGCAGTAAAAGTATTTTTAGCTTCAGCCACATCTCTTACTACAACAGGGGACCTCCTTTAAGGCCTCCTCTCACCAATGAAGTATGATCAATTAAGCCAAGGAAAGGCATAATCCTGCCCTCTTGCCAGCTTAGCTACTTTCTATCCACAGGGAATGCATCTGTTACACAGACTGTACATGCTATTGCTTATCTAGATCATCCTGTCTCTTCCACATGTGCCTCCTCCCAATCCTCTGCTCTCCCATCCCATTTCCTTGATCTTTACCTCATCTCAGCCTTATCAACTGAGCTACATGGGAGATCCACAAGAAGCACGTGAAAATGACATCCATGAAGATTAGCAATTTTGAACCCTGCAGAACAATTCCCTTTCTTGCTCATCAGATTCAAAAGATACCAAACAAGTAGGCTGTTCATCCAGTGAACATAGGCACAACTGTTTGTCTAGTGGGAAGTGCCTTCAAACCCAGGCACTAAAATGAGATGCTGAGTGCCACTGTATGGTACCAGAGAGATCATGATGTCAAGTCTGGATTATGATAGTGATGTGTATCATGTTTCCCAGCATGTGCACAAAGGCATAATATGAAAAAATTACAAGAAAAAAACCCCAAGTCTCTCATCCTGCAGGGTAAGCAGCCAGTATTGGGGTGGGTTAACACATCCAGCCACCTGAAATAACACCTTTACAGCACAGATTACTGACACAAGGTCACAGGCTGTTACAGAAGAAACAAGCAGATCCAAATGTTGGTCCAGGGCAGTCCTAAAGGCTTCTGTTTTATGATATAATAAGCCTTAGTTATAAAGTAATTCCTGACCCATTTCAGGCTGTAAGTCCAGTGCAGAGCTGGCAGTTCAGAGAGGATGCAGAACATATCCTGTTTGAAAAACAGAGGCCACATACAAAGCCACATCCGTCTGTCCTCATATGTATGAGACATTACAGAGCTGAGCACAGGTGGATGCTGCAGGAGCTCCCCATCATACTCTGTCAGGCTTGAGAGTATCCTGACTAGCCCTGAAGTGAGGGAGGTTTTTGATCTGAGGGAGACCCTGGGCCCTTTCCCAGAACACTACCAGATGTAGCTTCCTGCAGTTAACATAATAGGAAGAACTAAATCTGTACCTACCTCATTTATCTAGAAACTGGTACCTGAACGACTTGCCATTGGCAACTTATGGCCTATTAAAATACCAACCACTGTGCAGCGAGACCACAGGCTCCTGAAGGCATGCATGAATTCCTCAGAAATACAGCTACAAAGCTAAAGTCAACACTGATGGCAGCCCAAGAGCACAAAGAATAAATGGACTGGAAGCCATTTAGGCCTTCCTCTGCATTTCAGAAATAAATATACGTCTTAAAGGGGGAGAAGAACCCTCTCCTACCTCCCCTTGTCCTCAGCCAGAGCCAGTGGCATTGCCACCCTGCAAACCGAGCCGGCCCCAGGCCTCCAGTCTCAAAGCAGAGCATTAATTTCCAATGAGCAATTTTTTTGAGCCAAGGTCTGCTTAAGTCACACAGATAAAGCTATTGCTAAGAGTTAGCTGTCAAAGCAATGCCAGTTCAGAATCAGCAACGAGGGGAAAGTTTGAAAGCTGGCTATATACAAACATAGTTACTGACGCTGTACACACAGTATATTGATTACAGGGCTTTAGATTGCAGCTTCTGGTCAACAAAGCTGCCCCTGCCTGAGCAACAGCAGGAGGAACAGGAGTCAGAGCACGAACAGAGGCTGTTCTTTACTCAACAGGATACAGCCCCTGTGGCAGGAAAGTTTTAATGTAATTCTGCCTGTCTTGTGACAGACTCCCAACACAGTGACCGGTGACAGGAAGAGGCAAGTCCGGTATGAAGCAAATCAACCCATCCCAAAGCTTTTGCGGTCAGACCTTGCAGGTGTAGCAGCTAAGAGCCAACAAAGGGAGAAAGAAATGCTCTGCAAACCCAAAGCACAGCTTAAGATTGTTTGTGCTGAGGACCTTGGACTGCTGTATCACTTCTGCACTTTTTCAAACACTCTCAACTTGCCAGAGGTTAAATCTCATCCACAGCTTCTGCTCTCACAACTTTCACCTACATTCAGCGACACTGCTGGAATGAAATCTCTTTTCCTCATCTTTGCTGTCCAGCTTCTCTATATTTGTTTCAGAATGCAGGTACTGTTCAGGTACTGTTCCTTAATATTATCTTGAACTAGGTTATGTTTTATTGCAAATCATTTCTTGAGGCTGTATTCAAATGCCTCCTCCACTAACATCACCAGCCCACTCCTGAGGCTGCAGCCAGGAAAGAAGGATGCTGGCATGTGAAGCTGTTCTGAAGCACTAAAACTCACTCTCTTAATCTGTGTATTAGGAATATATGTACACATATGGAAGGTCTACAACAAGGTTTGCAACAAAAGCATTTTTAAAATATGCCATCACACTACATACTCTAGCAGAGGGTAGAGCCAAGCACACTTTGTCCTAAAATATCAAGCTAGGAGAATGATTTAGAGTCACCAACAAGTTCCCTTCTCTACTAAACCATGGCAAACCCACTTGAATCAATAACTCAGCAAGCAATCATCTCCTTTCACTACAGCTAGTTTTCATCCCTCTCGGGGACACTGACTATAAAATAAACTATTTAGTTACCTAACCTCTGTTTTAAGGTAGACAGCAGTGAAGATTTAGATCTCAACAGTTAATTTTTCAGTCTGAAAGATCCAAGTGTGGTGAATCTATTTACCTGAAGGATCCTGTAACATCTGGCACAGGGACTATTTACATGAATACAGTGAATTTGTTGACTTCTAGCTGTCACCACTGAGATACAGTTGCATTTCAGAGGTGGAATGACTTGCCCCTCCCATCACAAAGGTCTTTAAATCCAGAACACCTGTCAAGTGTTAGCATGGCAATGCTTCTCCCCCTTTATGTCCTACAGAAATTAAAAAGTTGTGCATATCACTAAGACATAATGATGCTTTGCATCCCACCAACTGAGGAAAGCAAACAGCTTTAGGTCTGTACCTGCATAAGAATGACAAAGCCACACCTAAACAAAAGCTGACCTGAGTCCACAGGGAGCTATAAGGATGAAGTGCCTCCCAAATATCAGCATTTCCTTTGGCTTTCTGGAGGCAGCTTCATACCAAAAAATAAAATAAGCCTGCCATGCAGGAAGTGGCCTTTCACACTTAGTTATAAATTGCAAGGCTAAGAAGGCTCAGTTCAGGCTTATGACACTGAAATACTTTGAGGTGGGACCACCCTAACAGGGTCAGCTCTTCCCAGATCAAGCCTGTGTGCAAACAGCTGCTGAGGACAAACTGTGTTCTTTAGTTCAAACTGGCACAGGAGTGCCAGGATTAGAAAACAAAGCTGAAAAGCTGGATGTGCTTGGAAAAGCATGGTCCCAGAGTAAATACAGTCTGAGGGTGCCTTCAGAAGACAATGAGGAAGGTGGGAAGTGCCCTCAAAGTTGCTGTTCGACTCATGCAAAACAGTCTTTCCTCTAGAGTCATCCAGGGGCTTTCAGAGTACAATCCTTTTCTTCAAATCAAGAAATACCTGAGTGTAACTTGGCATGCTAACAATAATGTAGAATGAAGTGTCAGGAGTCTGTGGATAACACCTGGCTTTCCACTTCCTTCACATCATGCACCAGCAACACTCACTGGCAACACAATGCCAGAAATCAATCAGCACTGAGGTAAAGAGCATCTGGCTGTCACTCAATATTAACTGACACTTACAGTGTGTGTGGGAGAATGTAACGAATTTAATCTATGATACCCAAAGATGCACATGTGCATATTACATCAGCTTTAGGCACTCATTTGGACACCCAGGCTCCTGCCTGCACTGATCAACATATCCAAAAACTCCTGATGAGCTTATCATNCCCCCCCCAAAAAGCTTCAAAGTGGTACAAAAGGCAGCAGCCCATCTGCTTCATACAAATGGTTGCCATGAACACATCCCTACTGCTCTGTGTCTGCTATTTTTAAAGATACTTGGGAGGCTGGTAGTTGTGCTATTTAAGTATCTGGATTAATGCTATTCAAGGAATATATCAGTGCTTGTCCATGGGGAAAATACAGCACCTGCCTGGCCTACACCTGGCTCAGAGGCATTTTCAGAAGACCAACTTCAGTAATCCAATGGCAGTGTGATAAGCCCACAGACAATAGATGCTTTTCACACAGAGCCCTGTAAGCTGAAATGGGTGAGTGTTATCCTCAGAAGCCCCACTAAAGTGTAGGGAGACTTTAAGAAGAGAGGGGGAAGGAAAAGCAAAACAATATTTACAGCTGCAGCTTTCGTCACTAATATATATCCATGGTTTAATGCAAAGCCTGAGTACAGCAATTATGGAAAAAGGATACCTGCCTGCAAGGAAAAAAACCAACCAAACAAACCAGAAAACCCCAGAGAGGCAGTTCCCCAAAGCTGAGTGTGCTGGCAGCACCCGAACCTTTCCCAGATTGCCTTAAATTCCTAACAGTGTTTAGTCTTAATACATCTTAGGTTTCCCTCTAGCCTGGAGAGAGGTGTGAGCAGCTTGCAGCCTGGGAGGTGAGTCCTGGCCTGGGCTGTGCCCCACTGGACCTATGACATCAGGCTGCAGCAGGTACCTGCACCCCTGGCTGAAGTGGACTTGGACAGGCTGACAGGAGCTGGCAGTACAGCCTCCCCTTTCTCCTGTGCTCTCAGGTCAAATTAACCCAGTGCCACCAAGCAACTCACTGAATTTATCATATCCCCACTGCTCACCACAGAGGTGCACAAGCTGCCAAGTAAGTCTATTGTAAATAGACTGAAAAAATCTGTCTCTGGAGATTCCTGTATTCTCAGGTAACACTCCCTTTCCACATCACAGATCACTTAATTGAGAAAGAATAAAACTGATTTACTGTGTGCTATAAATGTTTCGTATATCTATCTCTCCCTCTGTTTACAGACTCCAAACAACACAGGACACCTTGTTCATAGCAGTTCTCTGAAGCTACTGGTCTGCTCGATCATAGCTGCATATCTCCTATTGCCACAGACTGCAGAAGAATCCCAAATCGATTGCAGAGCAAACACCAGACTGTTTTTTTACACAAGCAGCTCACATAAGCTGACCTGACAGACATTACAATCTCAAACACAGTTGTTTATGGAAGTGGTTGATTTTAGAAAAACAATCAAAGATCCTAAATAATGTACAGACTTCTAACACAACACAAATACAACAACATCTCCTTCCCTTTAATCTTTCCCCAGATCCAAAGAACATGAAAAAGGTTGTGGAAATGACTGGAGCAGCACATAGGGCAGAGCCAAGGCATGATTTGGGGATCCTCTCCATACAGTAACTCTTCTCACCGTTCCTGGCAATTCATCCCTCCTCAAGTTTCTCTAACTGCACCAGGGGAAAATATTTGGAAAAGGTCAAATGACTCAATACCATTGAGACCTGTAACTTTTCAAGCAGAAACAGGTTTCCATGTGCTTTCAGTTAGAGTACAGACAGGTTAGGAGAAAGGCAGCAAACCCAACATCCTACTTCCCCCTTGCTCGTTTATAAACATTCGAGCTGGTTGAAAGTAACGTATGTGTTTGGTTTAAATTACAGATGATTTTGCTGCTGGAACACATCTGCAATGCACTGCACTGAGTGAACTGCTGAACTCCAGCCAGCTCAGAAAACAGCCCAATGCAACCCCAACGGATGGCAGCATCAGCAAACCCTTGCAAGGGCTCCCAGAACCTGCTTTCAGGGATGACAAGAAGAGAAAGGGAGATGGACATTTCTCAGTACAGACTTTCCTGAGATATCCTCCAATTTAACTCATTTTATTATGACTCCAAGAAGCAAAGGGGTTAATTTCTTTCCAAGTTCACACACTGTTTGAATTCCTTAGATAAGCTGCTTCCACCAAACTCAAGGATCTAGCCTCAGGGGAGAACACTAAGGAAAAGCTCTTTTGATACATTTTCTTCAAACGAAAAATTAATTCAAAGTCCATTTTTGGAGGTGTTCCATGACTACATCTTCTACAGACTTCAGATAAGGTTGCACTGTGCCTCTGGATGAAAAATCAAGCTTTGAGGAATGACTTATCAGTTCTATTTGCAAGACAGAAATGTTTTATGCTTGCCCAATAAAACCTCTCCTCAAATGAGAAAGCTCAGTGTGCAGCACCACAAAGAGGAAAACCAGACCAAACAAGGCTTTATCTCTGAGACAAAGCAGTTAACAGCTAGCACAAACTAATCCTGTACCTTTAAAACTGAGCAATCACTCAGGAAAGCAAAAAAACAAGTTTTGAAAGCCACTGAAGGCTTCCTTCACATCTTGAGGCAGAAAGAAAGCAAGTCTGGGCTGCTACGGAATTCACGTTTGCATACTGCTGGTGATAATCTATGTGCATAGCTGGAAACAAAGCAAGTTTTTATTAGCAATTAGTAGCAGGAATGGGGACAGACCTGCCTGAAAGAGTCAGAGAAATGCCAATACACTAAGGCCCCAGCAATTTTATGGGATGTGCAGCAGAACGATCACATTAAAAAAGAAAATACTACAGCTATCAACCTGGAGATGCAATGGCATCAGTTCAAGCAGATAAACTGTGTCTTTAACACTGGCAACTTTGACTCCAGGCAGCAGTTTTCCCTTGCACAGCAATTTGCAATGCAAAGCAAGCTACTACCAAGAACAGTAATTGTAAAGCAAAGGGGGAAAGCAAACTTAGGGAGGGTTAATTTGCTTAGATAAAGTTTTCTACAGAGTTGAGTTTCAAGTCAGGCATGAAAGCAATATAGCACAGGGTCTGAAAATAGACTGTGAGAACTTCGGCAAGGAAGGGAGAAAAAAAAAAAGAAAGAGGATTTCATCTGCAAACCCCTGTTCCCTGCAGGGTAACAGCCCCCTGCTCCCTCCTCACATCTCTGAAGCTCAATCCAGCTCTGATCAGCCAACACCACCCAGGTTCAGAACTCTCCAGCTTCAATCTTCCCCCGCCCCAGAGAATGATGTGGCATGTGGGGCCCTACAACAGGACTATTAAAATTCCATCAAGGGGTAAGCAAGTGGTAGCCATATGCTAAACCATGCAAGTGAAGAATAACCAGGGAAAGAAGCACAGCCAGGAAAGCAAGTCTACAAGCAGCTCCTTACCTGGTAGATAAGCTCACAAAGTCTCCTCCATCTAGCAGCCTGATTTTGCAGAACAGAACCCCATTCACAAACGGGACAGCAGTCAGCTCTTCGAGAGTGAAAACTGTCTGAAACTTGAATTTCTTCTTCTTCATCAGGAAAGCCATGGGCAAATTCAGCGTGGACAGTCCAGGAATTCCAAACAAGATCAGGAAGGAGCGGCTCAAAACACACACACAGACAAGCAGAGGAATGGCACTCGTTCCAGGAGCGCAAGCAGGGAGTAAATTCCAGTTCAGTTACAATGATGGTCCAGCTTCAAATGCACAATTCTCTTCTCTTTGGTGGTCGGATCTGGCTGTGGGATCATCGCCACGGCAGGCTTCAGGTGAGGAGGAAGAGGTCAGATTAAATCTCTGCAACATCTCCAAGGGAAAAGAGAGGGAGAGAAATTGGTCTCAGCTCCAGACCAGCAGGAGCTGTCCCAGTTAGAGACTGCAGTGCTCAGTCTTCAGCACAATCCCTCCAGAAAGCATCTCTTGTGAGAGGTCATCTTGAGTGTCTGAAGAAGCCTTAAGTCTGTGGGCAGCACATTCAGAGAGCTTCCAGTTTCAATCTCCTCCTCTTGAGCAACTCCTTGATACAGGTCTTTGGGTCAGCCTTTGGGAGGGAAATGAGTAAATTAGTCCCAGCCAGTCTTGGGCTCCTCCTCCTCCTCTAAAACCTGTTTGGATGGGTAATATTCAGTCCAGACTCATACCAGTCTTAAGAGGGATGGCCCCAATTAGCCTGGCCCCAACATCCTCTTCCCCCTTTTTGCCTGGAGCAAGCTTCGCTGTTGTCATCCCCCTTGTAATTTCTGTTTTGCAAAGCAGCTAGTAAAAATCTACTCTATTTTCACCCATCACCTTTAGAAGCAAGCTCAGTCTAACATGTAGTCTAACAACAGTAAGCACATGCCATTTCAAGAAATGCAAAAATGTGGTTTGTTTCTGTATTTCCAACCAGCCCTAAATGTTAGCACCTGTATCTTATAAATGGGGAAAGCAGGACAGAGGAAAAGAAAGCAGTCTGCTCCAGATTACACAGCATAACAACCGAATCAGGTCATCTGGCTGATCCAATAGCCAGGCCCACAGAGTACACTGCCTTCCCCAGCACCAGGTCCACAATAAGCCATGCCTCACACAGTTCAGTTTGGGGCTGGAGATGTCATTTCATTACACATTTAGAGGACACCTAATCCAGGGAGGCAAGAGCTGATTAGCATGTAAAAGGGACGTGGTTATGAACACCAAACAGTAAACAATCTTCACTGATACTCAGAATTAAGGACTGCGAACCAAGGCAGGCACAGCTCTTGCTGCCTGCACGGTGGGTGGTTAAAGACTCTCTCCTACTTGGGTGGCAGCAGGTGAATCCCACTGGGTCTGCCCCAGCACCTCCGCAGAGACACCACTCTCCAGCCGCCTTGGAGCAGAGCAAGTGTGCAGATGGGTGACTGCTGTGCACCACCAGCCCCCCACCTTGAGTCCTATTTGGCTCCACTGCCCCTGCACCGAGCTGCTGCTAGGTCTCAGCCTGCCTTCCAGCCCCCTGGACCATGCACTGAGATGCGGACAGGTCTCAGCCCACCTCTGGGCCCCGCGGACCATACATCAGGCTGCAGTGAGGTCGCAGCCCGTCCCCTGGCACCTCTGGGCCACACACTAAGCTATGCTTAGGTCTCAGCTCGCTTCCGAGCCATTCACTGAATGGTGGCCAGATCTCAGCCTGCCTCCCGGCCGTGCGAAACACAGGGTGAACTGCAGCCAGGTCTCAGCGCCTCTCCCAGCCCCAGGGGCCGTGCCCTGGGCCGTGGCCGGGCCACAGCCCAGCTCTGGCTCCATGAACCGTGCACCGAGCTGCAGCCAGGTCTCAGCCCTCCTCCCAGCCCATGCACGGAGCTGCAGCCAGGTCTCAACCCCCTACCCGGCTCCCCCAGTCACGAACTGACCTACGGGAGGTCTCAGCACCGCTTCCCGGACCCCTCCACCGACCTGCGGCCCAGTTCCTGCCCGGCCCTGCTCGCACCGCCTGCCCTCTCCTCAAACGGCTACCGTTGCTCCCCGACACAGAAGCCTCTGGTAGCGCTACGCCAACTGCGGCTGCTACGCCAACAACGTAGGGAGCCACAAGGCAGAACAACTCCACCACAGCGCTTCAGGAATACCAACCCGACACGACGTAACCCACCTCCCCGGAGAGGGCGGGAGCGCGACAGCGGCGCCACCCGATTGGGCAAAGAGCAAGGAGGCGGGACGAGATCAGCAACACTTTGATTGGTTGCTCTGGCACAGAGCTGGGAAGAGAGCGCGGGGATTGGAGGTAGAAGCTGTCGGTTTGGGCAAGACCCGCCCTCCTGTTGAGGGGAGTGGGCGGGAAATCGGGGGTTCTGCTTGGTGTTGTGTGTCGCCTCAGCGGGTGGGTGCTGAGAGCGTCGTGTGTTTTTGGCCCGGTGTATGGCTGACGGGTAGGGGTGTCTTTCGGCCTTACTGCCCCCCAGGGTGTCCCACAGCCCCTCAGCAGGCCGAGAAGCTCGGAGCTGGCACTGGAGCGTGCGGGGGTGGCTCCTGTGCCTCTGGAGCCTGCAGTCGACGTGTCCCCTGCCTGGGGTGAGGTGATGGCAGAGGCAACTGACAGACGTGGTGTCTGTGCATCCTCTTCGGCGCTGCCCTTTGACAGCCAGCATCCCTTGGCCTGTCCAGCCCAAACAACTCTTCGTGGCACCTATTCCAAGTGGTATGTCCCAAGCATTGCAGACACACATCTCTTGTGGCCACCCCGTCCTTGCTTTGCCCCTCTGGGTACCACAGAGCAGGCTGTGGGTCAGGTTGGCTAACAGCACCTGGGCTGGCTGTCCCGGAGCAGAAGGGAGGCCCTGGCACTGCACACCCTGCAGGCAGCGTGAGGGAGGGCTGGGAGATGGAGATTCATCCTCCGTGTGTGAGATGTGGCAACCAGTTAAACAGATCTCTTGATAAAATGGCTCCCTGTTACTAAGTGCTGCTGCTATGTCCTCTGCTGTGGCTGGCATCCCTGGTTAGGTAGGACTCCGTCATTCAAGGACAAGTGGAACAAAATGTCTACTCTTGTCCTGAAGGAGTTTGCAACCATCAACGTGATTTGCCTAGATTTTAAAGTCAGAGATGTGCTTAAGAGTCTCTGTGGCAGAGAAGCTGAGGCTCATATGGGAGCGAGTTTTCCCAAGGCTGATTTGCATGCCTGGCAAAGCTTAGATGAAAGCCTGGGAGTCCCCACTCTTTGCCAGGTTTTGATGCCCAGACTCCTTGCCTTTAATCTTTGCCATTTATGCAGACAATATGAGAGCTATCAAATCTACAATAACGTGAGGTTTTTTAAAAAAAAAAAAAGTCTATGAGGAAAAGTACATGGTAACATACCTGGATAAAAGTTAACAACTGGATTAAGCCAGATTCATCATTATGATTCTTGCTAACAAGGCTAAGCAATGTGGGAAAACGTTTCATATTGGTACAGTGAAACTGTCACAGGAGACACCAGTCTTGCCATGCAGCAGGATTTGTGGAGGCTGCTTTTAAAGGTAGGGCTTAAATCATTCCACCAATGGATATCTGGTGTTTTCAAGGCCTGGAGACATTGCTAGAGATGAGCTGTGGTTTTCTGCTTTCTGTTTCTCAGTTTATGGGAAAGATCTCAGTCTGCTAAATATTTAATATTTGGCAAGCGGGGATGCTCAAATGCTGGAAGCATGTGATGAGTACAGCCCAGTCCCTCACACTTCTCATTCCTTGAGCATACCACTGAAAAGACGTGTCGATCTTTTGCTTCCATCACTAGGTAAAGCACAAACAATCTCTCTCTTTGTGGTGTGGGAGGAGGCCATGTGTTATCTGGTATGATTCATTGTGATAAATAACCTCCTCAGAGGACTTCTCTTGTTTATAGCAACAGCCCTGAATGCTAAAGTTTACAGAGATTTTAATCCTTGCTGTTCTCACGCCTATTTACTCTGCAGTTTTATCATAAACATCTTTTTAAAACCTCAGTATTTTTATAATTAATTGAATAATGTGATTGATGTTAAAAATAAACTGATTTGGAAAAATGCCCAGTGAGCTGCTGAACAGTGTGTAGTGTAGCAACCATAGCTGGATTCTCAGGGGTATGTGTATTTTCCTAACAAATGCAGTCTCATGACTTGGAGATTAGATCTTTATTAGTTCAAAATTCACTCTGTTGATTTTTCTGTGTTTATACTGCATAATTGTTTCTGGACAAATTCACATTTTTTAAAGGGACAGTGTTCCTCTGAATGTGTGCCTCTGCTGATCATGGAGTGGGTGGGTTAGTCTGAGCCCCACAGAGGGGATGAGGGCATAGTGTACCTCTGTCTGTCCACCATCTCACTGGCTTTATATAACCTTCCAATCCAGATCCAATCCATTCACTAAGGGGGAACAGGGTGCTCTGATATATATTGATTCTGCTTACCCCAGATTCAAATGCTGTTGATTTCTCCTCTACGTCCTCATCCCCACCATGCTCATCTCACCTCTGCTCCATGGACCTCAGCCACGTCCCTGCCCAATGCTCTCCCTGACTTAAACCTTTCCTGATGCCGCTCCCCAGTGCCGCCGCCACTTCCTCAGCTTTTGCTGGCTCAGGGCATCATCTTATCAGTCTGGGATAATTTATCATTTTGGGCTCCGCAGTTAAGTCTGGGCCTCACGTCTGCTATTGCTGGAGGTGTGCCTTGCTGACCAGAGCTGGGATCACTATGCCCTGCTTGCTAGGGAACTGTGGGTGAGCAGGAACAGAGGTGGCTTTTCTTGCCTCCTCCCTCACTGCTTCGAGGACTGAGATAAAGCAGCAGGGAAGAAACAAGGCAAGATAAATTCAGAAGGGGCAAAACACAGTGAGGTGAAGCAAGATAGATTCTGTAATGCATTTGGTGAGCCATCAAATCCTATCTCTTATCCCAGGGGAATCCCAGATACATGAGCAAATCATCCAGCCCTGTAAACTACATTATCAGCATCTTCCTCTGGAAAACATCATCACAGTAATCCATTTGTCCTAGCAGCCAAAATGATTAAAGTTTGAAAACTAAATTACACACGTTGCTGCAAATGCATAAACACAATAATGGCTCTCCTCTGTTACACCTGTAACCTCTGTTGTAATAGCTTTAATGAGCTTTCAGCCTCGTCATCTAAAAAGAGAAGATGATCACACAATGCTTTATGCTATATGATGAGGGGACTGGAGCATCTCCAAGGAAAGAAAGGTTGAGAGTCCTGGGGCTGTTTAGCCTAGAAAAAAGCAGACTGAGAGGGGATCTCCTTGATGATTATAAGAGGGCAGGGGCCAAGAGGATGGGGCCAGACTTCTTCCACTGGTGCCCAGTGACAGGACAAGGGGCAATGGGCACAGACTGGAACACAGGAAGTTCCATCTGAACATGAAGAAAAACTTTCCTGTGAGGATGACAGAGCACTGGACTAGGCTGCCCAGAGAGGCTGTGGAGTCTCCTTCTCTGGAGAGATTCCAAACCCACCTGGGTGCAATCCTGGGCAACCTGCTCTGGGGTGTTGGACAAGATAATCTCCAGAAGTCCCTTCCAATCCCCACCATGCTGGGATTCAGTGATTCTGTGTTCTTTGTGCTGCTGGTGGCCAAGTGCTTGCAATGTACTCACTCTGAGGAGCTGCATGGGAGCTGTGGGCTGGGCACTCATAGTGGTGGGTGCATTCCCCAGGGCTGTGGGGTAGACTCAAGCCAGGAAGCTCCTGAAATGGGACAGGGGGTCCAGGGCACCACAGAAGTGTGAGGCCTGTCTGTAGAATGCAGGCTGCTGGAAAACCCGTGAGGGTTAGGATCATGGTATGGAGCTCCTCCAAGCTTGCACCTTCCCAGATTAATTTAATAACAGGCTGTGAACTCTCCTTTGATCTGCTTGTGTTTTTCACTAGTTCCATATTTAACTGAACTCATCATCATAAAGGCCAGAACTGTTTCACTTTCTGTGCCAGGCTGGAGTTTCTGTTGGATGTGCAAAGGACACAACTCCCAGGTTTATGACCTGCCAGGATGGGGGGATCCTGTTATCCACAGAGACAAAGGGAGTTGGTGGATTCCTTTCCCCAGACATGTGGCCAGACCTGAAAATCCAGCTGCCTGGCTTTTTTTGTTTACTGGTTTCCATGTCTGCTCCAGTATGTCCTGGGAAAATGTGGCAGGACTCTCTACATCTTCCGGAAGGCCTATCAGTGGAACTGGAGCTGGTTTGCACCTTCCAAAACCTTCGGACTGGAACCTGCTTTGCCTCAAGGCTTGTTGTGTTTATGAAGCATTATTCTGTGTCTGTATCCCAGGTATCACCTTCAACGCTGTGCCAGACAAGAGACTTGCTGGATGTGGGCTCTCACACTGGTTCTGTGCTCCTGCCTGCAGCCCCACAAATGCCACTGTTGTCCTAAGCACAGCAGAAACAGCTATAAGTCTGTGGTTCCCATTAGATACAACCTCTAATTTGGGATCCCAGGCAGCAGAGGTAACACTAACTGTCCCTGCTGGGGCTGGGCTTCTGCCTTGGGGCTGGGGCCCAAGGGCTGGCAAGCCCAGTTTGTAGCCTGGAAGCTGTGTTGATCATTATTGTGAAGCTTTGTCAGATGTTTTCAAGAAAGACAAACAATCTTAAATGCTTCAATTTTCATATTTAACAGACCACACTTGTGCTGAAGGTACCTGCTGGCAGTAACCTCTCAGATGGCAAGAGGAGAAAAATACAAAACCCCAGAAGAATGCTTTGCTAAAACAGGCTTGACAGACTTTAAAAAACATGCTAGAGGAGCTAAAAGTAATTTGGATGAGTATGGAGGCGATATCATTCTGTCCCTTGCCAGGGATCTGCTCCCAGAACTGTGATGTAGCTATGGCAGCACACTGTGCTTTGGTGATACTGACATATTTATGTGTGGTCTTCTGAAAAATCTAAAAACCTGCCCCTATGATTTTAATTAAAGAATTAGTTGGTTTTTTTTATCTTGTCCTTGCCCATTTGGTTCTGCAGTGAACTCACCCCAAAGAGAGACGTAGTTCCCAGCATCTCAGTTCCTCTGCCCGTGTTTCTGGGCAGCAGAGGGACCCAGTTTATGTTCCAGGGGCTTGTTTGTTTCTAGGGGTACCAGCATTCCTCACTACTGGGCTGTGCCCACTGAATTTCTTTCCCTCTGGGCTCTCAGTCCTGACAAGATTCATCAACGAGAGGAGTAAGTAGGATCACAAAAGGTCTGGATGACAAGTGTCATTTCTGGGACCATCCTGCCAGGGTCCTGCAGTGCTGCAGCTCAGGATCCGTGTGCCTTGCCCCGTTGCACAGTGCCATCTCCTGGAAAACTGTGCCTGAGCTGCACACATCACAAGCAGAGCTTTTCTGCTGAAGCAGCTAGTGGTGCTGCAGAAAGCCTGGCTGCTACTGCTGCTAATTGCTGCAAAGCTTATCATCTGACCCACCAAAAACCCTACACTGAACTTCTCTTCCTCCAGCAGATATGACAGATGCCACCCACCACCTGGCTGCTCACCCTCACCTCTGATGTATTCTGTGGCAGAACATCCCCGTGTGGCTATTTACTGCTCTGAATGGTGTATACAAATCTCTAGGTACACAGAGAAAAGCAGAGAAGCACAAATGAACATCTATAGATGTTAGTCCTCAGCTTTTGTTCTGCTGAGGCATCCATTCCCTGTTCAGTTTTTAATACCCTGTGCATACATTTAACCTCTAAGTGACTTTAAGGGACACATTTTCTTTCTTCCTCTCCATGCTTGATGACCTCATCAGGAGTAACAACCAAGCCCCTCATCACAGTGCTCACCCTGTATTTAAATGTTGCTACACCTTTTTAATGACACAAAAATGCACACACAGAACTTGCACCTGAACACTGTTGGCTTGACTAACCTCTGTATTTATCCTGAAAAAGACAAGAAAAATGGGTGGTTCCAAGGGCAACACCTTACTCCTATGAAACAGTAACACAGCTTGAGTACTTAGTCACCGAAAAAATGCACACTGCAATTTTTAAAGCCAAAGGCTGGTAGTTCATTCATCATTTTAAGCTATGGCAGCATCGTTTGAACAGTTGGGAGATTAGTACATTTCAGTAATCTGCCATACCCAAGGAAATAACTAGTGCTCTAAGGTAAGGCTGTAAAAGAAAAAGGCCATAATTATGTAAATACAAGGCCACAAAATTCACAAACAAGAGAAAAAACCTACTGTGACATGACTGTTCACAGCTTTCTTTGGCCCCTTCACAGAAATGTGTTGCAAACTTGCCATGAACTCACTTTTGCCCTGGAGCCTATCACTGAACTGAAACAGCCCATTTACCAAAAACGTATCTTTTATTAAAAATCATATTTGTAAAGGAGAGATCATTACACAAATGAGGTAAACCAACACATATGACACAGTTTTCACTCTAAAAATAAATCTCAACTGAGCAATTGATTTGATTCCGCAAGGTCCTAGAGGAAGAGTCAGGTGAGTGTTACTAATGTGGTGAGATGCTGGACACAGTGGGAAGAGGCAGCTGATCTTGTCCTGACTCAGCATAGCAACCTCAGTGCCAAAAGGTCTTCAGCTTCTTCTTCCAGGGGAAGCCTTCTCACCACACTGTCCTTTTCTCCCCTTCAGCCTTGGAGACAAGAGGAGATAAGGAGAGGCTGGAGAAAGGCAGCCATATCTTCTTTACCTGCTGCTCTAACCAGGGGACCCCATCAGCATCCCCCCATAAAAGGCTGTGTAGAGGTTTGATTGTGCAAATTAACTCCCTCCTCAGTTGTTGCTCACCACATCTCAGCCCTAAAAGAGATCTACCAGCAAGCAAATACCAGCTCTGAAGAAGTTCCATTTCAAAAGTCATACTTGGCAAGCAACAAGCCCATTAAATGTGACACACTTCGCAAGGTATGGCGAGAAGAGTTATGCTTCCTTCTTCTTCTTCTTTTATTGAAGTTTGCTTCCATGCATGTACAAGTGGAGCTTTTAATCTAAAAGTTTATGAAGTCACTGCAAATCTGTGAGAGTCAGATTCATCCTCGTGTGAAATTAAACTTTCTCATTGAGGATCAAGCCCCACAGCCTGGACATCTCAAAGAAGAAAACAGTGGCTGCAAATGTTGTTTTGACCAAGAGCTGTTTTTTGGAATGCCACCCGAAGCCAGCTCACAAACCAACAAGGAACAGCTGTACTCACATCCAGTTCCTAACAAGTACAGGAAAAGTACCACTGCCACCAGTAGAACCAAAGAATACTCCAGAAAACATTCAATTAAATCAGTGGCTAACAAACTCCTGAACACTGGGAATTACTGCGTGGCTGAAGCTCTGCAGTCCAGGTCTGCTTTGATGGCTGAAGGTATTATGGAGGTGACAAACTATGCAGAGGAGAAAGAGATGGAATTTCACCTGTTACACCCACTTGAGTGAAACTCATCCGGGCCTTTGTGTATTAACTACTCTGAGAGGTGAAACGTTGCTTTCGATACACATCCCAGGAGAGTATCTGGTAACTAACACATGAAATTTTCATCATATTTGCCAAGTATCTAGCTAAATTTCACGACTGCATGCCAATAGAACATGAGGTGAATGCACTATTTCAATCCCATTTATATCCTCAGTGGGATTTAAACCAAATGTAGGCTTGGTGCTGGTCTGCACAGGCTAGATGTCAAACTGCAAGAGCAGTATCCATAACTCTCAGTGCAGAGAGATGGTTCTGCCACATCTGGTACCACATTTCCAGTAAATGCTTTCAACAAGAGACAGAAATGCATCCACTACCATGCACTACAGGTTATGATAATGATACCTTGGCAGCTGCAGTACTGTGATATCACAAGACTCTCCATGTCAGAAGTCAGTTAAAGGCTAGAGGTCTTGAGAGACAAAGAGAGAGGTGTCATACTTAGGAGAGTGTTTTCCAAACAAAAATACAAAAATAACAGCCTTTTTTTTTTTAATAAATCTGTTGTTTTGAGTAAAGTAATAAATGTTAAGTTCCTGGTTTATTATACATCTTGCTATGGCTCTGTACTATGAGTCTGGAACGGCAGATTAGCATAAGATTAGCAGAGAAAGAAAGCTGTTTCGGCTCAGCAAGACTCCAAGGTGAGCTGTTTCACATCGACAAGAGCTAGCACCCCTCGCTCCCTGTGTCCACTGGCAGCATGGGCAGGTTTTTTTCCAAGAAAGATATCCCATCACTGCTTCTTTCACTGGATCATGCCATCTTGCTGCCCTGTCTGGCTGGGGTCAGCAGTGACCGATGGACTGGGTGTATTGCTCTGCAAAAATCGACGGAAGTCCTTAATCATGGGGCGGAGCACCTGGATGAGGGCACTCAGTGCCGCCTGCGTTCCTTCCATGGCTTGTGCCTGCCGCTCCTGGGCGCAGGCCTGCACCTCCTGCGAGCGACGAATCATCTGAAGCAAGTCATTCTGCTGCTCCAGATGCTGGGCAATCTCCTTCACGTGCAAGTTGGTCACTCGCTGTTCCTGTAAGAGCTTGGCTGAGTTCAGAGCAATTCGGCTTTTCAGCTCCTGAGGTTTCGCAGACACTTCGTGTTGATGTGTCATCATCTCCAGGGGTGCTTCGGCGGTGACTGTGGTGGGGGCTTCTGTTGTGCAGTACTCCACCACCCCGTCCTCCAGACTGTGGTAGGTTGTCTCTGCAGGAACTGAGAACAAAGGACAGAAAGTGGGTAAGAAGTAGCTGTGATATGGGGATTTTTATCTACAGTACTATTCAATGAATATCACAGGAATACTGCCTGTTCAGTGAGATAACATACAATGAACAGCAATGCACAAAACAACCTATTTAAGTTTACTCCACCCTCATTTTAGCTTCCTTCTAGGCTGTACAGTCAGAAAGAACAGGACATGCCTTATCTGTCTAGACAAAATAATTTCTCAACCTCCAGTTCAGAACAATATTTCCAAGAAGCATTAACCAGCTGACATAAGGGCAAACACATGACCCACCGTGGCACTCGTAAGTTCAGCTGCTCTTTGGGGCAAACTGGGAAATTAGCCTTGGAAATACTTGCCCCCTGCTTTTGCCCCCAGAGAGGGTGACCGAAGAATTTGCAAGGTACAAAGGATACTGGCTTCCCTTGCTCTTAAGGCCAGGCCCAGCGATCAAAGCTGACTTTTGGTATGTGCATATCTTGCACAAGGACATATTGGGAATGCCATTTTCATTACAGAGATGTGGGGATTTCTTTTTGCTGGGGGTTTCCCTCACACAGGGCTCTGGGCCACCTCCTAAGTGGGTGTCAGGGACCCCCATATGACCTTCCACATTCAGCACAGAGCATCTTCAGCAGGTGCAGCACTCACTCTGGGTCAGGGTGACCGTGGTGGCTGACGCGGTGATGGGTATCTCGGTACCGTCACCTGCACTGCAGTCCCCACTAGGCAAACTGATGATGGTGGCTTCTCCCAGCAGGTTGCAGATGCGCTGCTGCATGGGGGTGAGGATAACTGGGGCAGTGGCAGCCCCTGTTGGGTCTTCGCTCTCTGGCCCGTTGCTGTTCCCATTCTGGGTCTCACCTCCCCCTTCCATGGCAGCTCGCACTTGGGCCACTTTGCGTCGCACCTCAGTCTTGAGGTCAGACCATTTCTTCTTGACCTCGGGCAGCTCACGGTGGCAGGTGGCAACGGCATTGACACGACGCAGGATGTCGTGCCAGGCAGCAGCTTTGGCGGCCAGGGGCACGCCCGCGTTGAAGTGGTTTATGAGGAGGTGCTTGCCTCGCTCCAGCTCCTCCACGATGATCTCCACCTCCCGCTCGGAGAAGTTCATCTTCCGCTTCTTGGCTGGGGGCGCCGGGGGCGACGCCATGGCCATGGGGGGCACCGGGGGACACCTGCGGGCCTGGAGGTCTTGACCGGGCCCAAGGAGGCCCTGGGGGAGACTGGGCAGGGCCGAGGGGCGGCAGGGCCCCCCCAGGCCCGCTCACCCCCGGGGCTGGGGACAACAGGGGGGCCCCGAGGCCCCTCAGGGCCCGGAGGTGTCCGGCCCTCCCCCGCTCCCCCCTTGGCACAGCCAACGATACGCAAATTGCGTACCGCAGCTACCAAGCAAACCCCACTCAACGGCCTCCACCCTGCGACACTGGCGTAATGGCTTCCAGAATCAGCCCCCTTTCCTGCCTCGTCTGATTGGGCAGCCCGCCTGCCCGTCAGGCTGAAATCTCACCTCCTGCGGGCAGCGCCGCGCTGTTATTGGCCCATCAGGGGGCCAAAGAGACAGCCCCGCCTCACCGCTTGTCCCAGGCCACTGGGCCTGCGTGAGACCTATGAGGGGGCCGGGCTCGCCCGTGAATTTCCCCGCTCAAATTCCATTGGGTACTTCTACCGTCCATCAAGACAGAACGCTCTCGCCCCTACCATGGAAGCTACCGTATACATGCCACGTCCGTCAAGCTCAAACCGAGTACCAGTTCCCAACCTGATTGGAGGTGTTGTAGCTTTATTCCCGCCTCCCCCCAATGGGACCTTGGTCCAGGCATCTCTACCGCCCCCTTCGTTTCCTTCCGATTGGTGGAGAGGAAGGCGTTCTTTTGACGTCAGCTCCCGCCCACCTCGCGGGAGCGCGTGGGACCTGGGAGGCGGGAGCGGGGGCGTGGTGGCAGATGCAGGTGCGCAGACCGCTGCCATTGGTCGGCGCTAGGCGTCACGTGGCGGCCGCGGCGCGTGGCGCGAAGGCGGAAGCGGCTCCTTGTCGGTTGCTCACGGCGGAAACGTCGCCATTTGCCGGCAACGGGTCCTGTGAGCGGTTGGATTATGCCGGGGCCGCGGCGCTCGCTGGCCTCCCCGGTGATGAGCGGCGTGCTCTGTCCCTGCGGCTCCCCGCGGGCTGCCGGTACGGCGCCCGGCACGGGGACGGAGGTCAGCGGCGGCGGGAGCGCGGGCTCCTGCGGATGGTCTCTGTGCGAGGCCTCCGAGCAGGACCGTCGCCTCCGCGCCCTCTTCCAGAAGCTCGACGTGAACCGTGACGGCGCGCTCTGCATCCACGACTTGGCCGTGGGCTTGGGCCGCCTCGGACTGCACCGCACCGAGCTGGACCTTCTGGTGAGTGGCGGCGGGGGTAGATGGGTTCAGCCTGGTGGGGCTCAGCCATGCTGGGCTCCGGACGTGCGTTCTGGGAGGGGGTAAGGGAGTGTCTCGCCGCCCTCCTCATCCCATATCCGACCCGCAGCACTAGTCCGTCTGCGGAGCTCGGCACCGTGCCGCGGAGCTCGCACGGTTCCACCGTTCTCAGGAGCGGGAGGTGGGCTCGGAAGACCCTTTAACTGTGCTTCGGCCGGGGCAGAAGACCTGCCAGGTTAGTGGTGGCAGCAGGCACCTACTTGTTGAATGCCATCGCTTGCATCCAGTTACCTCCCAGACGCACAGCCAGGAGGACTCTTGGTGAGAAGAGGCATTTGTGCAATGGGAGATGCAGCTGCTCTGCTCTGCACCGCAGAGACTGTTTAAGAATTTCTAGGTACTTAATAAAAGCAACCCTGTTTACTTGAGCGCGAAACCTGGAGCAATCAGCTTGCCTACTGCCGGTAGGCATGTACTGTATTAACTGTAGAAATTTAAGATGGAAAACTTATTCCAAGGCCTAGGAAGCTTGCACCCTTACTTAGATTTGTAAAAGACCTTTTTGGAAGGGACAGGTGCAGTAAGGTTGTCCTGCAGATTTCATTGCGTCATTTTCCTCGCATTAGTCTCTTTTGCACCATCTTGCTACTCGAGTTTCTTGCCCGAGATGGCTTATCCGTGCCAAACTCACTTGTCTGTTTCAAGGGGTTTGAAATACCTTGAACTATAGGAAGGCTGCTGTATTTGTGCAGTATGTATATAAAATGTGCAGTGCACTGGCTTTCAGCTTCAGTGTTGGGAGCTGTGTCCTTTTGTGGTCACACAGCTCTTTGTATGATGCTGTGCACTGACGATTCTAGGCTTCAAGGTTCAATGTAGCATTGCTCTATTTAACTGTAATGAGTGCAATTTACATCTCTAAGAACCATTGGAATAGGCTTGTCCTCAGTGCACAGTTTGTCCCTGCCTAGTCTCTTGTATTTTATATGCAAGACCATAAAAAGCTAAGTGTCGTGGGAGGATAGTAGATAAACACATGGGTTCAGTTAGGGCTGTGCCATCTCAGACAGTGCCTCCATCCAGCAGGAAGGAAGAAGGGTTTAAGGGTAACTTCTGAGTCACTGAAAAGACATTTAATTAAAGTGCCAGTTCTTATTCTCTCCCTGTTATGGGAGTGGGGACCTCATTTGAGTACTTTCTGGGGCTGCTAGTTCCTTACTAACTTTAAACCTCCAACATCTTAACTTACAGCATTTCTTTTTGGTTGGCATCTTCCTAGGTGCTGTAAAGCATGAACATGCTTTGGCAGCATGATGATCTTGTGAGTGGTTTAGTTGTGCTGTTTCTAAAATTAACGTTACTGCTATGGTGATTTTCTGCCCTGTGCTTTTGGGTAATGAAATCTGATTATACCATATAAATCACCACTGCATGCCTTGTGAAATGTGGACTGGCTGCCACTCATGGGTGCCAAATCCTTTACCTCTGGCTAAAGTCTCCTCCACCAGAATATCCTGTGCTTACACCTGCATGCCTGTTTCAGTTTGCATTCCCTTTTCTTCCCAGGCATGTTATTCAATCCATCCTGAGATTCTCCATGCTAGGAGGATGCACCATGAACCAAAATGCCTTTTTTACTTCCCAGCAGATATTTTCTTTGCTTGCCACACTGTGGGAGCGGCAAAGAGGAGCCCTTCTTAAGGGACTGAGGGAAGTGCTATCTGGATGCTGCTTAACAATCCTGTCTCTTGGCTGTCAGTATTGTTCCTCAACCCTTTGCTTCCTCTGCCCACTCTTCCGCTGCACAGGAAGTGGCTGGTTAAGACAAACAGAGTTTGCACAGCATTGGTAATGTTGCAGAGGATCCCCTTAAGCAGTGTAAGCAGTGTCTGTTAAGGATGAGGATGCAGAGTTCAAAATTCTCAAGTTCCAGTTAAACATGTGGGAACAGTCCTCGGAGAGCTGGCTAGAAAACTTCCACATTGTGCAATTTTCGGGGAAATCAAATGAACTTCCTGTTTCCTGGGCAGTTCTACTAAGTTGTTGGTTTTTTTTTTTTTCTGCCCCATATGTGGCTAAAAACGCTTGGGGTAACAAATGTGAAGTCACACTTAAGTGCTTAAGCATCAAGATGAAAACCATTTTGATATATTGGACGTGGTGTTTGGAGACTGATTTGGGCATAAATCACATGAATTGCTTGTGATTAGTAAATTACTTAGTGACCACAGTGCATTTTATTTTTCCTTCCATGCAACAGTACATTTGATATGGGGAGTTACTTTCCAACATTTGGGAGACAGATGGAGAAATTATTAGACTTAATGTGAGGTTATCGCCAATCTCTGCGTCACTAGGCTAAAAGTCCCTGTGGTAACAATAATAGTTTGGGCTGAAACTTGAAAAGAAAATGAGCAATATTTTGGCTCCTTCAATGCTTGAGAGTTCTTACTGAGATAAACCCCTTTGTAGCATTCTTGGGAAATTGCTGCCTTCTGTTTTAGAGGTGGCCTTCTGTGGTAGGGGAGAGGAGGGCTTGTACTTGTCCTTTGAGGTGGAATTTGCTTATGTGAATGATGCATTTTTTTAACCCATGCTGTTATCTTTAAACCATTTGACAAATACAGTATGCCAGGCCAGTGAGACTTCCAAAGAAATGCTTGTTTGCACTGGTTAGCATGAAGCAATTCACATACTTTCCTTTGCAGTGAAGTGATATAACTATGTGAAGAATTTTTTGAAGGCTTTGTTGCTCAGCTGTGAAGAGGCATAGTCTTTTACTGCTAAATTACATCTACCTCAGTCTCCTGTTACTGCTGCTTTCTGACTTAACTCAGAAAATATTTCATTAAAATATTTGTATAGCCTTTTGGAACTGGAAGTATGCACTTAATGGAAAACCAGGTAATTTTTCCTGGAACTATGTTTTCTGCTTTGTATCTGGAGATGTCTAGTTGTTGAAGGGATCTGCAATGGTAGTATCTGTGTATCTGGTAATATAACTCTTTTCTTACTGATCCTGACTGCCTGCAGGGCTGGAGTGCTATTCTAAAACCTCATCTCTGCTACTGAGGTCCCAGACGTTTTGAACTGGTGGAATTAATCCCAGCTGCCTGGAGACAGCCTGAAGTGGTGAACTTTGTCTGCAGCTACCTCTTCTATGGTGGTGCTGAGCATCTGCTGCTGGACTCTCTCAGCTTTAAGAAATAGAGCAAATGTAACTCTTGTCCCTTTTCAGTTACAAGTGTCCGATTGCCTCTGCTGTAATGATGGTGTCCTCCTTGGCCTTGTGATGCTTTTTCTTCTCCACAGTTCTTGTATGTGACTGTCTATTGCTCCCTTGGTATCTGCTTCCCCATGTGAAACTGCATCAGCTCCCATTCTGCTGAAGTCTTCACATCTGCTTTCATCACTTCTTTCTTAGCCTGGTATCTCCTCTTTGATCTCCAAGTTCAGGCTGTCCAAACTCGCACACAAGGTCTGTTGTTCACTTTTCATGTGTACAGGAGAAGCACACCTAGACTGCTGTAGCTGGACTCTGCAGCATTTTGTTTGCTTTGGGTCTCTCCTCTGAATGGCTTTGCTTTTTAAGTACATCTCTGGACCCTTCCAGCTGTCAGAGCACTTTGTCCTGTATCCCAGTGTAGCTGTGCTGTTCTGGGATAGTTGATGGGTTAGCTCTTTCACAGGTGGTTCCATGGGTGATTGTCTTTCTGTTGTTACAGCTACAATCATAAAACACTTTATTTTTATTTCTGATAAATTCTTCTGTCATGACATTATTTAATTCTTCTTTCAGATTCTTTATTTCTGTAATTATTCTCCAAGAGTTCTGATGTTCTGTGTTATACTGTGCATTATGTATTAAAATTCTAAGCCACTCTGAGGGGCAGAGGAAGCAGGGAATATTATTTGTCTGATGCTTTCACCTGTTGTCCATTCACAGTCACCTGGAAAAGGAGGACCTCAGTTTTTGTTGTGTTACAGAAGTCTGTTTATGATAAAAAGAGCAAAATTCTAATACTAATCTGTAATCTAGACTGGAATATCTCTCCAGACCTACGTAAATGTAGATACAATCTTCATGGTTTGTCTCTCTCAAATCCTGCTGGGGCAGTTGTGGAACTTTTAGCCAGGACCTTTGTAATTCATTGCAAAGGGTTGAGCAACACAAGATGGTATTGAACAAATGAAGCAGTTTGAAATCCCAGTTGATACCATTCCTTCTGCTTCTCAACTACCCATCTCCTGACTAATCCTAAAGGACTGAACCAGTTTAACTCCAGGTGAAACTGCTTTCATTAACATGGTAAACAGCTCCATGTGTTGCTGTCTAATGTGCATTAAAATAGCAAGTGTAAAAGATCCCATTTGCTGGCTCTGTAGGGAGTGGAAGCCTGTCCTTGCTCTCTGTGAATGATGAAATGTGTGGTTTGATGATAGCTCTGTTCTCACGCGCTTGGGAAACTTAGTGCAAGAGCAGAACTGTAGGTCAGTGATTTGGTTTTAGATAAAGCCTTTAAATCTGCGCTAAGTGGATGAGTTGGTGTGAGCTGAGGGTTCTGTTACCCTCTCTGATTTAGACATGCTAAAGACGCAAATGAACTCTTCGTAATCAGTCAGATGAGTTCTTGACAGCCACTGCAAAGACTTTGAGAAGAAATACTGGAGTTGGCTTTGGCACAAGGAAACTTCTCAGTGCTCTGTGGGTTATTAATAGACTTGGCCAGCAGCCTCCTTGAGGGAGAGCTGTGCTGGGCTGGAGGGCATGTGGTGACAGTGAATGTCAGGGGAGACTGCTGGTGTTCTGCCTGGGCATGGAGGCCTTGTGAGAAGAGCAGGAGGAGAGGGTTGCTGGAGGCACTGATGGTGAAAGTCTTTACTCAGACCTGGTCTCTGCTCATCAGCCTTGCCTTAGTGTGATGAATGTATTAAACTGGCAGTGCATGTCCACTCAAGGTTCAAAAGGTGGTTTGGGAGTGAGTCCTTAGATGCAAATACATACAAGAGAAACTTGCTCTTGCTTAAGTTTACCTTGCTTATAAACAAGTGTGGATTAGGCAAGTGTTGCTTTATGTTTGTGTAGGTACAGGACCGGGTATATGACTCTTGAGAGATACAATCTTGGGATGTTCTTCCAGGATTTTTTTTCCTACCCTGCGGCAAATTGAAGAATCCTGGTGGTTCTCAGGTTTATTTAGCAAAGACCTTTGTCCTGTTTGCAGTGGTAGGGAAGGAAGGATGCTGGCTGACCTTTGGGAGATGTAGATACACAACTTTGACTTGAGCATATCAATTACAAATGTTCATGTGTGAGCCTGTCTTGCAGAAGAGCATCCTACATGTCACTGATGTGGCCTTGCAGTGTTACATTTCCTGCAAGATGGGATATATTCAGAACTCTGTAGTGAAGTGAGTGCCTGTTGGATCCCCAGAACCTGAATGAATGGAAACAATGAAGTTGATCCAAAGCAACTGATTGTGCCAGTGTGGAGTCTGCAGCAGGGTTTTGGTCTTTCAATGCACGTTCTGTGCTGTGCTATTTAGTGACTAGGGCTAGATGCCTTGGCAAGTAGTGGAAAATGACTCCATGGGATTGTTAGTCAAATTACTGAGATAAGGGCAGGTATTAAACCAAAACAAAACAGGACTTAAATATACTTATTGTTCCTTTTAAAGTTTTAGAAAAGAAACAAAAGCAGTGATGAATCTGGCTGAATGTTGGCAGAACCCTTAAAGAGTTGATGAGTGCTAATAAAATAACATTAAAGTCATGATAAGAACTTGATCTCCTATTTTAGAACCCTACAAAATGGTGCTGCTGCAGTTCCATGCACTCTGTTGCATATATTCTGATGTGATAGGGTGTTGGGAGGAGGAGAAGGGGGAGGGATGTGTTTTCTTTCAGACCTACTTGGAGCAAATGGTAAATGAGTCTTTGTTCTTGCTCATGTCCTATTGCTATATTTGTCCCTCTGAATGTGGGACATGAGCACACTTTAATGATGCCCCAGACTTTGTCTCGGGTGGGAAAGTGTAGCTGTGGTAACTAGTGTCAATGGGGAAAGGCAGCAGAGATGTCTTAGTTTCTCTGAGTCACATATAGTGAGCTGCAGGAGAGCTTCAGGCAGTTAAAGTGGATTACAGTGGAGAATTCTGCTGTAAGAGAAATCGTTGAAATTTTTAGATTGTGAGTTGCTTTGAAAGTCAAAGCTCTTTGGTATGTGAACCTACATGGTTTAGCCTAAAGGAGACAGGGGCTGTGTGAGAGCTAGCTATTTTTCTGGTAAACTTTCCAGTGCAGCAAGAAGTTGACTTTGTAATTTCTGAGTACTGAGGATGCCTTTTTTCTTGGTCAGTCCCCTGGTTCTTCATGTGATATGAGCTCGGTGGAACTCACTGTTCTGGGCAGTGGCTGCATATTTCCACCTTTCCTGGCCAGCTCGCTCTCTACATGTATTTGGCACTGGCCCCCAGTTGCTTTAGTGTATCACCCAGAACAGCTAATCACTTGTGCCAGAATTCCTATAATGAGGTACCTGAGTTTCTTAGTAGAGTTCATTGAACTATACTCTGTCACCTTAATATATTAATGTTGTGGAATGTCACTAGGCAGTTTAATTATTTAAGCAGCAGTGGCCAAGATGTTTGGGGCTTGTGGTATGGTGCAAGCAGCATTATGCAGAGTTAGCTTTGCCTTTCTAAAGTGGGAAGTACTTACATTTTCTATCTTGCAGAAATTACATTTGAAAAGATAAGAGGTAGTTGAAAGAGTCATGGTGGCCTGTCCCAGCTAGGGTGGCCTGGGTGCTATCTCTGGGTAACACACATGTAGGCAGCACTCCTTTTGGTACTTCTAGGAAGGCTCCTAAAGAAGATGAGTCATTGCTGATTCCTGTGGGGTCACCCAAGGAACTGGAGATGGTGACCGCAGTGGCAGCTCTTCTGGGCTGGAGGAGGAGAAGGGTCATTGCTCTAAGCACAGCACCCTTCCCTCTGCCTCCCTTTCTTTTCACCATCCCTCCTGCATTTTTGATGTGTTAGCTAGCAGCCTGGTGATGAGGCTCACATTCTTGCTGAAAAATGCTGTACATTTACTCAGAAGCCATCTTAAAGCAAATGGTCTGAATCTGAATTCTTGCCTGGTACTACCAGGCTGGAAAGGGCGAGTGCCTGAAAACTGGAATTTCCGACTTAGTGAGTACTAAGAGGTGGCCTGCATGGTGTAGCTTAAGAGGATACAAGATACCTTGGATTTGGGATTTAAAACAGAAGCTCTCTCTGATAGCTTGCAGCACTGAGGAAAATATTGTTTTAATTAAGCAAAACACGTCCCTCTCTTGCTCTCTCTTTTGTCTCTGTTTGGATAACTTGCATGACTTTATTGTCAGCTTCTCCTCTGGCTAGCTAATGGCTATCCATTTCAGTGGTGTAGGACTCTGAGGCCAGCTGCCACAGGCGCTTTCTGTCCCCTGTGACTGGTGTGCTGGCCAAGAGCCAGCTTTCAGATCAGCCCTGGTGCTTTTCTGCCTTTAAAATCCTGGATTTGGTTCATGGAAACAGCTGGAATTAGAGGGCTGACTGTCTCATAGCAAAGCCTGGGTTGGGAAAGCTGCTTCACAGTGGCCTACATGTTTGTCCATGACTTCTAGAAAAAGTGTACTTCTGTTCCTCCTCTGTTGCTGTGTGTCACCATCCAGGCTGGACTCATGGTATTTATTGCATCTTTTCTTATGTGTGAGTGATTGGCTTTGTGGTGGTGTTGGTAGGGTAGTACTTCTCTACAAATTCCCTGTTCTGCAGTTGTCTTGCCTCTAGCTATAATTATCTTGCAGTTACTAGGTTTATTATTCTGACCTAATAAAATTCCCCACTTGGTAAAAGAAATGCCTTTTTTTTTTTTTTAAATCTAAATATGATTAGAAAAGTCTGTTTTGTTCTCAAGCAGCTGTGTGTGGATTAGTGTGGTGGCAGAATTTGTCTGAGGTTTCCTTTAGTGAGGACAAAGGCCAAGGAAGCATTGCTGAGTTTCTGCTTTAATTGCATCCTAGGCATGTAATTTCTTGCACAAATTATTTTGCTCTGAAATCTCTGCAGGAACAAAGGAAGATGGGGTCCCTGCTTCCCCCTCCCCCCCACTAAAGCTAATACTTTGCAGAGAATGTGAGCGGTAGTGTCAGGTAACATCAGCTGGTTTAATTGGTCCTTGTGAGTAGCAGCCCAGCAGACCACTGAGGACACATCCAAAGTCCCCCTCGGGTGCTTTGCTTTTTATATCGTGGCTCTAGCTCTGAGAGTGGTGGGGCCAGTCTGCCTGCTGCTGTAGCAGGCAGCTCTCATGCCCATTCCACAGGCAGTCACAATTTCTTGGACCTCATCCATAAGTAGCCTCAACTGGTTACCCCAGCAGAAGGCTCTGTAATTTTTGGCTGGCTTAATGAGGTTGTCAGAGTAAGGTAAATGCAGAACTGATGTGGATGTGTGAGACAACTTCTTTCTGTGGCATTAAGCTTCAGATCAGTTCTTGTGAAAACAACAGCCTTAGGCTGAGGAAAGCTGGTTTTGAAGAACCATGTCCAGTTTGGAAAATCTGCTTTGTTCCTTCTGTGGCTTGAGAGCATCACTCCATCGTAGAAAGTAATTTAACTTTTGTGCTTGTAGCTGTGATGACTGGCAGCAGCTCAAGGTAATCGAGGCATGACAAGAATTCCTTACTCCCTTCTGCCAGTGCCTGAGCCTGGGCTCCTGATTACATTCCCAACTAGAACAGGGCTGTTCCATCCCTCAGAGGGGAACAAAGCTTTCCCTTCACCCTCACCCCAGTGTTACTGCCTTTGATTTTTTTTTTTATTTTTTGTGTGTCTCAAGTTTTATGGTAAAAAACTTTGTTGCATACTGTATGTACACCTTATGATTAAACAGAATTTTTTTCTTCTTAAGTAACTGTGAGGAGCAGCTGCAGAGGAATTTAATGTGATATCTTGTATGTGCTTGTCTCTCACTTTTTCCATTACTCAGGTTGGTTAAAGGAATTCAACATAAGCAAGTTCCCAAAAGTGTCATGTTCCACTTTCTTCCTCTCAAGTGTATTTGCCAAGTAGCTATCTAAAGCTTGCAGTCCTTCTAGGTTTTGGATTGTATTTTCCTATCTAATATCTGTAAAACAAGAGCTTCCTACAGGCTGTCACTCTCAAAAGTTAAAAGCTGAAGACACATGTCCTCTGCTCACCGTGCACTTTGCTGTGCCACTGTGGGAGCCTTTGGTGATGGAAGATTTGCCCTGTACTTATTTATCCTGCGTGTTTAAAACCAAACTATCTTATGGAAAAGTTACATTACTTTGGGAAGTGAGGCATGCAGTGCCATCTGTCTGTAGATGCAAAAGGCAGACAAGAATCTGGGACTACAAAGGAAGTTGTTGGTACTTTAAAATGAAAAACGAGCCCTTGCTGTCTTCACTGTGCCTGCCAGGTGTGAGCTTCTTGGCTCCATCAAGGTGAGATGACTTTTCCAGTGGTACTGTGACTGGGAGACTGATAGCTGGAGCTATGAGCAATTGCTGCTGTGGCAGCAGAGGGAAACATGGCAATTCTTGTAGAAATTCAGGGAGTGTCACCTGTTCTGTGCTTATATATTGATATCTATTTGTAGTCATGCTGTGGCTAATCTTGCTCTTGACTGTTAAAGGCTCCTTCAGCAGAACTTGGCCTGTTTGACTGATTGTCAATGGTTTAACCAGAGCATATTAGTTCGTGCATAGATGACTAGCCATAAATGCTGTGCAAGCGTGTCGCTGTGTCGCACCGAAAGCCAAATGGCAGAAACACAATGCAGCACCAAAGAGCTATTGTAATGACGGATGAGACTATAATAGACCAGGGATAGAGGCTGCAGTTAAAGGTTAATTCACCCATGCCTGGGAAAAGGCAGCTCCTCTTCCCAGAACCAGCTGCTGCTCGAACAAAGAGCTGCAGCCCAAGCTGCTGAGCCACAGAATTAGGGGTACACGGACTCTTCGGGCAATCGTGTGCTGCTGAACTGCCTCACGGCCATGGCTTCTGCACTCCAGACGCTGCCCAGCTGCCCTCCATGCTTGTAGCTGCCTGATGGATCTGGCAAGCGCGCTCCCAGCGGGATGTCTCCTGCTCGTGCGCGCTCCCAGTCGGCTGCGCGCGCTGCCGTGCTCCCAGCACCGCAGTGTTGGGAGCGAGGATTGGCTGGGCACTGCTGCAGTGGGGACGCAGCCTGGGTGTTCAGCCTTGCTGCTCATCAGCTGTACCGTTGGGATGGAGCGGGACGCGCGGGTTAATTGGCAGCTCTGAGGAGCTCCTCTCCGAGAGGTTCATCTTTAGCGTTCCTCTTAAGCGCAGCGTCTCGGCTTCTCTGGCCAAGCAGCCTTCAAAGCTCAGCGTCTCAGTTTCTCTGTGCCAGGGGTCTTGTGCTTTGTCTATTGCCATCAGATTTCTGAGGCTCTGGTACAATGAGCTGCTTGTCAGGCCAGGCACGACTGCAGTAGCAGCAATTTCAAAAGGCAGGAAGCGTCCGCAGGAGCGATCTGTAAAGAATCGGAGCCCGTGGAGTCGCTGGGTTGAACCTCCCGTTGGCTGCCGTACCGATTCCCATCTTGGGGTGCTTGGTAGTGCAGTCACATCATCCTTGGCAGCTCCTGAGTGTGCAGGGTTTCCCTGCCTGGGATGCTCGCTGGAGCAGCAATGCTGCAGACCCTTTGGCATTTTCTGTCTAGCATCCTTCCCAGGGCCATATGCCAAGGTCCTGCAGATGAAAAAGAGGATGAGGCCAGAAACACCACCCCAGTTCCAGGCCCCGGGGAGAAAGGACCAAAGATGGTGGGGAAGCTACAGGACAGAGGGACTGATCCCACTGAAAGGAGACCAACTATCCTACTGGTGGTTGGACCCGCAGAGCATTTTCCAAAGGTAATGGGATATCCAGGGGCTTGAGGAGGGGCTGGAGCACATGACAGTGGAGTGTGTGGTCTGCTGGGAATAGGGGTGTTGCAGGAGGAGTGTATGAGTAGCTGGGGGTGGGGGTGTGTTTATTTGGGGAGGGGGGAGAGGAAAAGGAAAGGAACGGACTCCAATACGTGTGCTTGCTGGCAGGGGAACAGGGGGACTAGGGGCATGACTGTGAAGAGAAGAGGTGGTCTAAGCTTTCTGACATGACTTTCAAACCGGGGGAAAAGAATGCTGTTTAGGGGCAAAGGGGAATATGAGGGTCTTGAAGGTTCCTGGGCAACTTGTAAGAAGCATGAGTGAGAGGGCAGGGAATGATAACGCAGGTTACTGATGACTCCCATCCCTGCACTGGAGACAGGCAAAGGATCATATAGATTCTGAAATATTCCAGGGTTGGTCTCTGGTAATTTGGCAAGCCCCTGGCAAAACCAGCAAGCTTTGAGCAAATGAGTAACTGGCTGTATTATTTGAATGGCAGAGCCCAAAAGAGAGTAAAGCCTGTCCCCGGGGAGCGGGTGGCATAAGGGAGAGACTAAAATCTGCATGAGGATGGGAACTTCCCAGGGAGTGGGAGAATGGGGAGGGGGTGGTGGCATATAATTGGCGGAGAATAAATGGTGAGGCTTTGTCTGGGGGGAGGTGAACAAAAGCTGCTTAGTTTAGTGCCTGGGCTCCTAGCACCATGCTGGCTGACTGCAATTCTGGTTTGGTTTTGATGGGGAGGATGGTGCAGTCACCTCTGACTACGTGTGGTTTAAGACCAAGGGTGTGACCTGGGATTAGGGGAGAAAGAGCTGGGCATAACCCCGGTGAGTGGTAGGAGCTTGGGATAATACTGAAGGGCTGTGGCAGGGACAGGGGTGTGAGACTTGCAGGATCCAGTTTATTTTACAGGGAATCGGGCATGGTTGTTGCTGTAAGCTTTCTCTCTAAAATCTGTTCTGCTGCAGATTTGAGTGGAAATGGGCAGAGTGGCATTTCACATTCTGGGGAGCAGAAGCCACTCCCTGCTTGGATCAGACTGAAAAACCTGCAGGGACTTTTGCTTTCGTCTCTTATCATTAGCAGTTAGCACTGTGCATCCTCTTCAAAAAGAGGAGTGTGCGCATTTTGAGGTGGACTTGTGTGCACAGAGGGTGAAGAAGGACAGAGGCTTAGAACTGAAGGAAGTTGTGATGAAAACCTTTATAGAGTTGTGCTGAAAATCTCTGGTGTCTTCCAGGGAACAATGGCCCCTCAGTCAGGCAGAGTCCTTCTGTTCACACCTGCAAATGAAGCCTTCTCTGAAAGCTCATAGCTTTCCTGTGTGACCCTGGAAAGTTCTGCTGCATAGGAACTCTAAAACTGGCTAATGGAGAAAACCTAGAGGATAAGGATGTGGTAAAATAGAGTTATTGCAGCTTAGGAAATAACTGCCCATCTGCTAGGAGGTTGTGACTGTAATTTTAGCCTGCCCTGATTGTAAAGTAAAAGGCAGTGTAAAGCTCTTCTGTTGAGGATTAAGCAGATACATTTACCTTGCAGCTGAGGCTGGCTAATGCTGCGTCCAGCCGTTGGCTCAGCTGGTGGACAGTAACTTGTTAAGCTGCAATGACTTGTTTGTGCTGGATCTGTGTTTTAATTACCTGTCTGAAGGAGAAGTGTTGCAAAAAGTCTGGTACAGCCTTTGGGCTAGATTATAAACCGCTGTGAGCAAACAGGATTATTTGGTGTTCGAAGAAAATGTGAGGGGGACGCAGCTTTTGTTCACTGATTGTGACCTTGGGAGAGGTCTCTTGACTGGTATGCCACTTTGATAAAAACACCTGTAACTGCCAATCTCCTAAAAAGACACAAATTATCACACTTGATACCGGGGTTACTGTAAGGAATTGACAAGTATGGATAAATGTGACTGGCTGTGCTTCCTAGCCTTGGCCCTTCAGTCTTCACCTTGTCATTGGCATGTTTCTGCTAAGATCCTTGCTTGAAGGTAATGATTTCAACATGAGGCTGTTTCTGCAAATGTGATGTGTTGGCCCCTGTGTGTGTGTACACAGGAGAGAGGTATAATCTGCCCCTGATGTCACCATCTGGACTTGTAACTTTGGATCTGTGTGTTGTCAGTGGATCAGGTCACCTTTCCTTGTTACCTTTATGTCCAATACCATGTCATGTTTTCTGCCTTTTTCAATCCCTATCCTTCCCCTTGCACAGCCTTGGCTGGCTGCAGCACTTTACTCTGCTGGGGGCTCTTAAATGATTAACTATTCTCTTTCAGACACTTTACTGTTGTTTTGTGCTTTGTGAGAACTTTCTGTACTGTACAATTAATTATAAGCTAGTTTCTAGAAATGAAAAAATGCCAAGTTAGCAGAACCGAGTGAAAACTTCAAGCAATAGCTCTTCTTTCTGGCCCAGGGTGTGCTTGCCCCGAAAGCTGTTTTGCCTGTGAAGAAGGATGTTAGTTATGTAGCTGTGACGCTCACTGGCACTTGATATTTTTAGAAACTTTTTTTTTAGCAAGGAAATTCAAATTTAAACAGCATACTTTCCTGCTCCTTGTATGGCTGCATCCTCCCATCCTTTGGGAGGTACCTTCTGGAGCTGATGTAGTAAACTAGTGATGAAGCAGATGCCTTAGAAGAGTAAAAATGACTTGGAAAGGTTAGCATTGGAATGGCAGGGTATTGAAACTGGTCACACTGCAGCATTTAAATGAGAACCAAATCCTATAAATAAAATATTTGCAGCTTCCTTGATGGCAAGAAAAGTGACCCTTCTGTGGAAGGAAGATGGACCCCTCTAGTGCTCCCTTTAGCAGAGGAGAGTATTAGCTAGGCTGGCTTCATGTCAACCAGAAACATGTAGGTCCAACTCTGGCTTCACTGGCAGACCTAATGGATGGAAAGTGCCAGGGAGTACTGCCTTGAAAGGACTGACTTTATTTGGAGCTCTTTGCCCTGTCCTTGGTTGGATCAGGAATAGACTGTGCTAATGAGGGATGTACTGTCCGCAGCTCATGTCTGAACCCTAGGTGGATGTGCTGCTGCAGGGGTTGGAGGATTGGGGCCAGCTCTGTCTGCTGAGCCTTGGGCACTGACCCCAGACTAGTTGTGTTCTAGCAGTCCTGGTCCTTGCAGCTCTGAAGAGCTATCTTGCTTTTGAGTACTTCCAGGTTTACCAGGATTAATTCTTTTAGATGAAAACTAAAAGCTTGTTAATACTTATTTAGTTCCCATTGTCATTATAACCAGAATTGCTGCTATAAAGTTCATTTGTAATGTCTCTCCATCTTAGCTCTCTGTCCTGTAATGAATAGCCTGCTTAAAATCAGCATTCTTAACCTCATTACCTTGCTCCTTTCCTCTGACGTAGGTAGTAGGGATTTTTCCTAAAAAGTGCAGATTTGGCTTTTGTCTCTTGCTGCCAGTTCCAGACAGAGTTTATTAGGAAAATCTGCATCACGTTGGCATAGCAACTGAGCTGCCAAGCAGCTATAACAGTGATGCTTGGCAACTTGTGGGAAGAACTACAGAGGATCTTAAGGCTTGGTGGGGCAAATCTGAGGTACATTTGTTCAGTTACTACCCAGAGCTGGGAGGAAGCTGCCCACCTTGGTCAGGCTGCTGAAGGTGTTTGCTTTTGGCTGGTGGTGTGTAGCATTAGGGTGCTGCTTGCATGAGACTTGGCTTGGTGGGAAGGCTGGGGTGTGCTGTTGGCCTGTGTGTAGTGAGCTGCTGCAGCTGATCTTTAAGAGGATCTGGAGTCTCTGAGAAGATCCTGTTTTCGTGCAGAGAGACGTCAGCAGGGAGTAGGTTAAGCCTGGTTAGGTAACGTGGCAGTGGTGCCATGGTAGGTGAGGTGCCTGGGGGGAGGGTGCAGGAACCCGTCACAGTTCTCAAGGGTACCAAATTGCTGCTGGCAGTGATCTATTAAGCTCTATAAAAACCTCATAAAACCCTTGAAATAAAGTCCCAGATTAAATATTCTCAATTCCTGTGGTTGACATTTAGCTCCACAAACATCTTATTACAGACCTTGGCTTTTTTTTAAATCTAAAGAACAAAACACCACGGGAAGGACGTCAAGGCCCCTTGTGCAGTAGGATCTGAGGAGGGGAGTGCTTGTTGGACTTTGCACTGGCCAAGCAGTCTGTTTAAAGAGAGCAAACACAAGAAAATATTGCTGTGTCTGCAGTGATGGGGAAAGTTGTTAGCTGGACTGGCTTAAACCAGTGTAGCAAACATGATGTGTTACTTCAAGTGCAGGCAGGATTATAGTTTTGGTTATTGGCTGTGCATCTTCCTTGTGATAGCTTCTCTTTGACAAATATCAAGACTATAACTTCATTTTAAAATTCATGTTAGCAATTAGTAATTCTGTAGAGAGCAGCATTGTTACCTGCTGCCCTCCTTACTCTCGCTGTAGTGCTAGGTGTTACTCTATACATCAAACTTCACTAAATGCTTAGAAGCCTGTAATTATATCCACAGTAAATGATGTGTGTGCCACACTCCCTCTTCAGCCTGGCTTGCTCCTGGTGAAAGCTCAGGAACTCTTTTACGAAGTGGTTAAATTGTAAATGGTAGATACTGGAAAATGTTGTTCTGCCCAGGCCACTTCTCTTGATAGCACATAACTGACTGCAGTGTTTAATTGTGGTTGGAAGAGGGGGAAGAACTATTAAGCTGGAGTAACTGCTGTGTGGATGCTTAGCTGGAAGGCTTTGAAGCAGCTGGGTCTGTTTTGAAGCCTGCCCTTGATTTTGGTGGTTTTCTTGGTATTGGGCAAACCTTCCCCAACAGGCTTTACTGCTGCTGCCTGTGTTAGTACCTTTGGAGTGCTGCAGAAGAGAGACATCTTGGTGTGCAGGAGCTGTCTGCTCCTGTCTGACACAAGTGTTTGGGAGAAATTGCAACCAAAGCAAATCAACTCTGGCATGGCAAAGTAACCTTATAAATGTGGAATTTCAAGGCTTTTGCTTAAACTGGATATCCCAAACATGAAAACAGTGAGTGGCTGGCATCCTCCTGTGTTCTGGAGGAAGAATTTGTGGGATGAAGATGACAGTGAGATTCCTCCTGTGTTGTGTGGTGGGAAAGGCTATGATCAAGACTGGTCCCTACTTGCTGTGTGTGTAAATCCCCGGGGAGTGACAACAGGATCAGAAAGGACTGATGAGATCTAAGGAACAGCAAGTGAGCTGTCTCGGATGTTGGCTAAAAGCCTCTTGAGTTAGAAGACATGCCCAGTAAGAGTGTCAGTGCGTGTGATATAAGGTCTAAGGGCTCAATGGGAGCTGGGTGTTGAGCAATGGGAGGCAACTCACATGCCTCCTCGAGATCTGCTGTGTGCCGGCAGCTGGGTGGGACTATCCAGCCACGGCTTCCCTTTTAAGTCGAAGGGCAGGGCTTGCACAGCCAATCCCACCGGAGCCCGCTTTGCTCATAACCATGTGTCATAAGACTTGCTGGCATTTCCTTTCCACTACGCACTGAAATTAGCTCAGGGAAATCACTCGGCTTTACTTCCCTTCCCAGTTGTTCTGAGCAGAGCAGCTGAGTCTCTGGCTCAGAAAGATGCTTTGCCTCTGTCTTTATGTGCCAGTGTTTGGGGAGGCACAGACCGAGTTTGAGTACTTTGAGTCGAAGGGACTGCCAGCTGAACTCAAATCCATCTTCCGACTCAGCCTCTTCATTCCTTCCCAGGAGTTCTCCACCTACCGCCAGTGGAAGCAGGTATGGAGGAATGGGAGGGAGCAAACGATGCAGGGGTGGTCTCCAACACACTGAGTCGCTGCTCAAGGGGGAAGATGTGCTAATAGCTCTGCGGTAGTAGTTAGGCATGGCATGGGAATGCTTCTCTTGCCTCTTGGCAGGGATTGCCAAAGCAGCATGGAGTGGATATTTGTCTTTTTTGTTTCTTTTGGCTTGAATCTGATGAGATCTTGGTGTGTCTAAGACTATTTAAACCAGGTGATTTGAATAGAAAAAGGGGTTTTCCAGACTATGGATTCCTCTGCTTTAACTGGTCTGCTCAAGTATGTTTCACATCCTCTTCCTTCTCCTTACATCCTTCCTCCTGTCCCCCTTTTGATGGGAGGTGAGTAATCTAATGACAGCTGCAGCTGGGGCAGGACTGGTCCCGGTGAGGGTGAGCAGGTTTGTGCTGTGAGCTGGAGAGCAGCTTGACAGTGCTGGGTGGGCTGAGCCAGGGGAGGGAGGCTGTGTGAGAGTGTTTCCCTCTGCTGCAGAAGGGAGCAGCACTAAATCCATGGAGCACTCCCTCCAGCTCTGTATCACAGCCCTTGCTTTCAACCTGCTGCTGCTGTCAAGAGCCCAGACAGCTGAGTATTGAACAGCAAAGCTGGGTAGGCTTTCCATACCTTTATGCAGGCACACAAGCAGGGGTCATAACAGTCTTTGAGACATGTGAGGGTCCCAAAATGTGCTGCAGGCACAGTGTTACACAAATGACCATAGGTATGTCTGCAGCCAGCGTAGCTGTGCACGAGCAGTTCTGTCCATGGAGTTGATGTGTGTGTGCACTGTTAAAGTTGAAGATATATTTGTTCATATCTCTGGAGCAGATGCTGGGAATTTGGCTTTCTCACCCTTCACACGTGTTGCAGGTTACTGGTTGAGAAGTTTGCAGTGGTTTTGCTTTGAAATTGTGGAGAAAGAAGGCTATAACAGCAAGGCAGCTTTGACTACCTGCAGTCTCTGATCACTTTCTGTGGTTAAGGAAGCACTTGCACAGTCACATCTTGCAGTGCCTCCAAATTATTCCTGCCTGTCAACTGGTTGGGGTTGCCAGTCAGAGGGAAGCCCTGATTCAGCTGTTCAAGGCCAATCTGCTGACGTTTGAGGGGTGTGGGTCTATCTTTAGCTCACAAGTTGAATGTGGGGGTCATATCTGAACTTTACAACAGTCATATGATAAATGGTGGTTAAGAATATTAGGCATACCTCAAAGGTCAAGGCAGCTGGGACAGTACTTTCTTATTTAAGGGTCATAAAATGATTAGGAATAATCCTTATAGCATTAGGGCTAAAGTGACAGGACTTGGTGAGGTGAGAGTGAGTTTTAATAGTGAAGTGCTTAGTACTGAAGCCATTTAAAATGTCATTGAAACAAAGAAGGCTTATGAAGGTTACTGGTGCTCATAAGCTGGTATCACGATAAGCTTAGGTTTGCCTGTTACCTTTGAAGCCTAAATACTGAACAAAATATTGGTGAGCAGAGGGTTAGCCTAGAGTTTGATCTCAGCTCAGAGCTTCCTTGCCAACCCATCTGCTTTTACAAAAGGTAGAGCAAAAATTTAGGTGATGCAGTAGACTGAGTCACACCTCATTTAGTGTTGCTCACTAATTCCTGTTGAAAAGGACTGGTAGGCTGTCAAAGGCAAGTGACTGAACAAGAAGGGGAGTAGGAACTTTCTGAGCCACATTCTTGCAGTCTAGAGATCACCTCACCTGTCAACAAGTAGCCATGTGCCTTTAGATAGGGAGAGCCCATCTGTTATTGCCCCATGCTGGAGCAAGTTAATTAGTCATTTACCTTGTCCTAGATGTCTGGCACAGAGTCTGATCTTGATTTTAGCTTTGTCCTACTAAGAACCTTTTCTTGTTCTATATGCATCTCATGGAAACTTGGATAATTAAAGCACGTAGCTCCAGGGTGCCCAAACCAGTTCATAGGGGTTTTTATCTTTGACTATGTCCACTAGAGCTAGACAGGCTTTTTCTGGTTGGAGTTAGTTATTGCCAGAAGGAGCTTACTTCTAAGGGTTGTAGTAGGCATGAAATTCCTTCCCCTGTTCAGGTTTTTTATTACCTGAAGTTTTGTGAATCACTTTTTATGCAAATCTCTTGCCTCATACTTAGTTCAAGAACTTCCACAAGGGCTTTGTAAGGTGTTAATCAAGATACAGGACTTAGATTAGCCTCATGTACTAGCACAATATCCCTGATAAAAGAATGAGGCATTTCATTTGCATAAGTTACTCTGGGAGACTACTTCACTGCTTTGCTCAAACTTCTTTGTGTCATAATTCTGTTAGCTACAGAATTAGGTTAGGAAAAGTCAAAGTTATGTAGGAAATTATCTTTAAATATGGTAGAAGAAGAGGCAGATCTGTCTGAATGAACAAAGGAACTGACATAGTTTTTGATTGTTTTCTTTTGAACAGAAAATTGTGAAGGCTGGAGACAAGGACCTGGATGGACAGCTGGATTTTGAGGAATTTGTTCACTATCTCCAAGACCATGAAAAGAAGCTAAGATTGGTCTTCAAGAGTTTGGATAAGAAGAATGATGGTAAACACCTTTCTTGTGCTCATGAGTAGAGTACTGCATCATTAGCTTGTAGTATGTATACTTAAGCTCACAGGCTGATCTTTGCAGGCCGTATTGATGCCCAGGAGATTGTACAGTCTCTTCGGGACCTGGGAGTCAAGATCTCTGAACAGCAGGCTGAGAAAATACTGAAGAGGTGAGGATTCACCTGCTGCTTCTGTTTCACTGTTAAGGCTATTGGAAGGGAATGTAGGGACATGGAACCCATCTCTCTACCCTGTATGCACTTCCAGAGACCTCAGCTTCTCCCTTTTTGCCTATTCCTCTTTATTTTGCATTTTGGAGAGTTACTGGTTATCTTCCTCACCTGTTGTGGTGAAGTGCTTGCACCTGAGCTGATTTGCATCCCTGTCTGACTGTCCTGCTGCCCTGAGCTTGCTGCTTTGGAGAGGGACTGTGCAATTGCTCTTTGGAAATGCTGAGTGCTTTATGCATGTGGCACTAACATGTTAACAACCACTTATCTGTGCTGTTTTTTCCTCTTTCTTTCCTCTGCCACCTTCCCTCTGTCTGTTTGCCTGTGTGTCAGAATAAGGACGGGACACTTCTGGGGTCCTGTCACCTAGTAAGTATTATTTTCCCTTCAGTGTCAGTTATGTCCCTAAGTTTGGTAGGAGGGGGAGCAGCTACTCTTATGGCTCAGTTAAAGGGGTGAGAGAGGGGAGGAAAAAGGGAGCCCACTTCTACCTCTCTGTGTTTGGTGAATAGAAGATTTCCCAGCTTTGTCTTGTGTCTCTTTAGAAGTCTTCTAGTAGTTGCTTTGCAAAGCTTTTCCTTGGTATAGGCCTGAATAACCAAAGGGAAGGGGAGGAGGAATTTGTCATCCAGTGGGAGTCTGTACTCATCTAATGATAATTCTTTGTAGCATGGATAAAAATGGGACAATGACAATTGATTGGAACGAATGGCGAGACTATCACCTGCTGCACCCCGTGGAGAACATTCCTGAAATCATCCTCTACTGGAAGCACTCAACGGTAAGAAACAGTTCCTCCACAGCAGGTCTTGGTCTTTTTCCAGCTTCTCAATCAGAGTCCTGGCCCCCAGGAGCTGATATCAGCAGTTCCTATCTTTTTTTCATGGTTCAATAGCTGCCTTGTAGCCCTAGAAGCTCAATTGCTTCCTGTCCTCTTATCTTGCCACCTATCACTGCACAGGTGATAACAACTGCATATTCTGCAAGAAGATGAGGGTGTTTACTTGGCTTACACCTCTGAGAGTTCATACCAGTGGCCAGCTCCTGCTGGTTCAGGACCTGTTACAGGCAGCCATCCTTCCTGGAGATCTTTCAGTGTGTGAAAATAGCATGTATCGAGATTAAACTGGCTGTGAGCTTGGAAGGTTCCAGAGAGGTCCAGCTCTTTTGCCATGCAGCTGCCTGCCATTGGTTGTTTTGTTCCTTACTGTGATCCACAGTATTTTAATGCAGACAAATGTTCAGCAGTTGCCAGCTTCTTGGACAGCTTCTGAATATGAAGCTTCCCGCTATGATATGCTATCACAGTGGCAGTTCCTGTTGCCAGGTGCAGCAGTAAATGGCTATAAATAAGCTACTGGCTTGGAATAAGCATATTAGTTAGCACTGATAAAGAACAATAAAAATTTTGCAATATCACTAGCTGATGAAACATTTCTCATCACCGTATACTTTTGCAGATCTTTGATGTAGGAGAGAATTTGACTGTCCCTGATGAGTTCACAGTGGAGGAGAGACAGACAGGGATGTGGTGGAGACATCTGGTTGCAGGTGGAGGTGCAGGTGCTGTGTCCAGAACCTGTACAGCTCCCTTGGACCGTTTGAAAGTGCTCATGCAGGTATGATGGAACAGTTCCAGTTTGTTTGAATACCAAGGCAGATTCCTTTCATATTCTTGGATGCCTAGGAGATGATAATGTTCATTGACACAGCACAGCGCCCTGGCTAGGCTTAGTCTCATCGCTCTTATGTTGCTATTTTTGAAAGCTTTTTGGGATTGTTTGAATGCTCAAAGTAATCTTAAAAAGTTATTCTTCATTGACTAAAAAAAGTACAGGGAATCTTTTGGGAGGTAGACATGTGAAAACTCAATAATTAGGGAGCTTTGTGGTTTACAGCACTGGAATACTTGGGTTTTGGTGACAGAGCTTCATGTCTTGTGCTCCCACGAGAGACCTTGGGGCTGTGAGAGTTGAAGTGGTTGTGGTGGTCAGCTGGCAGAGCTCATACTCAGTATAAGTATTATCAAGATTAGAAAGAAGTTAGAAAAAAAAAGATTTTAGCCTGCTTTGACATTGTACCTGCTCTTGAGCCAGCTGAGTTTACCCTTGGTACTTGATCCTACACTAGGTTCAGGAGGTGCCTGTTTAGTCTTTCGTCCAATTTCAGGGGGAGATATTGATTAGATTCATTAGTTAACACTGGACTTGGCAAAAAAAGAAAAGAAGGTTGCTTTCCTATTGTAGAAATTAATCTGGAAGGGATTAAAGCCTTGGCAAATCTCTGAGCAAATAAAAAAGTGCCCTTTTGTCCCTGGATTACAGAAAAATGTAGCACTGTCGTAATCAAGACTGGAATGAATCCAAGCTCACTCTGTCTCTCTCTCTCTCTCTCCCAGGTTCATGCCTCCCGCAGTAACAACATGTGCATCATTGGAGGTTTCACCCAAATGATCCGAGAGGGTGGCCCAAGGTCACTGTGGCGAGGCAACGGCATCAACGTGCTGAAGATTGCACCAGAATCTGCCATTAAGTTCATGGCCTATGAGCAGGTGAGTGAAAGGGCACAGACAAGTCTGGCTGCAGAAGGGTTTGCACAAGGACAAGCTGACAGGAATAACAAAAAAAAAAAAGGTGGCTGAGCTGAGTGAACCTCAATGTCTGTCTGTGTTGGCTTCTCCAGATCAAGCGGTTCATCGGGACTGACCAAGAAATGCTGAGGATTCACGAGCGGCTCTTAGCTGGTTCTCTGGCTGGGGCCATTGCACAGAGCAGCATCTACCCGATGGAGGTGAGGCAGGTGGCTGATCATCCAGCCCATCAGGGGTCAGGGTAAAGTGCTGAGGTGGGAAAATGTGGGTAGGCCACCAGCACTGTATAGTATGGCTAGGCTTCACAAACGAAGATCCAGGGAGGGCTTCACCCACGCTCCTCATCCGCGCCTTTTCCAAGCGCGCTGATAAAAAGAGGATAGCAGATAGCACCCTCGAGCCTGCCCAGTGGATTTTTTTTAGGTGAGACACAGCATGTGCAGAGCTGGACCTACCCTTTAGTCCTAAGGTTCATTTGCCAGGGCCTAGCAAGCTTGGACACTGGCAGCGAAGTCCTTAGGATGGAGGTTTAACCTCTTAGCTGGAAGGCCTTACAGGGCTAAACGAGCTCCATCTGCCTGGGTTTGGAATCAGAGTTGTCCTTCTCCTAGGATGACTGCCAGAAGGCTAATGAGCTCATCCTCCCCATCCAAGGATTCTAGGAACATGGGTATCACTCCCCACACTTTCCCTTGGGCAATGAGTTTAATGCTCCCTCTGCTGTGGGCACAGTTATGGCACCAGGGGCCACAGCAGACCACAAGGGATTTTCAGACTGACCAGCACTGTGGTAGCTTCATTAATGAACTCTGAGAGGTGCTTTCAGGTAATACTGCTCATGTGACACTTGCTGTAGTCCTGACCATCATGCTCTTAATGGTGATGTCTGTATGTTTTTCTCCTCTCCTGTAGGCCTTCATGGTATTTATTCTTGTCCCCTAGGTTCTGAAAACACGGATGGCTCTAAGAAAGACAGGACAATATTCAGGCATGTTGGACTGTGCCAAAAACATCCTTTCCAAGGAAGGAATGGCTGCCTTCTACAAAGGCTACATCCCCAACATGCTAGGAATCATTCCATATGCTGGTATCGACCTGGCAGTTTATGAGGTATGAAGCCTGTAACCTGTTGTAGGGTTATGCTGATTGTGTAGCTTTATCATGTCAGACCTGTCAGTTACTACAGGAGTTTAAGTAATTTGTGAAAGCTTTCCTGATCAGCCTTATGAGACACAAATGGATTCTTCTTTTTTTTTTTTTTACCCCAAGTGATGATAATCCAATACAATGATTCTCCTTTCCTAGTCAGTATTCTGCATAGTCCTTTGTTTCTTTTTTTAATGAGAAAACTGCAGCAGAAAATTAAGGGAGTTTTGGCAGGCACTACAGTAGCAGTATCTTAAAAAGATTTGAGAAGCCTAGTGCTTCTGATCCAATTTACACATAGCTTTTTCTGGGCCTTTATTCTAGATCTTTTATGTAGTGTGACATTCTTTTAATTGCCTCTTCACTGCTAACATCTGGCTTGTTCCTTCCAGACACTAAAAAATACCTGGTTGCAACGCTATGCTGTCAACAGTGCTGATCCTGGAGTCTTTGTTCTGCTGGCTTGTGGCACCATCTCTAGTACCTGTGGACAGCTTGCTAGTTACCCACTGGCTCTTGTGAGGACACGCATGCAGGCCCAAGGTGAGAACTTCTGGCAACTGTGGGAACTCCTGTCATGGACTCTGAGCAGGATAAAGGTCCTCTAGTGTAAACATTGCAACAGCTGCCTTCACTGGCCTCTGCAGCTCAGCAGTGGGCTGTTTGCCATGCTGCAGAGGACAGTGGACTTTGTGCTGCCCTAAGCTTCTGGAGCCAAGCACCTCCAGGACAGAGGTTCTGTTTGGCTCAGATCAGGAGTATGGTGCTGAGGGTGTCTGCAGAGCAATTTGGGGAAAAAATGGCTGCAATGTGCAGCACAGCTGTAGCTTGCTGAGAAGTTAAATGCTGTCCCCTATGAAACATCTTTGCTCTGTGGATATCCACAGGAAGCACATGAATCAGAAGTGCTCTGTGAGGCAGATGTTAAAGTATTTTCGCTGTGTAGGCTGCATTATTTATTGTGGCTCTCCTATTTCAGCTTCAGTGGAGGGTGCTCCTGAAGTGACCATGAGGGGACTGTTCAAACACATTCTGAAGACAGAGGGAGCGTTTGGTCTTTACCGGGGTCTGGCACCCAACTTTATGAAGGTGATCCCAGCTGTGAGCATCAGCTACGTGGTCTATGAGAACTTGAAGATGACTCTGGGCGTGCAGTCACGGTGACCAGGAGATGCTGAGGACTTTGAACTCTGAAATCTTGGGGTGCAATCCCAAGACTTATAGCCATCTCTCATTCTGTGAATGTGTTGACACTAAGCTGACTAAGCAAAGCTGTGAAATCTCAGATAGTTTGTGAGTCAGTAAGGGGGAGGGGGGAGGACCTGGTGTCCTTTGCTATCTTGCTACTCAGAGCTCCACATAAACCACCACATGGTCCTTTTTGTTGGGCCTTTTGGGAGACCAGGAGGCCAACTCCTGGGAGAATCTTAAAGGTGTGAGTTTGAGGTCAGTTCCCAGCAGCATGGCAGAGTAGCAAAGGTTTGGGTAACAGGTCTGCTGTCAGCGTATTGTGTGGACAGAGCTGTTTTCCTGCAGATGAGCACCTTCTGACTTGCTGAAAGAGCTTCTTTTTCCATTCAGAGAGCTTCTTTTTCCATTCAGTTAATTTCCTACCCATTGTTTAAATTTGTACAAACCTTGTGTAGGAGCTGCTGCCACACCAAGGCTTGTTACTATGTTTACATATATTCCATTGGGTAGGAGACATTCATGTTTTGCTTCCAAGACTTGACATGAAATATAACTTCTAACTCTACTGGTTTTGAGGGCTGGTGGGCAGTGGTTTATCCAGACAGACTGAAGGTTACTTAGGCCAGCCTAATGAAGAATTAGGATTATTTATTTTTTTATAGGTTTAAGTGTGTCTCATAAATCCACTAACAAGATGCACTTACTAACAGAAGCAGCAGACCAGAGCCTGCATGCCTATATCCTTTGCATGCTGGATTGGCTTGTCTTATACTCAACAGGGGCTTGGAAAAGGGAAGGCAGGAGAGCCCTCGAGGGACTGGCACCTTGATGCATGGCTTTAGTGAACAAAAGACAATATTTCACAGCTCCTGTGCAGTTGTGCTCCCAGCACGACAGGAGAGCCCCTGTGCAGCGTTGCATGGACCTCTGAATTCCATTCTGCCTGGTGCTGAGGGTGGCTGGTGGACCTTTTCCAAACTCTGTGCCTACGCTGCTATCTATCTCTTTAGACCTCTTTGTAGATTGATGTCCAGGTTTGCATTAGCAGGAGGGAGTCTCCAAGCCAAGAGTATGTCTGCTGTGGGAAGGGGTGTTAGGGAGAGGGGCTGGTTGTCACTGGAAGAGGTGAGCTTTTGGTCCTGAAGATGTGCTTGCTTTTCTTTCAAAGGGTGCTTTTCATAAGGCTAAGGGAAAGAGCTGGCTTTAAAATTTCTCTTGGCTGCATTATGGGCTACTTTAGTTGATAGGATCTGGCTTTTGAGGCCTGGGAGATCCTCATCCAACTTTTTTCATCTTGGGCAAAATGGACCAGCGATGCATTCCACTGTTTTACTGCTTAAAGCATATTTATTTTGTATTTATTTGAACAGAGTTATGTTGAACTATTTTTATAGACTTGTTTAAATATTGTTACTGTGCTTGTATCTCTCCTGTGTTAAAAAGTTCTCTATTTGTTCTCTTACATCACACAGCTGAGTCATGGGGAGGGATGCTAAAGACACTGGGGTCCCTCCCCTTTGGGGCTTGAGCTGCCTTCCCCATGTTTGGGGTTGTTGCTGGAGGACCTCAGCCCAGAGAAATTTTGTAGCAAGAAGCCATAGGAGAGCAGGGAGCTGGTGAGAAAGCAAACCCCTGGGAGGAGGGGAGGGAGAGGGTATGCTGTGAGGCTTGCCTTACTTTGGAATTGCCTCTGTGCCTGGCTGAAATGCTTCCGGGTGGATGGTTGAAGTTGGGATGTAGAAGGTCTGTGTATGTTGCATGTCACAATGGCTAACTGAGAGTGAACTTGGGGAATCTTTAAAGGGGGAGGGGAGAAATCTCAGGGACTAAAGAAAATACACAAATTCCCAGAGAGATTGAAGGAAACTTAACACTTGGACACAAGCTGCTGCAGTTGTGCTTTGAGGCTGAATCAGCAGCCCCTGATGAGCCCACATCAGATGGGCACTGTGGAGACAAGCATCAGAAATCAGAAAAGGATTTGCTAGCACCCAGCAGCTGATTTTTTGCTAACAGATTTTGGTGGTTCACGTAGAGCCTTCCAGGTGAGGCTCTACCTTGACTATCTAGTGCTGCCAGTAGTTATCTATGTGGAAATCTGACCAATCTGGACTAGTGATCTGATTTTTTTCCCACCCTCCTGTTCTTGAGACCTGTCATAAATTCTGCAGTGGCTCCTTCCTACCAGTGTGGCCTAATGGGAATATGAATATCAGAATGCAAAAATCAATGCAAAATGACAACCATCTTTGTAGCTGTAACCACAAATTGTTATACTGCAAATCTAACTCAGATTCTTCATGTAGGGAACAGTCTGCTAATAAAGGTCTGGCAAAGAGATACTGTGTTTGCATCTTTCTTGATGTGGTTATTGGTACTGTTCATGGCCAGACTCTTCCTGGCATGATTCTCATCAAGGACACTGACATTGGGAAGGATTCTCCCTATAAGGACCTGGGAGGACAGAATTCTTCTTAAAGGCAAAACCAGTAAACCTGGGATTGAGGCAAATGATGGTAGTGATGAGTCAGAGATGTTCAGGCACTCTTAATGTCTGAGCATTGCTGGACTTTGCTCATCTGTGCAGGATCTCTAACTCTCTGTTCAGAGAGGTGAGTTTCCCAGAAAAGCTAGAAGCTCTGTAGTCTAATTACACTCTGGAAGGAGCTTGGGTTATAGGGTTTTCAAAACAAAGTCTTTGGACAACTTTTTCTTAGCTCCTGCCTGGGTTTTTATTTATCTGTGAAGGTCACTCGGGAAGCACAGCTGGTAGTGCAAGTGGCCTCTGGTTTGGTGAACAAAGCTTGCTGCGGGGACCAGGCTGGGGCTGTTGGTTCCTTATGTCTCTGACTGTAATTCAAGGCTTTTATTCAGCTATAAATCTACTCCTGAAGTCTGGCTCCTTGTAATCTGAGCCACTGGTCTCCAGTGGTGTCAGCTTCGGTCAGCTGAGACGCTTATTGAAGCTCTCTGGACTGCAGCACGCAAGGCTGTTGGCAGCATCCCCTCTCCTACCCTTTAACTGTCTTACTCCCTGAGGTGGGGGTTATAGTTCGTGTCACAAGCTGATAAAGGTGTCTGAAGCAAGGGCTCTGGCTAGGCACCTGTGGCCTGAGACCAGGAGGGAATCTGCTGTACTTGACCTTGCAAAAATGGATTTTGCTACAGGAACCAGACCAAGGGCTCAGCACTGAAATGCTGCCATACAGGAACAGGGCACCCTGGTGCTGCAGGGGGAGGAGGAGCAGGGCTCTCATCTTCACTCTGTTCCCTCTGGCTTTTCTCCTTTTCTGCCTTTTTAAGGAAGAGAGATATTTTCAGTGCTTAATTACTAGGTTAGAGCTGAGACTGAATTACTCTCCAGAAACATAGCAAAAATAGTCTCTCTTTAACCTCCCCCTGCTTTCCCAAGCATACTGTGACAGTGCTTCCCCCCCCTTTGGGACTAGGGGTGGGATGAGGGCTGCATAAGGTGCCTCACAAACACTGGAGACACAGAGACTGATGTGAATCTTGGCACTTGAACCTTCTTGCCTCCAGGGTGTTGAGCTTATTGGGAAATGAGGAAACATGACCTTTTTCTCTAGGGAAGTAAAAACCCATCTTAGGTTGGATTAGCACCCCCTCCTTCTCTGGCAGGAGAAGGATTTGCCAGTGTCATGGTACCATGTTGCAAGCCTTGCTGTGGATGAATGCTATGGGGGAGCTCCCACCCAGTCCAAAGGGGTCAGGCAGAAACATCTGTCCCAGCTGGGCTAGCTCTGACCGTCAAGCTGCTGTCATGAGAAGTGGGTGTTTCTAGCTAAGCACCCTCTTCCTCTCAGACTGCACAGTTAAAGAGAAGTTTCTAGCCTTCTGTATATTCCAGTTACTCATCAAATGCTTGGCACACTCCTATAAAATAGCTAAGGATTGCCCTCTTCTGGTTAACCTCTCTTACTGCTCCGTTGAAGTTCTTTTTCAGCAGAGCTCCTGGGAGCTTGGTGTCAGTTAGCACTGAAAAAGCTTCCACGTGTCACCTTTTCCGGTATCCCTCTTTGCTTACGGTGGAAATTTCTCAGCTCCTAGCTGAATGACACCCAAGGTGAATTAGGTGTTCAGTTTCTTTTTGCAGGCCCCACTTCTGATCTCTCCAGAACCTCTGCTCTCCCAATCTGGAGTACTGCATCCAGTTCTGGGCTCCTCAGCATAAAAAAGATGTGGACCTGTTAGAGTGAGGCCAGAGGAGGCCACAAAGATGATTAAAGGACTGGAGAACCTCCCCTATGAGGATAGGCTGAGACAGTTGGGATTGTTCAGCCTGGAAAAGAGAAGGCTTCCAGGGGATCTTATAGTGGTTTTCCAGTACCTAAAGGGAGATTATAGGACAGAAGTGGGGAGAGACTTTTTAAGCAGTCAGACTGTGATAGGACAAGGGGGAATGGATATAAACTGAAGGAGGGGAAATTTAGATTGGAGATGATGAGGAAGTTCTTTACCCAGAGAGTGGTTAGGCACTGGCATAGGTTGCCTAGAGAGGTTGTGGATGCCCCATCCCTGGCAGTGTTCAAGGCCAGGCTGGATGTGGCCCTGGGTGACCTGGTCTAGTGATTGGCATCCCTGCTCAGTGTGGGGAGGTTGGAACTAGATGATCTTTAGGGTCCCTTCCAACCTGCCCATTCTAGGATTCTATGATCTCAGCAACCACACACATCAAGTTTGAGCAAGACATTTATTGCCTTAGGTGGGGTTAGTTCCCCTCACTCCCAGGCTGGTGGGTACCCAGAGGAGGTGATGCTGTGACTGCAGCCACGGGCTCCACGCGGAGGCTGTTTGCTTTCTCATTTGCTTGCGCTTGGCACAGTTCCTTCTAAAATAACAATAACCAGATCAGTGACACTAACAGTGCACCAACAGGAAGGAATTTACTGAAGAAAGAAGTATTTTCTTTTCCTTTTTATCTGATTGTAACTCCTAAGAGGGCCTAGAGGAGCTATGGACTTCCCATCCTGCCCTGATCACAGGTGCTGCTTGCCCAGTGTAAAGCTGCTGCTAGTGCCATTTCCCACACCTGTGCTGTAAGGAGGAAAGCAGGTTTCTGGAGCACAACTGTACTCTGCTGGGGGGTCAGAAAGTGAAGGAAAGGGGGATTCAAACTTTCTGAGAAACAAGTAAGCAGCTTATGTGACCCAGGCACTCAGAGTCAAGGTGGTTTAAGCTCTAATGCTACAGGCTGACACAGGAGCACATATATCTCTGCTCATGTCTCTTTCAGCCTGATCACAAAAGTCCCCAAAATGTTTGTTTTTGTGGTTTTTTTTTTTGCATTTGTTTAATTGGTTTCATTTTACTTCTCAGATGCATTGTCCTGCCTCTTGGCTGGGCATGAAACCCTTCTCTGCCTTAAATGCACCAAGGCTTGTGAAGAGAAACAGTTCTGGCTAATTCCATTCACCTTGGCCAAATTTAACTGTGATCCAGCTATAGAGGTGCTGCCCCCACCAGGAGTGTCTCAGCCTGTGCCTGTGTCCCTGTCCCCAGTTCCCCTGTCTTGCTCAAATCTAAATATAATCCAGCTATTAACTTGGAGTCACAGGTGCTGCCCATTGCAGGAGAAGAGGCCTGCCCCTGCCTACAAGGAGTGTCTCAGCCTGTGCCTGTGTCCCTGTCCTCAGTTCCCCTAAATAAGGGGATCCCCTGGGATCATCTGGGTAGCCCTGCCTGGGTGGGGGCCAGGGTGTCTCTGCTGAGCCTCCCCCAGCCACGAGCAGCCCCATACCGTTCTCCATGGCGCATACACAATCTCCTCTTTGCTCAGCCCCAGGCACTTGACCTGCTGCTCGAACTCTTCACGCTCAGCAGTGCTCAAGCTCAGGTTTCGGGCTGGAAAAAGAGAAGTTTTTGCCAGGTGTTAAATATGGACAGATGGCCTCAGCACAGCCCCTCATGCCATGCCTTTGCCCTTGCTGCCTCCCATCCCCAGGCTCCCACCAACCTGGACATGGTCTCTGCTGGAGCCTCTCACCCCCATGGTGAACACAGCTGAACAAAATCAACTTCAGGCATTGATTTTTTTAACCCTCTCTCCAATCAGCTTTGCTCTTGTCTGCTGTAAGGGGTTCTAGAACAGTCTAATACTCTGGGACATCATCAGGAGAGGCTGAGACTGGAGGTAGTTTTCTTTTACACAAGTCTTCATACTCTCTTAAGCAACTGCTTTGCAGCTTGGAAGGGCAATGGGGAGCCTTATCAAGGTCTAAAAGGCTGCTTCATGGGGTTATGGGTAGATCTGATCAGCTCTGCCTGTGCTGGTACAGCAAAGACACGTGCTCTGCCCTGGGAGGTAAGTACTGAACAGTCATGGTTGCCTTGAAAATACTGAGATTTTGCAATGATATTGATACTGAATTGTATTTGCTTCCTGCTTTTTGAATATTTATGGTGTAAGTGGGTTTCATCTGTAACTTGCTCTTTCTGCTCTGCCAAGAGATTTAGGGTTTAATAGGATTTTTAAATACTCCTCTGACCCCTGGAGGAGTGGTTTCAGGAAAAGCACTGACTGTTGGCAAAATCAAGTGGCTGCTTGGCTTTAGCTGGCAATTTTACGTGTGCGTTGGTGTCCCACTGTAGCTTTAGGTTATTTTAGGATGGAGTTTGCATACCATAGAGATAGAGTCCCAGATATGTCCTTTCCTTCTGCAGTTGGTACTGGATGAGTAAAACATCTTCAGAGCCAAGGTTTATCAGCATCCCCTCAGTGTTCTGGGTCTTGGCTTTGAGAGAACAGAATCAGGCTTGAGAAAAGCCACAATATTCAGGTTTTTCAGTGCTGTAGCAGCACTAAACTTCAGCCCAAGCTCAAGCAATGACAGTAGCCCCTGGGATCCAGCCCTTAGCAGTGGGAGAGGCCTGCCCCTGCCTACAAGGGGTGAGTTATTTGGCTCTTGGTTTGTTTGAATTGTATTTCTTAAACGTGGAGCTGAGGTGTGAAGGAGCCAAGGTCACCCAGCTCCTCTCCTACCCTTGCCATGTGCTGGGTGGTGTGGGGTAAGAGCAGGTCTGCCGAACCCCAAAGCTTGGGGGAAGGGGCTGTAAAACTGGGAAGAAACTGTCCCCTGCTCACAGCAATGCTGTCTTGGCAGTGTCAGTGCAAACTGTATCTCAGGGTGTTTGCAATTCCCACCCCAAATGGCTCACCCCATTTCCTCGGTGAAGAGGAAGCAATTCAGAACACAAGGCTTCATTAATTCACTGAAACCTGCTGTAAACGTTCCCCTCCTTCCTGGAGGGATTGTGAAATAACTTGACAAACAGGGCACTCTTCTCCTACAGGGATGGGAGCAGGTTTAGCACAGCAGGGTTTAGTGTGGCTTGGTGGCAGAGGCACTAGCCCCCCAGGTGCACCAGAAGCAGGTTGACCCACGGTGCCCCCAGCCCTAGGAGCTGTTTGGAATCAGCTGAGGCTTCAGACAGACGAAGCAACCCAGCAATACAACACATCAGATGATGTAAAACATCTCTTCTGTGTCTCAGCCTATCCAAGAAATGGAATGGGTGATAACCTCACAGTTGCACCTGCTGGTGCTGCTCACCATGCTTCACCAGCGTGGCATTACCGGGGGAGATTCTGAAGTAGGTGGAGTTGTTGGTGAAACATTGGTTCCTCCTGGAGAGAGAGAGGGGAAAGGGTGATGTGGGAAAAGAGTGACATAGGAAAGGAGTGTAGAGAACCCCCACTGCAGGCTGCAAAGAACGAACAAAGGACATTAGCACTGCATAGGGCATGTGTCCCGAGCCACTGGCTGAGGATCTGGCCATGGCAGCTCCTCCACAGGGTTAACTGCTCTCACTGTTAAAATTAAGCCATTTCTCCTAAGCGTTTGTCTGACCTCTAGCTGCAGCTTGTGGTCTCAGCCTTCCTCTTTCCTTGGCTCCTTGGTGGCGAGACATTTCCACCCCAAAATAACAGAAGTTGCAAAGAGCTGCCTGGATTGGTACAGAAAAAATCATCTCTTAAAGTCTGACCCTGGCGGGGAAACAGCTTTTGGTGCCTGGCAGTTAGCAGCTGTTGCACAGGCACCTCTGGAAATGTCTTTTCCTCTGGAGATCATCTCCTTACCAATGTCCTGCAGCATCTGTGCCTGCAAGACCTCAGTGCCCTGCAAAATTTGCCTAAACCTGAGTGCTGAAACAAATAAACAGATGAAAGGCGAGGAAGAGAGAGGATGGGAGAGCATGCACAAAGCATCCAGGAGGGACCCTCCTTGTAGAAACCAGTCTGAAGCTGTGCTCCTAGCTGCTGCAGCAGGCAGCAGGAGATGGCTTGCGGCACAGACCCGAGGGCTGCTGCAGCTTACGCGGCCACGTAGTGTGTGATGAGCAGCTCCTGCTCGCCGGCACGGGGCTCCGTGTGCAGGTAGGCATGGTCGATGAGCAACAACTCCAGGGCGTGCTGGGGGTACTGGGCAGCCCCGGCCACGTACAGCCACGTCCCCAGCAGCTGTGGGAAGAGAGGGGCAGGGTGGTGAGAACTTTTGGGTTTGCAGGAGTGGCTTTGGGGATTTCCAGCCTCCCCTTGGCAAAATTGTTATTTTTGACCTCAGTCCTCTGCTGGTTCTCCCTCTTGCACCAGATTGGCAGCAACAAAATGAAAGCTGTGCTAATGCTGAGGGGAAAAAACCAGCTGAAGGTGGGGATTGTGAAATGGTGCTGGAGCTGGTACCTCTGTGTGGTGCAGCAGGGTGAGCACAGCCCTGTGCTGCCGCGGGGGATTTGTACCTAAACCCAGCCAGCCCTCACCCTACTGGGGGGCCCCCAGAAAACTGGTAATTTGGGGTGTTTTGGAAAGCAAACGTTTCCCGTTTGCAGATGTTTTGTGGAGGGCACCTCAGCAGATGTGCCAGGTAGGGCAAAAGCAGGTTTCCCCCTTTCCTAGGGAATAGAGAGGCTTAGCAGAGCACCCACAAACTCGTGGGGCAGTCCCCTGGAGCTCAGGTCTCTCCTACCTTTGATGCAGTGGTGGTGTCCGGACGTGGAGCTCCACAGGGGAAGGCAGCTGTGGGCAGCAGCACCATGAGCCCGAGGAGGGCAGTGCCCCTGCCCCTGCCCATGGCCATGGCTGCTGGGAAGTGAGGAGTGAGTGCAGACCCGGACAGACAGGAGGATGTTTGCTTTGCAGCCCTGCCGGGCAGGCACAGGGCGTGCTGGGGCCTGCTGGCTCCACACTGGTGATGCAACCAGCACCTTTTGGGGATGTTGCCCAGAGAAGAGCCACGTGTCCAGCCCTGAGTTTGGCTGTGGATCCTTGGCATGGCTGAAGGTGATGGGGACGAGGTGTTTGCTGCACTTAAAACTAAGATACACCCTAAATTTGCCTGTTCTGTTCCCCATGAGCAGCTATTGTAGTTGCCTCTTACTCCCCAAAAGAGACACCAGTACTGGCTGGGCTACAGCAACTTCCCAAGCTTGGGTGAAGCCCAGAGGTCTTTGAAGAGCCACCTTCTTCCTGGACAGGAAGGTGTTTACTCCTTCCTTCCAAAAACAGGCCATAACAATGAAGCTGAAGGGCCCCTAGGAGGTCACCTCTGTCCTGCTGGACATGTCCCCTGCAGTGGTTCTCCCATCCCCTCCCCCCCACCCTCCCATCCTGTTCCCCTCCCCAAGGCAGGACCTGCTTCTCTGGCTTTATCTCTGTTCACCCTTTCCTCTCTGGTAGCAGAGCATCCCTGAGTCCCACAGCCTGGCCTGGGGTAATTGTTTTCCCACCCTCTCCCCCTTCCCTTGTTTGACACTGTGAAAGGTGAGATGTCACCCCACCCCACTACTACCCTGGTGCAGAGCCTTGTGGGATTCAGTTTGAAAATTCAGGGTGGGATATTCAGGTGCTCAAACTACCTTGGCTGCTTTGAATCATGGTGGAGGACACCCAAAAGGGTCAGTGGGTTTGTGAGTCTCCCCATAGGGTCAAGGCTGATGGATGAGTACTCACATCCCAATGCCCTGTGAGTGGAGGGGACCTGCTGGGTGGGGTGGCCAGGAGAGTCCTATGCCACTGTGGTTCTGGCAGGGGGGGATGAGCATCTCCATGCCTTATGCCATGGTTGGCCTTGGTGTGGTTTTGTCCATGGGTTTTCACACCTCTCAGCAGGTTCAGAGATGTGGCATCATGGGCAGGGCAGGCAGGGGGCACTTGCCCACACTCCAGGTGAGGATGCAACAGGAGGTTCTAACACAAAGGTTTATTTTGGATCTGGGTGAAAATATGGTGACTGGATGTTTCATCTGGGAAAGGAAACCTCCATAGAAAGTCCTGAGGCTGAACTGAGGCCACCTGGGGCCAGCAGGCATGGATGTCCCATGAGAGGGCTGAAGGAGGATGAGGATGAGGATGGAGTGGCTGACTCATCCCAAGGAGGTTACCCTTGCTGTGGTTCTGTGTCACCTTCATCTTTCTTCTCCCCAGGCTCAGGACAGGCATCCTGCAAGAGAGTGGGACAGTGGTCATTGGTGCCTCCTTGCCCCAAAAGCCCCCCAAGAAGCAGGAATGGCTGAGGTGGATGCTTGGGGAGGAAAGGGGATGTGCAGAGGGGCAGCTGTGGTGGGGAACTGATCTTGCACCCCTCCAAATCCCATCCCATCCCAGCTGGTGGCAGGAGCTGGCCCAGGCCGGGGCTTGCCCACCCTGGGGAGGGGTTCAGACCTTTTCAGAAGTGAAGTATATCTCCTCCTTGGTGAAGCCTAGGCAGTGCAGCTGGGTTCTGAACTCCTCCAGGTACTCCTTGCTCACATTGGGTGTTCGTGCTGTCAGAGAAGCAGGGCAGTAAAAGGAAAGGGGGGTTGGAAAGGGGAGTTTTAAGGGGTGCTTTACTCCTTAGTGGCCCTTGTAGTGCAGATGGGGAGTTCACTCCCTGCCCAGCCCCATCTTTCCCCTCTCCCCCATCTTTCCCCTCTCCATATCAGAGAAAAGGCATTTTTTTGACCACCTGCAAGGGCTGGGGATGCCTGTGCTCATCAGTGTGTCCCTGGGCAAGGACATGCCCCATGGATCTGGGGCTGCATCCACTCACCTGAGAGGCTCACACCCAGGTAGTTGTTGTTTAAGTGTTCCAGGATCATCAGGTCCTTGTGGCTTTGGATCAGTTGGGCTGTAGCAGTCACCTGGTCATCGACTGGAAGGCACAGGGAGAGCAGGGTCCCCTCTTAGTGAGTATCACCTCATGCCTGGGCAGAGCCAGCAGGAGCTACTCATCCCTTTACCCCTGGAGCCTCCTTCCCAGTGGGGACCAGTCTGGTTCCACAGCACTGCCATACCCATTGCATGGAGTGGAAGAAATTCCTCCCTCCCACCTCCAGACATGCTTTCAGGTGTAAAAGGACCTGGTGCTGGGGCTTAGGGTGCCAAATACCAGGGGACAGAGGCAGGAGGGTGCAAGGTGTGGCTGCAGTGCCCCCCGGCCCACCCCCACACTGTGGCCAAGGCTTTACCATGCACCATGGTGGAGTTGTGCTGAAAGACCTGGATCTTGCTGGTATTCCTTATCACGCATGTCTCATTCCTGTGGGGCAGAGAGGACAGACAGGGTAAATAACCTCCCAAACCACCCCAACCAAACCTGAAGGATACAGAACTCTGGGCTGCAAAGCTTAGATAAATTTGGCATAGCTTCTCTCCAGCCCCAAACTTGTGGGGAGTGTCTCAGCCCAGAGGATGGTAGCAGTGGGTAGAAATGCCCCAGGGATGGGGGAGCTGGGTGAGGAGGTGAATCTCAGTCCTTACACTCTCATGATTTCTGTGACGTTGAACTCATCCTCATGGCTGCCAGGAGAGAGGTAATAAACTGCATGTTTCAATGATTTCATCTCCTCCAGGTGAGGTGGGTACTTGGAGGCACCAGTGATGTAGAACCATCGTCCCAGGAGCTGCAGAGGGGATGGCAGTGGGGAAGGGTTGGTGGGGAGTCCATGTGGGGTGCACCTGCAGGCACCACCATGCAAGTAAAAGCAGATACTGTGCCCTGCCATGAGCATCCCAGCTAGGTGATCACCTGGGGCAGGATCTGGGCCAGGTGAGAGGCTCTTGGGTTTGTCCCCTCCCTGCTAAGGTGATACTCAAGCTCCTAGTTTGTTTCTGCAGCTGTGTCTCTCCTGCTCTGTGCCTGGTTGACATTGCTTTCCTCCCATTAACCACCTTCAAGGGACTAAATGCACTTTGTGCAGTGAAGGGTTTTGTAGATGGACACTTGTGACCCAAGCCCCCGCCACTTAAAGGACTTAGATTAGAGCAAGGAAGCAGTGGGGATGGTGCTTCCCAGCCTGGATTGTGCAGGGAGATGGAAGCAGGAGCTCCTGCCCCCTAAAAGCACCTGCTAATGTGATTATGGGTGTGGAGCTGTAAGGTTTCACCCCTTCCCTATTCCTCCTGTGCAGCAGTCTTGGTTATTTTAGGAAAATAAGCATGGACAGGCAGTGAGATAAGCGTTGAGCTGCTGGTTTGGGTTCATAACCTCCAACTGAGCTGTAACAGCTAGTGCTGCTGATAGGAAAGGAGAGAGCAGGTGCCCTGGCTGAGGGCAGTGCTTACCCCAGGGATGGTGTCATTGTCGAAGGTGACTGGGACCAGCGGGGTGCAGGTGGGGTGCTCGGTGCTGAGGGAGAGAAACAGCCCCAGGAGGAGGGTGAGGGAGGCCAACATCTTGCTGGCTGAGAGGAGGCTCCTGCTCTGATGGCACACGGCTCAGCTCTGTCCCTTATATACAGTCTCCTGCAAAGCTGGATGTCCCCAGTCCTGTTGTGCTTGTGCAGCAGCTGGACTGTTTGCTCAGGCATGAAGCAATAGTGGGGAGAGGAAATTAAACTTGCAACAGCTTGGATTTCCTCAACAGAAATGATGAAAAAAAAATAAATCCCCAGTCCCAGGTTTCACCAGTTTGTTCTGGGAAAATGCAATTAATTTTGTGGGTGCCTGGCGCAGCACTCAGCTGCCTCCAGGTGTGTTTGGAGACAGCAAACAGCACCTGGATGTGGCTTTCCTCCACAGGCCAAATAAATCCCCCTGGTGATGGCTCTTTGGTGGCTGCTCACCTGTGGGGCTGTGACAGCTTTTGGGTCTGCACTGGCCTCGCTCCTTGCTGGGGCACAGGGCTGATGCTGGGCTTCAGGTGATGGTGGGATTGGGGTGGGGATATGGCCACTGTCTGGCTTTGTAGTTCAGTGTGTGCAGCAGGATTAGGCCCTGTACAAGCTTGAAGTCTTCACACAGGAAAGATATGGACCTGTTGGAGCAGGTCCTGAGGAAGCCACAGAAATGATCTGAGGGCTGGAACCTCTCTGCTGTGAGGACAGGCTGAGAGAGTAGGGGTTGTTCAGCTTGGAGAAGGCACCAGGGAGACTTTTTGCAGCCATTCAGTACTTAAATGGACATGAGAAAGATGGGGACAGACTTTAGTAGGTTCTGATGCAACAGTTTTGTGTTTTTAAAGCAACCACCACCCACCACCTCCTCCCTCTCCTCCTGTATCTGAACTATCCCTATGGCAGCTCAGTGGGCTCCTGTAAGCCATAACATTGCGGGGATGGAGGTAGGGGTGGGATGTGTTTGTCCTTTCCAGCTGAGCTCCTCATCCTGTGCCTGCACTTGTAGCTTGTCTCAGCCCAGCCTTGCAGTGATAAAAGTGTCCTTCAGGCTGTGGATGCTGCTAACATACATAGCTGATTAGTTTAAGTGATCTAAAATAACAGGTAGTGACAGAGGCTTGTTTAATAAACCCTGGCTGGGATAGGGGTACTAGGTAGGGGAACAAGCAGTGCACTGGGCTCAGACTTTTAACAAAAGACAGAAATTACAACTTATTTAACTGCAGAATCTCACTATTGAAGAGTGTCTTAGATCTCCTCCAATTTTGGCCTCATCATTAAGTGCATTGGTCTATCTAGTAAAGGTGTTTGCTTTTAGCCTGACCACACGCAATGTGTTTCAGGCTCAGCTAGCTCATGTGAGAGCCTGCCAGCCCCACTGGAGCAGGATTTCAGCAGGCTGCCAAAGCTGACCTGGCACTGGCACTAGCACCCAGCACTCACTGTCCCCAGGGAGGTCCTTTGGCCCCTGGAGCACTGCTGGGAAGAGGAGCAACACGGTGAGCAAACACGGCACGGCCTCTTCCCGCTGCCCCTGATGCAATCCGGGAACAGCCAAGGCAGTGCTTGTGGCTTGGTGTGACAAGGTGTGGGGTGTCACCATTATGTCACCCTCCCTGTCTCAAGCCCATGAGGGAGTCACTGTTGTCTCCAACGTGTGGCTGAGGCTGGTCTGGGGCCAGGTGACTTCCTAAGCAAGGAGAAGTTGGGTTTCAAACTCAGCTTTGAGCAACTGATTTGTGATTCTCTTGTTCTTTTTAACATTTGCTCCCTGGCACTGTCTATGGGTGGGGATGAAGGGCCCCATCCCTGGAGGCATTCCAGGTGAGGCTTGCCAGGGCTCTGGGCAAGCTGATCTAGTTGGGGATGTTCCTGCCCACTGCAGGGGGGTTGGACTAGATGACCTCCAGAGCTCCCTTCCAACCCAAACCATTCTAGGATTAAGAATGGGTTGGTGGCAGTGGTGAAGTGTCCTCAGGATCCCAGCCATTCAGCATCATGCTGAGGGTTGGGCAGGTCACTCTGTGACTGGAGAGAAGTTTTTGGGGTCTATGTTGGATTCCTTGGGACACCTGGAGGGAGAGTGTCTGGGTTGTCACACCAGCACCCTCATCCCTGAGCAATGGGGTATTTCTGCACCTTTTGCCCACTTAAGTTTCCCATGAAGAAGCAACAAAAAACCCATTCCAGTCCTGTTTCATTGCCTCAGTTTTAAATATTTATTTAAAGTCCAAAAGGAAAAAAAAAACCAACCCCGAAACAAAACAAACAAACAAACAGAAAGAAGAAAAGGAACAAAGTTTTAATGAGAACAAATGGTAACTGCAGCCTTGAGAAAACACAGAAAAACTATGGTAGGAGAACGAGGGAGGCAGAAACCCAAAGGCAGGAGTGTGTGTGCAGGGTGGGCAGCAGGTGGGCAATGAGCAATGGTGATGTTGGCCAGGGGTGGGCTGGGGCAACCTGCCCCGCGGGGTGAGGTATTTCTGAGCAGAGGCAGAGCTGCGTGGAGGGTGAGGTACCTGGGACAGAACTGTTAACCTTTGCTGATGGTTGTTGGAAACCAACCAGCAGGCAGTAGTAAAGAAAAAAGAGAAAAGAATACACAAAGAGAGACTCACATATAATTATTTTTTTCCTCAAAAAAATAAAATCCATAGTCCATATGAGACATGAAAACTCCAAACAGGCACTGAAGCATTTCTGATACAGTACAGCTCCGATTACATCAATATTATTCCTTATATAGAATTAAAGATTACCATAATTATCCTCTTTAAAAAAAAAAATTCTCCAAATTTACATATAGAGACTAAATTTCTACAAAAATTAACAAAACAAAACCCCTCCAAGCCTGGCTGGGTTCTGAAACAAGGTACCATCATGTCAGTCTTGGCAGAAGGGCCAGACAGAAGGGTTGCAGAGCTGGGGTTAAATAGGAGCTTAGACCAGGGAAGGGCTGCAGGCCCAGGCTGCCTCAGACATGAGGCCAGCATGGCTACAGCACAACGAGTTACATGACAACCGACTCCAAAACAGCTCTCTCTGAGGCTCAGTGCTTTCAGATGAGCTGTATCCCTCACTCCCCTCCCAAAGCAGTGAAGTGCTGATTAACCACCACGACAAAAAGAAAGCCAATTTGTTTTTCCAATATCCTGTAGGAGATGTTTTGTTTTCTGGGCATGGTTGGAGCTGTCGCGCACGATCGACGTCCATGGCGATTAAAGGATCCCTTTCAGGTGACTGGTTCTCTGACTGTGCTGTAGATTGGGACCTCCTCTCTTCTTAGAGAGATGGTCCTGTGGGTTGTTTTGTTTTTGTTTTTTTTTTAGGGGGTCTGTGGCAAGACACTGTAGCACCTTCACAACCTTAAATAGTTTAAAGTCATATATATAAAATAACACACCTTTTTTTTTTTTTAAGAGCACCAGAGATTTCACAGTGAGAGGTAGAAACAAATCAGACGAGCCCATCCTCTCTCTCTATTTTAGCACCAATCTCTTCCCCTCTCCTCCTTCCATTCCCCACTCTTGACTTTGGGACTCTCCCCTACCCCAACACCACGCATGAGAAGGGATGATGCTGAAATTCACCCATGGAAGGAGGAACTTAAGTTTATTTTTTTTCTGCCTTTTTTTTTTTCCTTTCCTTTTTGCTTTAAATAATATAATATATATATTTTGTTTTTTCTAATATTGCACATCAAAATGCTTCCGGCACACAGAGCAGCCAGATTCAACTTGCAGCTCCGCCTGGGAGACCTGATGCAGCACGTGGCCATCCAGAAGGTCACAAGCTCTGAGAGGGAAGCTCTATGTTTTAATTACTTTTAAATGGAAAGAACATTTGGTAACTCAGGTACCAGGTAAGACAAAATGAGGGGGTGGGGGTAAAACCAACCAACCAAACCAAACAACCACACGCTGCATGTTGCTTGAGGTTTCTCTCAATATTTTCTTTGGTCATGGAAAAAGCTTTGTGTGTGGAACCACTTGCAACATCTAGTCCCCTGATCCCTTCTCACTGTTCACGTCCCGACCGATACCCGCTTCCCCCACGTCCTTCTTATTCCTCCTTCCAACAATCTGCTGAGTTCAGTAGATCACGGGTTCTTGGAGACCTTTTGAGCCAAAGGCTAGAGCAAGAGTTGACCCAGAAGATACAGCCCAGCTGTCCTTGCTGCAGAGAGGTGGGAGAGCCTGTGTGAAGCCACAGGCCAAACGTGGGGTCAAAGCCTTGGAGCCTGCTTTCGATGGCTTTGTTCAAAGGAAGCACACGGGGCCGACCTCGAGGTGATATTGCTTTCCTGGCTCGGATGGAGGAAGGTTGTAGATGTTGACAATTGGCAGCTGCTGAGGATCCTGTGTCCGAAACGAAAAGAGAGTCCGATGCCAGCGCCCATCCTTGATCTGTGCAGGGAGGAGGGACAGAGGAAAAAATGTGTAACTGGGGAGAGAATACTGCTAGGAAGGAATGTGTTTCACTAGGTATAAGCTTGAAAAGTCCTGTGTGGGACAACGGGCTGTCCTTGGGGCTGAGCAGGTCTGGGGTGAGACCTAGACAGCATTTTGAGGAATGCTTTATCCAGGCCACGCTGATGGAAACCAAGCTTGAAATAGTATCACCAAACACAGGCTCCTGAAGCAGTGAACCCAAACTGCAGACACATGGCTGCCAGTGCAGCATGGCATGGGGCTTGAGCCAAGGCCAGCATGTTTGAGTGGCAATTCCACCTTCTGCCATTTAACTGCTGCTTCACCTGACATCTAACTTTGGAATCTGTGGTTTTGCTTTCTCTTTGAAGGCCATCTACTCAGCAGAAGCCACCACAGAACCCTGGGCTGGAAAATTAGAGACCAGGCAAATGAGACTCTTCTCACCCTTTTCTTGTAGAATAAGCAGCACAGGTATAACTCAAGCCTTGTTGTGTGGCCTGAGGGGGTTCAGCCTGGCACTCCTCTCCATGTCTCTCCTCTTTGGCCACAACGTACCTTGCAATCATCAGCTGCCACTTCTGGCCTGAGCTGCCCATCTGCCTCAAACATCTGCCCGTTCCAGGCCCTGAAGCGCACGGCTCTCTCCGAAGGTTTCTCAGCTGAGCCTTCCCTCCAGACAGAGGTATTCAGGCAGTGGATGGTGATGTGCTGCACCACCTCTGAGCTCAGGAGGCGGAGGAAGTTCATCTGGACTCTACCGATGTCAAAATCCAGCTGTGAAGGTGACAGAGGTGTTAGATGTTCCCCTGCAGTGGGGCTGAAGGGAGCAAGCAGAAGGGTTAGTGCAAGCTAAAGCAAAGGTGGTCCCTGTGCTCTACTTGAGGCTGGAGGTGGCCATGCATAGGTATCCACAACTGGATCTGGCATGAGTATGGGCATAAGGGCCAAGATGCCAAGTCAACCTGGAAAGTTTACATGGGGACACAGTGGTTTCTTTATTTTTCAGAACAAATTGGCAGGTCCTTGGGTAGAAGGAAAACAACATAAACGTTGAACTCAACACATGCTTCTGTGAAGAAGCAAAGCAGCAGGTTCAGTTCATCTGCAGAGGAACCCAGATATTGTTATGGGTATTGGTACAGGTGCTTCCCCAAGAAAAACCCTGTAGCACTAACTGCACAGGAGCCTTGTATATTTAAGATGACCTTACTTTTGCAGGTGGTTCAAAACAATAAGCAAGAGCAACCTGAACATAAATTAATTTAACAAAGCATTGGGGAGCATCGTGTTTGCAAAATTACTGACCTCTGTTAAGGCTATGGGTTAATTAAACATCACTGGAAACACACTGCTTTGTCTTGACAAGAGTCAAGAACAGTCTGAGGTGTATTTTTTAACTGCACGAAAGCAGTTCTGACTGTTTCAGCTACACTAACTCTGCCTCAAGGAGAAAGCAGCATGCTATGCCATAGTGGTCACTGTCCAGTGTCCTGGGACAGCACACCTCTGGGTAAATATTTGGTAATAGTAGCATGGGAAATGCCATGCTGGGGTTGAGCTGTGTGTACCTTGGAAACGGTGATGGGGCTGAGACATGTCTGCCCACCATTGGTGAAGTTACAGATGACCTGTATGGTGTCTGAGGAACACCCAAGATTTGGGTCAATCCAGTAGGTACCTGAAGAAATGGAGGATTAACAAGGACACTTAACCTTTTGTGGGAATGAGAAAAGGAAAGTTTTGATTTCTGTATGACTGCTCCCAGGGAAGGAGACCAGTTTGGGCCATGTGGAATAGCCCTTGGGAGGATGCAGCCTTTGCACACTCAGGCCTTCCTACCATCGTTCATCTTCTGTTCACAGTTCATGAGGTCTCGACAGATGCGTGCAGGGTTCTCCTTGGTTCCCAGGGGTCTTTTGATGCTCTGAATAAGGTTGCTGAGGTAGTGTAGAGTCTTAAAGATTTCCCCTCCGTGGTCCAGCATGAGAAGGTCTGGATGTTGGTAACCCTGAAGAGAAAAGAAGGCCAGGTCAGGTGTGCCTTGGGGGGAACCAGGTGCTGAAACCAAATCTGGGGGAAAACTCAGTGAGTCAAAGGATATGCTTGCTAGGATTCAGTGAACTACAGCCCTTGCACTGTCCTGAAGGGCTGGCAAAGTCAGGATGGCAAAGCTATGAGATATGAAGCTTCACAAATGAGTAACACAGCAGAACCATATCCTTTAACTAGATCTTTCTATGCATAAGATTCAGGCACAGTCTGAAAATCCCTTGTGGTCTCCTGTGGCCCCTGGTGCCATAACTGTGCCCACAGCAGAGGGAGCATTAAACTCATTGCCCACGGGAAAGTGTGGGGAGTGATACCCATGTTCCTAGAATCCTTGGATGGGTAGGATGAGCTCATTAGCCTTCTGGCAGTCATCCTAGGAGAAGGACAACTCTGATTCCAAACCTGGGCACATGGAGCTCGTTTAGCCCTGTAAGGCCTTCCAGCTAAGAGAAGGACACTCTAATAAAACCTCCGTCCTAAGGACTTTGCTGCCAGTGTCCAAGCTTGCTAGGCCCTGGCAGATGAACCTTAGGACTAAAGGGTGGGTCCAGCTCTGTGCATGCTGTGTCTCACCTATAAAAAATCCATAGCTCAGGCTCGAGGGTGCTATCTGCTATCCTCTTTTTATCAGCGTGCTTGGAAAAGGCGCTGAGGAGGAGCATGGATGGAGCCCTCCCTGGATCTTCGTTCACGAAGCCTAGCCATACATACATACTATGCATAAGATATTCCCAGGTACTCCACGAGAACATCAACAAACAGGAGCTTTGTGCATGTGAACTTCAAGCACACAGAAAGAACAAGCAATGCAGTGACTGTTTCCAGCTCCAGCAAAAGCAGTGAGTTCCAAAGGACTCCAGTACCTCTGTCTTGAAGGCGATGTTCGAGTCAATGAGTGTCTGGAAAGCTGCTCCAAAGCCATCTTGTTGCTGGTGTGGGGTGACAAAGAGGGTAAGTGACATTGTTAGAAGCTGAACATGCCCTAATGCAAGCAAATGCTTCTTGGTCTAGGGTTGTGATTCAAGCATCGTTCTGCTAACACAGCATCTCTTGCTGGACCTCAGTGTGTGGCTTCAGGGTCCCAGAAGCTGTTTCTGGATGTCCCATCAGCACCTTAGCTCTGCATAGCTCATTATCATCATTAACAAACACACAGAAAATGGCAACTTACAAATGAGGCTGGAATTCCTGGTGGTCCCTAGAAATCAAAGCAAAAAAGGGGTATCAGCCAGAAGGATGGGCAGTCACTACTGCAAAATTATTCAGTCTTGTCCTTTTGAAACTCTCTTTTTCCTGGAGCCCCTCAATGCAGATGAGGGAGAGAGGCAACAATGCTGTCTCTATAAAATAGTTGGAGATGTTTGGACTAAAGTGCAAGAAACACTAGTCCATTCACACACACATTTTTGCATACGAGGAATGGGGCTAAGCTATAATTTCCAGTGAGTGAACAGTCCCTCTGGAGAGTATCACAGCAATAATTTTAGCTTGTTTCAATAATGTCTTTGAACTCTTTCCACACATACATACCGGAGGGCCAGGGTGTCCTCGTGGGCCTGGAGGACCCTGCAGACAGAGCAGCAGCAGTTAGTGAAAGGTCTCCTCTTTCTATTGCCATCTCCCATGGTTGTCACCAGCATGACTCTGTTCCCTGCTGAAATCCTCTAGATTTTTGACATCTTATAGCATCTTCCTCCTCCAATCCATCAGGAGAGAGGAGATGGCCCTGTTTTGTCCCTCTCCCAATTCTGGGTGTATCTGTCTGCACTTGGTCCATTCCTACTGCATCCCTTGTTCCCAGCCCTTAGCTCCTTGACTATCACCAGTGTCCTATCCCCAGGTACTCACCACATTCCCTGTCTGCACAGTTACCCAACCTGCAGCTTTACATTGGCTAAAAGCAACTGTTTATGAGATAGGAGACACATCTAAAAGCTGTTAGTGAGAAAAAGTGATTTCTAATACTTACCCTTGGACCTTGCAGACCCTATGGGGGGAAAAAGAAGGCAAAAAGGCAATTCATTAGGAAATGCTCATTAATAACCCCAAATCTCCCCGTAGAGCTGTGTGCTGTTCCCTGTGTGAGGGCTGGGTGCTGCTCTGGAAGGGCAGTGAAAACAGGGGCCAAGTAAGTGTCTGCCAACAGCAGAGAGCTTACTGTAGCAAAGGATGCTGATGGCTCTGACAACAGCAAATGCTCACTCTGGGGCTCAGGTCATGCTGTGCCCATGCAGGTGGAAAATGGTGAGCAAGAAGAAACAACACCTTGGCTTGTTAGAAGTGTAGCAGTGGGGCATTTGCTTATGAGAGGTTTCTTCTGAAGAAGGCATGAACCACCTTTCTGCACTAGCCACACAGCTATGTTTGCTAAGCACTGATAACCAGACCATAGCAGGGTTCTGGTGGGCACAGGATGTGCCAGAGCCCCTGCATGCAGAAACACCCACTATTGCTAATGGGAGCAATCCAGAGAGCAGGGTGACCTGTGCTGTGAGTAACAAGGAGGATGATGTTAGCTCTTGCTGTGTAACTGGGTTAAGAAAATGGCCATTTGAACAGCAGTGTGGCTGTATATAGATACATGTGGCTCTGTGTGCACACAAGGTATATACACAGTACTTGTACACACAGGTGTGTGCACACAATGGATGTGTGTGTCCTGCCCTCATGGAAGCCTGATGCCACCACGCTGAGCTAGTGCCCACAGGTGTGCAGCAGAGCCCAGTGTGACTCTTGGATGCTCAGAGAGAGCCTCACAACAGCAGGATGCACTCAGGCCTGTGGACCAGCACTTACCATTTCTCCACGGCTCCCTTTGTCTCCCTTGGGCCCCTGTTAAAGCACAGGAGGCACTGTCAGTGACTGTTAGCAAGCTGCACTGCCTCTTTACACAGCCATAGAGTGATAGGACAAGGGGTAATGGCTTTAATCTGAGAGAGAATAGATTTAGATTAGATGTAAGGAAGAAGTTCTTCACTGTGAGGCACTGCAACATGTTGCCCAGAGAGGTGGTAGATGTCACAGCCCTGCAAGTGTTCAAAGCCAGTTTGGATGAAGCTTTGAACAACCTGGTCTGGTGGAAGGTGTCCCTGCCTGTGGCAGGTGGGTTGGAACTACATGACCTTTAAAATCCCTTCCAATCAAAGCCATTCTATGATTCTATGTGCTGCCACTCAGAAGCTCCTTCCAAGGACACTACTGGATGCTTTAGTAATATCCTAGTTCATTTTCCTGGTTTTCATCTTTGCCAGTAACAGCATCTGTAATGAACTCTGAGCAGCTTCATCCTCATATTTTACAAAGCACTGAGCTGAACTTTAGTCTATGTTCAGTGTCTTTGGCATTTTGGGCAGGCAGGGATTTTCAACACTTCCCAGAATCAAGCTCTGCCCAGTTTAATACATTTATCATTTTTGTGTGTGTTTTTCTCCTGTGTTTTTCCCCATTCAGGCCAAGTTTTCCAGAATATCTGGCAGCTTGCTTTTGAAAATCTGGAATAACATTCTTGTCTTCTAGTCTGAGCCAACCTATCAAACAACTTGCATTTAAGTTGCTCCTCACTTTTAAACTAATAATCTTCCTGCAACTCTGTGTGCAGCCAGAGATTAAACCTGCACTTCTCTTAAGCTGCTCCTGTTAAAGACCATTTCACTTCACTCATTACAGCAGGACTTAGGATTTACTTCTGCTGGCTTCAAGCATCTTGGATCTCAAACACTATGCTCATCTGAAAAAAGAGAGGCAGAAAAAAAGCATCAATACTTACTGGGCTTCCCATGGGACCCTGAATGCCAATTGGACCAATAATCCCTTCTTTTCCCTAGAAAAGAAAAGATCCATGTGAACCATCCCGTGGGAACTGACAGCTGCTTTTACCATGGCAGGCTCAGGAAAGACACTGAATCTCTGCTGCTTTTCAGCAACATCACCAAGGTGTTCACTGTAGCTGAAATAAAGCTGTTCCAAAACATAGCAGCTCCAAAGACACAAGCCCTCACAGTATGGCTCTCATGATACATGTAAAAGCTCAGAAATTCCTGAAATTGATTCCAGTGTAGCTGGAGAGGTCTGGGCAGTAGTCAGAGCAGCCTGACCAAGGCACACATGGTTACCTACTGATGTGTTTGGGTGGCTCAGAGGCTGAGCTGCCAGGCAGCTGGTGAACAGTGCAGCATGCTCCTTGTAGCAGCCTCACAGAAACAGAGGATGGAGGAGAGAAGAAAATCCTCCCAAACCAAACAAACTGAAAAACCACTCACCATGAGACCAGGTGGCCCACGTGGTCCCTGAATGCCTTTGAAACCAAGGTCTCCTGGGGGGCCCTGCAAGGAAAAATGGGATGCCAGGTCTCCTTAATAAACATACTCCATGTGTACGCCCTTGCTTACAGCTCTGCTGCAAGGACAGTGGTGACTCCACCACGGCCCTGGGCAGCCTGTGACAGTGCTTGGCAACCCTTTCATGATTTAGATTTTTCCTAATATCCAACCTAAACCTCCCCTGGTGCAACTTGAGGCCATTTCCTCTTGTCCTATCACTTGTTACTTGGGAGAAAAGATCAACCTCCTCTCACGGAGTTGTAGAGAGAGACAAGGTCTCCTCTGATCCTCCTTTTCTCCAGGCTAAACAACCCCAGTTCCCTCATGAGACTTGTGCTCTAGACCCTTCATCACTTTGTTGCCCTTCTTTGGACATGCTCCAGCACCTCAGTGTCCTTCTTGTAGTGAAGGGTCTGTTATGTACTAATAAAATAAGTTCAAACATCTGAAGACATCCCTGCTCACTGCAGGGAGCCTGGACTGGACGAACTTTAAAGGCCCCTTCTAACCCAAACCATTCTATGATAAATTTCAAATCAAGGCTCTCAGCATTAGGAATGCATGCTAGCATCTCAGGTACAGAGTGATGCTGGAAATAGAAGTGTCTGAAAGATGTTCAGGTGGGGAAAAACAGCTCAGGGACAACCCTTTCCCCCTCTACTGTCTACCCACTTGTAACAGCAATAAGGTCCAAAGCAGCATACATAAATGCACACTCATTTAACAAAAGAAAGTTGGAATCATGGTTTAATTTCAGTAAAGTCTTTGTAACAAGTATTGCATTGCCTGTCCCCAGTAAAGAGAGACTAGAAAGCCCAAGGCAGCCTCTTACCTTTGGCCCAAACATGCCTGTGATCCCTGGAAATCCTGCCTCACCAAAGTCTCCCTGCCAGGAACAGCCAGGACAAACACAAGAACAAACAACAGCAGTAAGGTGACATGGAATGGCTGGTCACTGGAAGATGTGCCAAGAGTTCAGCAGTTCCACACAAAGAGAAAGCCATTAGTATTCTTGTCTAAGCAGGACTGATGAGAGAGAAGTATAAAGGAGGAATTACACAAACCTCAGGCTAGAAGCAACTCCAGAAGATCTCATAGACTTATAGATTACTTAGCTATCCTTGACTAAGCCTTTTTGCCCCTTAGATGGGAGGCATACCCACACTACTTCTAGCTGATGCTTCTATAGCTTGGACTGGGAGATCTTTGCTGAGATAGATCATGGAAGTTCATGCTGTAAGAAGTCAGCCTCAAAGCACTTTAAAACAAGCTCTTCTTCTATTTCTAATACCAACTGGGCTGACCTACTGAAAGATAATGTCAAACTATGCTCATTTAAGCTGTAAAAAATGTGCATGTTCCTGTAACATAACCTCCCACTCAAACCCAGGAAAACTGTGCATATCCCCAAATTCTTTTCCTATTCAACCCTGCAGGGACTTTTGCACAATTTCTTAAGAAAAATAATAATAAAATATTTGGAAGGCCATCAAGCTTAGATTAGCACATAGCATGCACTCAGGATAAAAAACCTACACTGAGTAGCATGTCCTTACAAAACACCCTCATTTCAGCATATTTGAGATGTATGTCCCTTGTTTATTTTGAGCTTCTCAGATGTCAAAATGTGAAATGATTCATCATTAAAAAAAAAAAGGGTCAGAAACATACACCAGATGATTCAACTACAGTCTTAGGGAGATTAGAGATGAAAAAGCCTTGTTTGCACTCTCAGCAGGACTGTGTGACCCATGCTGGATTGTACTTTATGGGATGGTTTACAATGTCTCGTCCAGCCCAGCTGTAAATGACTCAAGCAATGGGGTTTCCACCACCACCAAAGTCAGTTTAGAGACCTCACTGTTAGGAAGTTTTTCCTGCCACAACAGTGAGAAACTGCTTGGCAAGAGAGGTCTTGGTTGGACCTGGTGGAGCTAAGAAACTTTCCAAGGCTACAATTTGATTTAACTGCCAATTTATGAGTCCTGGAGAGGAAAACTGCTACTAACAGAGGACAAAGGTCTTTCTTGTGTTAGGAGAACCAACCAAGCTGTCTTTCTGTCTTTCTAGAGGAATTTTGGGCAAAAGTAAATGGGAAGTCAGAAGGGTTTAAATGCCCTGGAGTCATCTCAGCTAAGGGAATCTGGTCTTTAGCTGTGCAGCAAGGTAGGCAATGACAATACTGGGCAAATGAACCTGCTACTCATGGATACAAGAGGCAAAATGATATTATGTTGTTGGCTACTGTCTTTCAGCTTGATTACTGTCATCACAGGCAAGCACACATTCAAACAAGTATAATTGAGGCAGTTGGGGTTAATCTTGTCCTTTGTTTTGTATTAGTCCTAATTTTTCTTTTCCTCATGTTAATTTTACATCTGTGGCCTAACTAGACCACAGAAGTAGATTGTGGTCCCAATCTAAACAGCTTAAATACTCTTCCTACAGCCTCAGGCTGATAAAATGTGACACAGTAGTGTTAAGCCAGGCAATCCCACCAGCACAATAAATAGAAGCAGTAAGGATTAGGAGCCTGCCTTGGAGGCACGTGTGGGAATTGAACTTCTGCCTCAACCAAAGCCTCTCAGTGTTTCTCCTGCAGTGTGCTTTGAACCTGCAGCTCCACTGCCCTAAAAACTGCATCAAGGATACCTGCTCCTGAACCTCCTGCATGTCCCAGTGGAGCTACAGACCTTTCTTTGCACCCTTTGGATGGCTTGGAGCATCTAGTTCTCCTACACTCAATAGCTCCTACACTGCTCTCCTAACAGCTCTCAGCAAAGACACTCTTGAGGAGTGTTTGGGATGGCTCTGCAGCCTGGCTGCCAGCACACACCAAGGCCTTGCAACCACTGGCACGAGGATGATAGGAACAGTCATGCAACCTTAGGGAATGCAGGCATGGATTAGACATCTGTGTGCAGAAGCAAGCAGTGAAGAGTACACACTGGAGAGAGCTGCTGTGATGCTCACACAAGCTGGTTATGGGTTACCCTGTTAAAGAAGTTCCCAGGGTTCACCCTGCTCTCCCAGCCTGCAGATCTGCTCCCTCTCCTGCAGAAGACAGCTTGCAGGCATCTCTGAGCAGCTCTGGTCATCACTAACCGGCTGTCCTTTGGGTCCTGGATCGCCAGGGCTTCCTGGAAGGCCTGTTCCTCCTGAGGATCCTCGCTTCCCTGTTTGGCCAGTCTGTCCAGGCAACCCTCTTTCACCCTAAAAATAACAGAATTCAAGTAATTCCAAAGGACAGGAGCTAAATATAACAACCCTCAGCTGAAATAGCCATAGATGGAAAGCTGGAAAAGAGTGGCTCATTGGGATAAGGATGTGGTTTCATCAGGAGATGCCTCAGGTCTGCTAAGGCAGATTGTTGCAGGATGCACAGCGTGAGACCAGCAATGTGTCCCCTCCTGAGCTTCATGCACAGCTGTACTACCTGCAGTGGGGCTATGCACAGCAAGTCTTCTGTTTGCACTTCCCTAGGTTGTCTGTCCTGCCCTGCAGTTTCTCATCATCTCTTGCCCCCCAGCAGGCTAGCATGGATGATTAATCTATCTAAAATGCTGAAGGCATGCCAAGACTTCAGCTGCAGGACTTCAATCTGAAGGCTGCAAAGCCAACACTTTCCCCAGCACCAGCTCTGCAACTTCAGAAGGGTCTTCTGAAACCCAGCACCACACTTTGTTCCTCACCCCTTCCCCTTGCCAAGTGCCAGCAGCAGCACCAAGTCCCAGCTACTCGATCTGGGGCAGAGAGGAGCAAAGGCAGTGAGAATCTGGGATGGCTGAGTAGCTGGAAAAGGGATAAGACATTTCCTTGGAGTCAAGGGGTGAGTCTGTCAGAAGGACACAAGGGTCTTTCAGTCATTCCTGGTAGCAGCCTGTTATTCTACCCAAGGCAGCTGGATGGCAGCAAGTTACAGTGTAAGAGTGATGTGTTCTGGGAGGCATAATTTAAATCAGACCTGAGAGTCTCTCCAAACCCAGCTGGAGGCTTCCTATTGACAGAGTCTTTCTATGAACATTTGAATTGCTGTTGGTCAAGTTTAGATACTGTGACCAGCCTGGACCAGGGCAAGGCCCAGGAAGAAAATCCAAGGTTACTAAAGCAGCTTGTCCCTGCTTCTACCCAGAGTGATGTCTAAGCTGGACTGGAATGGCTGGAACCAGTAAGTAACATGTGGCACATTTCCCTTCAGCAGTTCAGGCCTCACAGGGCAGCAGCCAGAAGACATCCAAATTTCCCATGGAATTGTCCATCCTGGACATCCTATAGGCAGGCTGTAGCAGTTCCTTTGCAACCTCTCCAAGGCCATCTGTTTTTAGCCAGGTTTCTAATGAAAGAAAGCTCAAGTGTCCATAGTGTGGGTATGTGTATCTGTAGGCTCCTGAGCTCAATGAACTTTGACAAAGGAGGAAAGCTCTGTGGGATACTCAGCTTCTGTGAATGTCATGAAAATGGCTGGCTGGCTGGGGAGAAAGAGCTCCTGAGCTTCCAGCTAAGTGAAAGATGGCAGCAGGAACCAAGAATCCAAGTTCTAGAGACAACAGACTCACAAACTGGATTACTCACGGTAGTATCTTAGGGAGTCAGGAACTCACCTTGAATCCTGGTGGTCCCTGTGCCCCGGGCAGTCCTGGTATACCAGGGTTTCCTCTTTTGCCTGACATCCCTGTCACACCTTCTTCCCCATCATCACCTTGCTCTCCCTAGAAAAGAAACCAAAAAGAAGTAATGAAACAAGATGCTATTTCCACCTCTGCACAGCTTCTGGGGGGACAGGGGAGTGCTGTGATTCTGACCTCAGCAAGTATCATGAATCGGGTCATGGGTGGATTTGCACAAGTCTGTGCTTGCAAGTAAGTGTCAGGCTGGAAACACTGGTTTATTTACATTCTTGGCCATGCAAGGGCAGCTGCTGCCTCTGTGTGCATCTGAGATGTGAAGAGGAGCCTGTGACCCACTCTGGGCACATGTGAAGTGGTGTATCTATAGCTAGACTACAACCATTTCTCCTGTACCACATTTTAGTTTTCCAGCTTCTAAGTTGCTTGTGCTGTGGATGCTGTAAGGTTACCAACACAGACTCACCAGCATCCCAGGCACACCATCCTTCCCAGGCACTCCATCCACTCCAGGGGCACCCTCTTGACCCTGCCTTCCCACCACTCCTCGAGGACCTGGTAGCCCAAGAATGCCCTAAAATGACAAAGGTGTTAGTGCTGGAGCTTCCAGACAGCATTTTGTGGGACAGAAAGGTGAGTTTTTCACTTACCGGTGAGCCTCTGCTCCCTGCACTGCCTCGTGCTCCTTGCTTCCCTTTTTGACCCTGCAAGCAAAAAAAGACACACATCTAAAATTGCAGCACTTCTAGCACCACTCCACTTGGGAGCCTGACTTCAGGGTGTGCTTTTGGATAATGGTTGGAAAGAGTTTTGTAAAATGGAGCTTTATAAAGCCTGTTGCTCCAGCACTGGGGAATGAACTGCTATTTGGTTTTATTACAAGTGATTCTGCGTATGTCTTGAGAGTTCTGGGGCAGGAATGAATAGCTAGAAGGCAAGGACCTACATTTTTCCTAATACAGAGCAGATGAGGACAAATAAAGCAGGATGAACTTGAGGGAGGACTCAGTGCACTGGCAAACATTAGAACAAGATGCTTAAACCCTGCATCCTCTGTCAGTTCATTGAGAGCACAAGTGCTGAACCAAGGACCCATCAAGTCTTCTGCAGGGCATTCAAGTAAGAGCTTTTCTCTGCAGGGTAGCTCCCAATGTTTTGGAAAGTTAATGGAAATGAAAAAGGTATCTTATGTCTAAAATTTGCAATGCTGCTTTGTGAATAAAGATATAGAAGGAATACTCCTGAGGTTTATTAGCTGTAAAAAAAGGATTAATTTCTGCAGAATGAATGGAAAACTCAGCCTCATCACCTTCACTAGGGCTCTCTTAGTGAGGTCATGTCCTAAAGCACTTTTAAATTGAAGCACTGCATTTTCTGTGCATTGTTTCTCCATCTGCACAGCACCAGGCAGGTCAGCCTCATGGAAGAAACACTCCTGGGATTGCTTTCTCTGCTATTCAGTAGACCCAAAGGCAGTTACAGATTGTCCATCAATGGGCAGAGTTTGTCTGATGGCTTGGTACACGTTCTGCCAAGAACACCTACTGTACATTAAACTATCTTCTGGCATTACCCCAGCAAGGTCAGATTAAAAATCCTGACATCTGCCAAAAAGGAGCAGGAATTTGCTGAGTATTGTGGTCACATACTTCTGTTTTAGCAAATAAATTCCCTCATCTGTGAGAATAATTAGCAAGCTGTCATTATAGCCAGATGTGGAGGTAGGAGTAGGTATAAGATACCCCAATGAACCCTGAAGGACCCATGTGTGCTGTGCTTTCTTGCTCAATAAGGGCAAGAAGTTAGAGGGACTCTTCCAAGAAACATAACTGTATGGATAAGTGGCCTCCAAATCTGGAAGGTTTCAAGCCAGAAATGTTTACAGTTCAAGTGAAAGAGAGACACATTTGCCTGGCTCACATTTCCTTAGAGCTGGACAAGGCAGCTGTGGCTGGAGGCATCACAAACAGGGGAATGGGAAAGAGTCACAACCCATGGCAATGACTAAAGACCTGCCCAAGATTCACCCAACATCCTGGAGCTGTCATTGTCTTGATCTTCTCCAGCTCCACAAAGCCAACAAACTATTGGGCTTGGACACTCAAACACATGTTTACAGCCCTCCCACTAGGTTCTCCACAGTCTTTCAAGGCATAGACCATAGACCAAATCACATATGCTGGGGAAAATAAGGACAGTCCTTTTAATTAGACTTAAACTTGGGACACTATAAATCCACCCTGCTGAAACCTACCACATCACCTTTGGATCCCTTTGCTCCTGGCTGGCCTGGTGGTCCAGGATCCCCCTACAAGACATAAGCAAGAAAAAAACCAATCTGCTTGAAATTCTCTTCTGGCAATATCTTGCATGAAGTACAAAGAACAGCATTTTTTTGTGCCCTAACAACGCTGACCGTATGGAAACAATTCAGGGGAACAGCCTGTGCTCAGACAGGCCTCCTGGGGAAAAAGGAGCAAGGAATTGTCTCCAGAGAGCATTTAACAGGGTGTCAACTGGAGAAGTAGCAATGCTTTCCCCTCACTTGGGTGGTGTTTGCACGCGTGGAAATTCTTGCCCGGATTCCAGATGGTGCCTGGAGAACAGTGCTGAGAAGTGGGCAGGACAGAGCCTGCTTTGAGAAAGGTATTGCAGAAGGAACGTGCACAACAATTAGTTTGTCCCAGTGACTAAATCTTTAGTGCTGGTACTACCTCCCTTTTGCAGGCTGCAGCTCTTTCCTTGGTTTTGCCTGCATGTCAGATACTAGAGAGCTACCTATGGAGGAGTAAAGCAGAGAGGATATTTCACTACTTTTACTGCTCTCTTCCCCAAAACACACATCTGCATCTTTTCATCTGGCCTTCCATGGGGTTTTCTGTATCAGAGTCAGTTCTTGGACTAATAGCAAATAAATGGTAAGGACACACCTGCAGTGCTCTCCTTCAGCTTCCTAGCCTTGTGTTTCTAATGCCTCTTCACTGAACCCAACCCAAAGCTCCTGCTTCCATCTGAAACAGTGATATCTGAGGGGCTACCACCCCTCAGAATAAGCTGCATCCACTGGGGAATGCAGCAGCTCTACCCATTTCCAGGCCATGTGACAGAGCACTAAGATTTTACCCCAAAATAGAATCTGTTGTTCTTCTACAAAGAATGGGAATCAATTCAACTTTATTTCCCAATACAAACTACATTTAATGTGCTGCTGCACTCAGAGTTGCAACAGTTACATAAACAAATTAGAGGCTGCTGTATAGAGCAAGGGAATAAAAAGTACTTCCCTTAAATTGTGATTTAATTTTGTCTTTCATAAATGCACTGGTAAGAGATAAAACACCCTGCATTCAGAACAACATGGTCTCCACCTCATACTGGACCAGCTCTCACCAGCAGCATGCCAAATGTTACCATTTCCAAGTAAACCCTTCCACTGTCACTGTCATCTCCCACTGCCCATCTCCTATGATTTTTTAGTCCCTCTTGGATTATTTAGAATAGACAGGTTTGAATCCAGGCCTCAAGGAGTGCTCCCTGCTCCATCACCCATATATCAGTCTCAGGATGTGACTCAAAATGCCCATTTTGTATGCCTGCCTTATGGGAATGCACACATGGCATTTCCCAGCTCACCACACAGTCCTTGCTGCAGCCCTTCCTACCTTCCTTTTCCCATCTGTTTTCCACAGGTACATGACATTATCTTACAATAAAGCAGCATCTCTTACAGGTAAGCCTTGCTGTCCAGGTTTTCCTCTCTCTCCATCAAGTCCTTCTTGACCCTTAAATAAGAAACAGAGAAGGAAGATGTGTTTGTTCTCGGGTACTTTAGTAGCAAGGAGAAACAAAAATGGGTGTAACATGCTGTATAGGGCAGGAGAAGATAGACATGTCTGTATTCTGCTAATACAGAAATGGGGAAGCTTGTGGGTCGTGTACATGCTCCCATGGGTATGCATTGCAAAGGAATAGCCAAGAGCAACAGCTAATCACCATCTAAGCAGTAAAGAAGGTTTCCTAATGTGTCCCTGAGTACACACAACACTAATGTAGGTGAACAGTCTGTTCTACAAAGTGAGGCAGCAGCACTGCTACCCTGAGGAACTTCAACTCTTCTATATTGCTGTCATGGGTTGTTCTGATCAGCTGTTTTTGGATGGAGGTAAGACTTAGTCTTTGCAGGTCAACACCAATCAGCTGGAGATGTCCTGCAAAGAAGGCATCAGGAGCACAGGGAAATAATTCATAACCCTAATCTTCCTTTTGAGGGAAATCCCAAGAAGAATTTGGAAGCTCCCAAACCAAGTTAACAGAGATCTTGCCATGGGTATATCAGTCTTGTATTTTGTCCAGCAATGACATGACCTCTCCGGTACACATCTTCCCCATGACTACCTCTGATGAGATTGTCCTGCTCACTCTTTCAGTCCAGGGTGTTCAGGCAGGGGCACAGCACTGGGAGACACTGACTTGCAGGACCTACATTTGCCTTCAGCAATTTTTTTACCACTTCAGGTAAAGGTATCTGAATTATCCCTTGTCTGAAACACAGCCACGTGTGGTGGTTGACAAGGGACAACAGTAGGTTATAAATCATGACTACTGGGCACAGGGTAGACTTTGTGTGGTTGATGCAAATTGGAAGCACTTCCCCAAGACAAGCATTTCTGAATCATGTATTTAAAAGAAGACTCACAGGATAACCAGGGTCTCCAGGCTCCCCTCGATCACCTCTGTCACCAACAGGGCCCTACAACAACACAACAAAGACTCAGAGTAGATACAAACAATCTGTCATTCATCCACAATATCTCAATGCCTTGTGCATGTTCCACAAGTAAGGAAGCAATTCAACTAATCCATCTGCAAAAATCAGGCCAGGATTGAGTAGAGAAAGGATTTAACATCTTACTCTGTCTCCAGGTGCTCCCTGTGGGCCTTCTACCTTCCCATCATCACCTTGTTCTCCCTGTGAATAAAAATGCTAGTATTAATATAGACAGCAAATTACATGGCAGATGCTTTTGTACAGACCCAATCCCATATCATGGGCTCCTAAGCCAAAGCCTCTACCGAATTTACTAACTTCTCATCCAAAGAAAAGTCTAAACATGTTTTTTTGTTGTTGTTTTGTTTCACAACTTCCCAAACACTGACTCTTCACACTGCTTTCCTGCTTTCCTTGGTGGTTATTTCTGTCTGGTCCAACCATCCTCCCTAAGGAACCAGGTGCAAAGGGTTAGTTTCCACAACTCCTAAAGCGTGTAATTACGCCAATATGGGAAATAGTTCTCTGCCTCTGGCTTCTATTGCTGACAGTCAAAACAAACTCCTTAACCAAGCATTTCCCCACCTTCACTGAGTGCTGCCTGGGCTGTCAGGGGAACAAGGGGGTTCTGCTTGGGCTCCCTGGTTGTGTGTCACCATTGTGGCCTTGTCTTACCACTGATCAAGTGAGAGGGTCAGCCCCTTACACACTTGCTGCGTGAGCAGCAGCACTTGTTGATGGGATACTCCACAGCAAGAGCTCAGAGCTCATGGTTTGGCTGGTAGATAACATCACCCGGGTTATAAATAACTGAGATCTCTCTAAAACATCCACAGAGAGATCCCACAAGACTTAGCACAGACACTGTCCTTTTTAATTCTCTTGTATAAGTCACACAGGGTCATGGTGTCCTATTTTCTCTGGAGCCTAGCTCAGAGATGGCTGTTTCTTTGCTCCTCATAGAAGGTAGCTACATTCCAGCTCCTCCAGTTTTTGGCCACTTCATGTCACTGAGTCTCTGGTGCTTTGGATGAACATGTCTCATAGTTCCTTTGATGTTGCAGCTACTGGAGAGAAGAGGTCTGGGAGGTTCTGGCACAGTGGAGCTGCTGTGTTTGGAGCGCTTGGGGTGCTCCAAATCTCCATAGCTATACAGAACCAAGTTTCCCATAGACCTGTAATTCTCAGTGGTTGTACTGACCCTTTCTGGTGTATTTATGACTGTCCTTGTCTTTTTCTCTGGGCTACTCTCATCTTCTGTTTGAGTTCCAGTTGCTGATAGTGTTTGGGTGATCTCCCAGCAATCTTGCCTCTGGGAGCAGGCATTTAGGGTGCTTTGCTTCACTGTGATGTTTGATAATGACACACCTGGAGCAGTGAATAATCCTCAGTGGAGAAACCAGATAGTGGAGCCAATACCTGAGCACCAGTATTGACATTTAGAGCTTGGTAGAATGAAGCTCAGGATTTGGCAAAATCTCTTGCAGTTAACCTCAACAGGTAGCAAAGGGCCCAGTGCATCTCCTTCCATTACATGTTTGATGACAGTGGCATTTTCTGCTGCTGTGATGTGTGTTGGATGAATGTTGCCAGGATTTCATATATACTCACAGTATATATGTGACAGTATAACTGTCATATATAGTTATACTGTCCTTTAGAAGCTGTGTGCTGGGTAGGGATCTCCAGCCTACTTGTCTAGGGTTTTGGGGAGGTATCAACAGTAAAAGAAATATAGAGGGAGGAACTGTGCCAGGAGGCTTGAGAGAATATAAAAGTGAGCAATATACATGGAGAAATTCGGGTGGCTGGGTAAAGAGAAAGGCAAGTAATGCCTAACAGGGTCTGCTAACACTTTCTAGCACTACTGAAATTGCTGGTTGAAGTCAGCAGCAGAATACCTGGCAAATGGTTTGCTTTCTAGCCACTTTCAAAGGAATGTAGGCAAGAAGGGAAACAAAGCCACCATTTCTGAAGTCTCAGGAAAAAAAAAAATCCCAATATACGTGTTACTATGCAGAAGTCTTGGCACTGATTGCTTCTTCCCAAACAGGATGTGAACACCTTGCCATTTGGGAGCTGAGATGACCATGATGAACTCAAAGAAAGCTCATAATGCTGGGGACCCTTGCAAAGCATCAAGACTCACAGACTTCCTCCCCAAAGCTGAGTTGTGGTTTTGTATCTCCTTGAGTCTAATTCCCACCTTGTCCTTTGTCTTCTGACTGAGAAAATCCTGCAGCCTGGTCAGCTCTAGGACTTCCTGATGCCTCAGCTGCTCAAGAGGGAGATGAAAGGTCTGTGCTAATTCCTCAGAAAGTTGCAGCGAAAAAAAAGTTAGAGTAAAGGGCAGCAAAGTAAACATGTTGGGATACAAATGGAAAATGCATGGAGAAGAAGGGAAGGCTTGTTGTTGTTGGCTCCTGTCCCAAAGTGAGATACACCAGTTTGTAATTTTTAAAAGGATCCCATCTGGATTGCTTTAAGCAGCTGCCAAGTGCAGGCGTCTGCGCGGAGCAAGGCCTCTTTGAGGAGCTGCAAACGCAGCCGAGCCGCTGGCTGCTACGGCACCAGGGAGCTCAGCTCCACAATCATTCCTCTCACCAAGCTCCTTTCTTCTCTGGAGAAGGGAAGACATTCCCCACCATTACATTGCCTCCTTCTTCTAGAGCACAGCTAAGTTTACCACATTGTTTAAAGCTCACAGAGCAGCCATAGTCCTGTTTTTGTTTCCTCTTAGGCTTCCATTTTCATGTTCACCCGCGTGTGCGAGGTTACAGATGCCTGGAGGGAAGGAGTCTGTCTGTCCTTAGGCTGGGATCCAGACAACTCTTAGGAGATAAGGAGGAAGGATGGATAAGAAAATTTAGATGCGAGACTTTTATGGAGCACTTGAATGCTGCAGGAAATGGTGCTGGAGGCTCAGCATGTGATGCTGTGTTCTCCTTGTTCAGCTGGGGCTGCATCCCAGTAAGATGCCAGTAGACACATTGATCTTCCAGCAAGATGTGGGTGAAATCTGTCTCTCAATGGTCATGTCCAGATCTGACTGTTCTCAGCAGGATGCATTAGATGCTTTGGTGCCTTTGTCAGACTTCTGCTTGGATACTTGCATGTAGCACTCATTTTATCATCAGTGTTGCTGTGCTCTGATGGCACAAGATCCATGTTATCTCTGAAGGAGTGCTCTTCTAGTGTCCATTTGTTGGTGAAGGGGAGAGAGCTGCACTGAGTGCTTCAGACTAATATTTTGAGGACCATTTACTACTGTGACTGTAGGAGCTTTCAAGAAGATGGCAACTTTCAATGTTTTAAAATAGAAAACCAACTGCAATTTAAACAACAGAAACACTTATCTGCACATCTCTTACTTTTTCTGCTGCAAGGCCAGTGGCTGATCTTGCTTTTGGTAGTCACAACTCACTACTTTTTGCCAGCATGCTCAAGTTTCAACAGTGACTGTGAGAAACCTCTGGCCAGGCTCTCAACTGACATGTGCTTGGTCATGAGCTCTCACATTTTTATCCTGGGCTCGTTGTGTTTGGTTAACATTTGCCACTTCCCACATGGCCATTCAGCAGAATACACCTCAGAAGGAATGTTGCTGAAGTCTGGAAGAGTGAAAGGTGAAGCTTAGGAAGCACATGGAGCAGTTAGAATAGCTGTGGGTGGAGAGAAAATCCAGCAAGGCAGTGATGGAGATGTGAAGCAGCAGGAATAACACCAGCTGTTCCTCCAAGGATGTGTTGCAGCAGCAGGAAATGAGAGGAAAAGCAGCATAACCATTGTTCATCCCCAAAGCAAAATTTCTGAGACATGTGAATAACTTAGTGGAACACAACAGATCACCCTGCCCCACTGACTCCTGGCCACCAGCACAGAGATTCACCACTGCACATGGAGAGAGTGAACAGGCTGTCCTGACACCCAGGAGCCTGAGCTGAAAGATTCAAAGCCCCAGCAAAGACAAGCCCTTGGCATCTCTGTCCCACACACTTTGAAGGAGCATGAAGGTCCTGCTCTCACACCTACAGCTGTGAGCACACCTGTGTGCAGGGGAACAGTCAAAAGCTCTCGGTGATGGGGAGTGGAAAATGAGTTCACACATCTTTCCTCTTCACTTGGACCCCACGATTGACCAGACCCAAGTAGCACCCCTTCCCTTCCCACACTGAGAGAGGGAAGAACATCTCTGCTGCTGCAGAAGGCATGTGTGGGGCTCCAGCAGCACAGCCAAAGCCAGCAGGGCTATCCTGGGAGCATGGAGCAGCCAGCTTCCCGACAGGGAAACATGAGTCACTTGTCCAGCCTGAACTGGTTATGGCCATACTGACTCAGCAAAAAGGGGAAAACCCGAGGGGAAAGCCACTGTGGAAGGAGGGCTCTGACTCAGGGCAGCAGCAGCAGGGAGGCTGGTCAGGGGGAGAGGGAGAGGACTGAGGTCAGGAGATGGATGGCCATGAGGAAAATGGGGCAAGGGCAATGGAGAGATCAGTTCTGCCTTGCTTGCAACACCCTGTTGGCTAATTTAAACACAGATACTGAAGGTCAGCTAGTTTGTGCAGGGTGTTATTCGGACTCCATCACAGAAAGCTACTAGTCTCATTTCTTTCAGCATCCTCTGGATGCAGGAAAAACATGTCCCCAGAACATGTGCTGACTGGCTCAGCCTCCAGTGCAAGGGCATCTGATGTCTGGAAAGCAAATGCTAGTGGCACAGGTGATTTGCAGAAGCAAAGCTGTAGCAGGAGTTGTGTAGGTGGTCAAGCCACAGAGGAGGCATTTCTGCCTCTGCTGCAGGTAGAGGAGGAGAGGGCAGATGCATAGGTGTCATGGCAGCAGGGCAATCCTCTTCATGTCAGCTCATCTTCCATGCCAATGGAAGACAGATGGCTAAAGTCTGTGAGTTTACCTTTTCCCCCTTTGGCCCTGGTGGTCCAATTGGCCCTGGTGGTCCTGCATGTCCCTGTGGAGAGGAGAGAGCATGTGAGGAGACAGGAAAGAGCTGTTTGACTGAAGGTCCTCCCTTATCTCCTGGCAGATCTTGCAAGCCCTGTATTGTCCATCTCAGCATTGGAGGGGCACATGGCAGAGCTGAACCAAATGCAGCTGGAGAAGTCAGGATGATGCAAATGCAGACTAGAGACAGAACTAAGCTGAACTCAAGATCAGAAATAAATCAGAGCTGAAGAACAATTTTGCATCCTGGAGTGGCAGTTTTGTTGCATTTTAGAACAGATGGAAGCTGGGGGATGAAAATAAAACCCTCACCTGGTATCCCTTTAAGCCAGGTTCCCCTTGAACACCCATTCTTCCTGGAGCACCCTAGAGAGGCAAGCACAGAAAACACCATGAGGGTGATCCATGGGTTTTATCTCACAAGAAGAGGATTCACTGGGCTATGCAAAGCAAAGCTCAGCACCACATGGGAGTGTGGCCACTGCTGAGCTCTGCAGCCATTTGAAATGCTCTGACTTGGCTTTAACCTTTCACACATGGAGAGTGATGCTAGAAGTCCATTCTATGTCTTTCCCAGCCTGGAGCAATAGGTTCCTCACCTCATTCAGATTAGCTACCAGAAATGGCTGCACAGCTTCATCTGCATTCCTGGATGTCTTTATATCCAAATTAGCTCTGTGCTAGGAAGTCCACCAGCAAGACCATTCTCATGCATGATCTAATCCTAAACTGCTAGAAGGAAACTGTTCAGTGTGGGTTCTGAAAGGAGTTTTCTGGGTTGGGACTAGGGCACTGCAAGAGCTGTTTATTCCATCTTTAGCAGACTGAATGAAAGAGTTTAAACCAGATCATCAGATTAAAGTCAATTGCAAACTTTCCATATAATCCCATTTTAGCATGGAAGAAAGCCTTTTCCATGAGACACAGAGATGTGTTCAGTCCCATAGACTGCTGCTCAGATACTGCTTTGCTTCCTTGTGAAATAATCCATGGAGGCTTTGCTAAAGAATAGGAAAGGGAGGATAAATGGGAAGGCCACAATTTCTAGTGCAGGAAAACACTATCACCAGAACTGTTACTCCATCACTCGTTTGCTACTGTTCTGAAACATCATCACCAGTCCTGCTTCATAAATTACTCCTGTGTTTTCACTGAGTTCTATCAAATGTAGTGCAAGAAGTTTCCTTACCAGTCGGCAGCTTGTGAGGAGGAACTCACTACTTATACCCTAATTACTGTCCCAACACTTAGTGTGTCTTCTTCCCTCTCTGCCATATTATTGTTGTTACCTCTGAAAGCCTCACCTTCAATCCCCAGCTCAAACCCTTTCCCATGCTACATTTCTTCTTTCTGCAAGTGTTTTAGATAAGTAGATCAAGAGTGGGTGTTGAAACAGGGCAGAAGTCCAAGACAGAGTTCCTTGTAACAACACAGTTTGACTTGGAAGCAGCTCTTGCCATGAGTGTGCAGTCTCCAAGGGAAAGATTTGAGCAAAAAATAGCTTATCAGCTCACTTCCTCCTCAAGAAAAATCCCCAATATTTCAGCCCATCTGGGGAGTTGTGAAGAGACAGCACAAAGCAATCTGAGCTGGGCTCATGGGGCACCAACATGATGACCACCACTGTGGAGTCTCTCCTGTGCTGCTCAGAGTGAGTGTTACACTGCTCTGGTCAATTAAATCCATCTAATATCACCTCACTTTCTGTGCTCTGAAACCTCTGTTGGGTTCAGCTTCATTCAGGCCTGTGCCTACCACTACTAGTCACGTTTCTGTGTGTTGCATTCAACCATTTGCAGAGCTCTTCTTCTCACCATAGGTCCCAGGGTACCTCGGGATCCTTTAGGGCCTTGATTCCCCTTGGGCCCTGCCTTCCCTGGAGATCCTGTCTCGCCGAGCTGCCCCTGGAAGCCCTTGCTGCCCTGCAGAGCAGAAGGACTGACATTAGTGTACAGCAGGCAAATGGTACAGATGAGCAAAGAAAAGGAGATCCAGAGGAGGAGACATTATCAACAGGAGATGTTCCTACCTTCTGGCCAGGCTTGCCCTTTTCCCCCTGTTTTCCTGGTTTCCCTTCTGGTCCCTAGGAAAGCAAGAAAAGCTGTTGGAATGGGAAAATAAAGAGGTCCCATCCAAACCAGCCACTCCCAGGCCCCTTCCCTTGTACACTCAACCCTGACAGTGTTCCTCACCTATCCTGCTCTATTCCCACCAAAGCCAACAAGGATGCTAGGAAATTATGCAGGTAAGACCACAATTCTCAGGTACTACAGCTAGAATATGGATAAGTTTGTTCTTTAGCTGCTTCAGCACATGGAGGAGAAGGAAAACTCATTGCTTAAAGATGGAAAGATTTCTATGCCATTAACCAGCACTACCAAGTCACCAACTGAACTTGTGCTCTAGAATCTTCACCAGCTTTGTTGCCTTTCTTTGGATATGCTCCAGCACCAAAATGTCTTTCTTGGAGTGAGGGGCCCAAAACTGAGCCCAGGGTTTGAGGTGTGGCCTCAGCAGTGCTGAGGAATGCTAGCCTGTCTCATGCATGCAGCACGAGTGCCTCAGAGGCAGCAGAAGCTGCCAGCCCTCCTTGCAGCCACACCACACAAGTTAGCTGTGCTGAGCAACTCAAGTAGAGCACAAGCTCCCTGGGCAGCTCATTTATTCAGCATTTGACCCTGTTGGCTGCAAGGCAGGCAGCATAGTTTGGATTTGACAGAAAGAAGCAAAAGCATCACTGAAGAAAATAACTCATGTGTTTTGGCAATTGTGACAAAACTTTTCAACAGCATCTCCATACCAGCAGAGCATGTCTCCCCCTGCTCTCCACCTCCCTGCTCAAAAGATATCATTTTCACCACCATCAATGTTGCAATCTCAAATGAACAAAAGCAACTTATCAAGCTAGCCATATCAGAGGGTTTTCACTCTGCTCTGAAACATGGGCCTCCTAAGTGCCTGCTAACAACACAAAGAAGCAATTCAGGCTTACAGCCCTAAAGAATTGTGCCAGTTCTTCACTCCCCCAAAGGGAATTGCTCCATTTTACCTCAGTCAAATATCTCAAGAGCCCTCCTTGCCAACACTTTTAGGAGCTTCACAAAGAACAGTCCTTACTGAGGAGTACCCAAGTCCTGTTCCTGTTGTCTCTTCCATGCTGCTCAGGGTTTTTTCTTTGCTATGTCTTGCTGCCAGTTTCCAAGAGATGACTTTTGGAATTATTTTCCCACAGATGCTGAGCAACCACAAAACATGATGACTTGTGGGTGCCAAGCCTTCAGTGCCACTGGCATGATTTACACTTTTGACAAGAGCACAGAGAAATCCTCACCGATGAAAGCATCAGCCTGGGAAATGACCATCCCTGTCCTGCTTGCAGCTAGCTCAGCACTGGACCTGGTGCCAGGTCCCTCAGCTTCCCCACCTGTAGTGAATCAGCGATAACACTCACAGACCTTGCTCTGAATCAATACTGCTATGCTTAGTGCCTTGAAAATCTGGAGAGTGAATAGTAGAATCACTCACAAAAGGTTTACTGTCAAAACAAGACATGAATGAATAAAGACACAGCTGGGGTTTATAATTAGTTACATGGTGGTTTTCCATCAGTCTCCCTGGACTGTGCACTAAGACCTCTTGGAAGCATGGGCAATAGATGTTGTAAATGGGAGAAAGCCTGTTTTAAGCTAAGTCTGTTCCTAGTCCCAGTGATAACCAAGGCCTTGATCTTCTCCGGAGGAGTCATTTGCCTGCCCAGCTGTGGTCCTGAGTTGCTGTGCCATAACAGCTCTTGAAATAAACACTTCCACGTTATGGCTCCATCCCCAGGAGAAGGATGCATTACACTGTAGAAGTGCAGCCACCAGAGCCCTGATGAGGTGTATCCTTTTATCACTGTGCACAGCAGCTGGACCCTGCTCACACAGGAGGTCACCAGGACCTCACAGCTACTGCAGAAGAGTCTGAAGTATGGCCTGGTTCTCCCTATCTGGATACATCTCCCATGGAAGCAAAGACTGAAACTTGCTTCTATTCTGCATTGGGAAATGCCTTTGCTCTTTGAAAGGACAAATTCAGGCCTTATATCTTCCCATCTAAGAAACAATATTTCTACACTGTTCCTAAAATTTGCCAGGCCTGAAGTTCATGCTTGCATCTGCAATCAAGAAGCACAGATACAGGGTTAGAGTCATCTGGGAGAAGGAAAGAACCAAAACATAAACTCAACTTTGACAGCTCAAGCCCTGCTCACAAAAATAAACTTGATCCATAGAAGACTGTGTCATGTTCAAACAGAGTCTCAACTTTCTCTAGGTTCCTTCAGCTTGCCTTTCCCTGTTGGTACAGTGCAAACACATATATGTGCTCCAATAGACTCCCTGCACCAGCTTTTCCTCTTATGATTCATTGGCCTCAGTGAGCAGGGATGTTCATCTACTCCAGAAGGCTCTCCTGGGTCCTCCAGATGAGGTGTGGCTCCTTTTCCATTGCCAGAGGGGAAAAAAAGAAATGGCAGCATCTCCAACTCTTGTCACTGATCGTGGGACCAGCTGTCACATGCAGTAAACAATGGAGATCTTCCTTTGAGCCTCACTCTCTGTAGCTAGCTCTGATCTGCTGGTTAAAAGCTTTGCTGGTATAAATAAGTGGGTCAAACCGTGCTGGTGACACCTTCAGCAGAGACATGGCTTGGATCCTGCAGCCTAAGTCATCTCCTCAGCTGGAGTAATCTCTATCAGCAAAGGATATTTTTGTGCTCTACCAGCATGCTTTCTAGGACTTTGGCCAGCAGAGCTCTGCTGGTGAGTGGGAAGCCTACCATATGTCTGATTTTCCTGGATGTGCTTTCTCCAACTGCGCAGGAATTTTGCCCAGATGAATTTAGAGGCATCTCAACACTTGTCTGGGGTTCCCAGATATGTGATATCTCTAGTTGTGATGTTCCAGATGAGGTTGCTGCTTGTTGCAATCCCAGATGTTCACAGTGGTTTGCACATTTCCCAGAAATCACCACACTGCCACGTGCCACACGTTACACAGGCTATTGCCCAGCAACATCTTTGGTAGCCTTCAGAAAAGGTCAGATCCTTTCTCTCTCCATTCTTCTGACTCATCTGTCCAGGGATGGAAAAATCAGAGCCAGAATAGGGTGTTAAAAAAAAAATAAAATCAAATTCAGACAGATTGTAACTTTATCCAGGATTCTCCAAAGCACATCAGGAATCTGGCATCTTTTGCTACCTCTTTCAACTGCACTGCAAAGCTCCTAGGGCTCCTGCTCTCTTCAGCAGAGACAGCAAGAAAGGGTAGAATATATACAAAAGCCTATACATAGGAATAATTAATTCCAAGTTCTTTTAGCTGGATTCAAATCAGTTGGGTTGGTGTGCCAAGGCACGGAACACTCGATGCTTTTATTCCCAGGGTTTGTACACATTTTGTTGTATGCTTTGGGTTGCTGGTTTCCTAAGAAAACAAATCTTCTCTCCAAGCTTCTTCTGTGAGTGGGATTATTTTTAAATGGTGATTTCTCTTCATACAGTGCACCAGTACACTGTTCTCTACTGAAGCATATCAGTACCTCCAGAAGATGATGGTATTTGTGACCAGGGACAGTGGAAAGCAGCACTTTTATGAAGTCACATGCCTTCAGCTATGCCAAAATATCCAAGGAAAGCAAAAAAATTATCATCTTAGATGTAGCGTGTTTAAAATTTCATGGCCAGCTTCAGTAAGGGCCTAATTTTATAAGGTTTTTTTAAAGCATAGCCTTAGATATTCCCCTAAGGGAAAAGCTGAATAGTTTATATTCCAATGCAAATGAACTAATTTTTAAGGGAAAAAAAGAGACTTTCAGCTGGTGATGGCCTTGGCAGCAATGTCAGGTCTCTTGCATGGTGCAGCAGTAATGTTCTTTGGGAGCAAATAAAGGAGCAGCCCAGCTTTAAATTCTCAAGACATCAACAGTTGCAATCTATATTATGACAACAACATCCAGAAAAATAAAATAAGGAAGCTGAATGAGCTGCAGAGAGATATGCCCCAAACAGAGCCAAACAACAAAATCCAGTGTTAAAATCCAGACTCAAACTTCCCCAGGTTCAGGGAAGTTCTGCTACATACCCTAGATCTGGGCAAGGGGTTATTGAGATGTGACTCACCATCCTGGTTTGACTCAAGGGCAACTGTGGCTCTTGGCACTTCAGAGGATAGCTGTGTTTCTGTCTTGCTTGCAGACTTACAGCCTGGCACAGGAGGGAAGCTCTGCAAGAGCACAGCACTGAGGAAAGAGCTTTCCAAAGCCTATCTTGGGCAGGTTCAGGATTGCTCAAGACTCTTGAGGAGCAGGAGCATATACTCAGATTTTTTTTTGTTTTTGGATGTCGTTAGGAGAAGGTCTGAGGAAGAGGAAGAGGAGACTCAGGGGTGACCTTATTGCCCTCTACANTAAGAAAACAAATCTTCTCTCCAAGCTTCTTCTGTGAGTGGGATTATTTTTAAATGGTGATTTCTCTTCATACAGTGCACCAGTACACTGTTCTCTACTGAAGCATATCAGTACCTCCAGAAGATGATGGTATTTGTGACCAGGGACAGTGGAAAGCAGCACTTTTATGAAGTCACATGCCTTCAGCTATGCCAAAATATCCAAGGAAAGCAAAAAAATTATCATCTTAGATGTAGCGTGTTTAAAATTTCATGGCCAGCTTCAGTAAGGGCCTAATTTTATAAGGTTTTTTTAAAGCATAGCCTTAGATATTCCCCTAAGGGAAAAGCTGGATAGTTTATATTCCAATGCAAATGAACTAATTTTTAAGGGAAAAAAAGAGACTTTCAGCTGGTGATGGCCTTGGCAGCAATGTCAGGTCTCTTGCATGGTGCAGCAGTAATGTTCTTTGGGAGCAAATAAAGGAGCAGCCCAGCTTTAAATTCTCAAGACATCAACAGTTGCAATCTATATTATGACAACAACATCCAGAAAAATAAAATAAGGAAGCTGAATGAGCTGCAGAGAGATATGCCCCAAACAGAGCCAAACAACAAAATCCAGTGTTAAAATCCAGACTCAAACTTCCCCAGGTTCATTGCTACATACCCTAGATCTGGGCAAGGGGTTATTGAGATGTGACTCACCATCCTGGTTTGACTCAAGGGCAACTGTGGCTCTTGGCACTTCAGAGGATAGCTGTGTTTCTGTCTTGCTTGCAGACTTACAGCCTGGCACAGGAGGGAAGCTCTGCAAGAGCACAGCACTGAGGAAAGAGCTTTCCAAAGCCTATCTTGGGCAGGTTCAGGATTGCTCAAGACTCTTGAGGAGCAGGAGCATATACTCAGATTTTTTTTTGTTTTTGGATGTCGTTAGGAGAAGGTCTGAGGAAGAAGAAGAGGAGACTCAGAGGTGACCTTATTGCCCTCTACAACTACCTGAAGGGAAGTTGTAGTCAGGTAGGGGTTGGGCTCTTCTCCATGGCAGCTAGTGACAGGACAAGAGGCCATGGCTTGAAGCTGCAGCAGGGGAGGGTTAGACTGGACATTAGGAAGCACTTCCTCACGCAGAGGGTGATTGGGCTCTGGAATAGGCTGCCCAGGGAGGTGGTGGAGTCACCGTCCCTGGAGGTGTTTAAGAAAAGATTGGATGTGGCACTGAGTGGCATGGTTTAGATGTTGTGGTGTATTGGGTCATAGGCTGCACTTGATGATCCTGGGGGTCTTTTCCAGTCTTGGTGATTCTGTGTCACTCCTCCCTAACAAAAATGAGGCAGGAAGAAAGAGAAGAAGTAAAATACAGCTACTGACTAAAGAGAAGAAACTGCCAATGATGATGGGAAAATATATGAGGTGATAGTTTAAGACACTGGACATAGAAAGGGCAGAGAAGCTAAAGCCACAATGAAGGTAGGAAGCAAGAACCATAGGATGACCATGCCCATATTGTTCAGGGCTCAGGCAGTGAGCTTATTTAAAGGGAAATGAAAAAGCTCCATATCATTTCCTACTGCTCAGCAATGTCTCCACATGAGAAGCTCTGCTTAGTAAGCTTTGATCGAGAGAAGCTCCCCCCATGGAGGACAGTTCACAAGCACTCAGGAAATTAGTGGGATTATTTGGGCTGGGCATTGGAAGACATAAATGTTTCAGATTTATAAGAAACACATTTCATAATCACTCTGCCTCACAGTAGTTTGGAAGGGGAGGAGACAGGGCAGCAGCTCTTGAATGAGTATGGGGAAAGAAGAAAGAGTCAACTGTTCTCGAGAAGAAAGACCTGATTGTGCTGGGAGGTTCAGAGGCCTTCACTGGGATCACTGGGAAGTAATGGGTGCCTGGCCTGGCTGTGGAAACCTGAGTGGTGAGTGCAGGTAGAGCTGGCTGAAGGCAAAGAAAAAGCCAGATGGGGAAATCCTGTAAAAAGATCTTGGATGGCAGTACTACAGCTAGTGTCACCATGACTTTCCTTTCAGCTGAGTTCCTCAGCTGAAAATGTGGAATCCAAGCCAAAATTTTGTATCCCAAACTCTTACCTGCATGCAGATGTTGCTCTGAAATATGTCACTTTTGGTTTTGTGGGTGAGGAAGCCTATTTAACTTTGTTTTTCTAAGCAGTCACAGTGTAAAGGCAGCAAAGAGAATCATGTACAGAGCAGTGCTGTGTGCTCTGAGCTGCTCTGGTTTGGTCCAACAACCCTAAAGTGCCACTGATTTCTTATTTCTGAGAAAATCTCTTTTTTTCTCCCTCTTTGCCTCTATTTCCTCATCTAAAAGGAAGCACAGGAGACAAAAGGCTTGATGGGTGGGTGGGGAGTGCAAGAAAAGTACAAGCCCTCACTCCACATACTTCACTGTGTGAAGCTTTCACACAGGATGACACCAAAATGCTCCAAAGAACTCTTAGCCAGCTTTGGAAGCTGACAACTGGGAAAAAAGGAACAGACAGAGCACTTGGACTGTATAACTCCAATTTATACTGACAAAGCATTACTTGTGCTCTTTTTTCCCTCCCCCAAACACTAAGGGTTAATAATATCTTCCTTTTCAAGAACACAGATGCCCTGGGGTTGTGGAAGAGGAGGAGAATGAAATGGTTCTTGCAATAAGGAGGGGAATCTTGGAGTAACTGCCCAAAAAGTGTGTCTCCTTCGTCTGAGTCAGGAAAGAAACTGTGCCAAGTTAACGGGATTTATTTCAAATTCTGGCTCATTTTGACTCCTATTAACTCTAAACAAAGACCAGCTGGGATCAGCCTTCCCAAGCAGCAGAGAGACCAGGCAGAGCTGGCTGAGTCCCTGCAAGGGCCAACAGCTCCTCAGCTGCAGGAGACCAACCTTGGTCACTGCAAGCAACAGTTCCCTAGGGACTGGGAGAGCTCCATGATTCCCAGCAGGATTCAAGGGCTCACAGGCAACTCCAGCCCACTCCAAAGGTTTCAATGGATTTGGAGGGTTGAGTCACAGATACCTGAATAGTAGAAAAGGGTGAAATCCCAAACAACAAAATCGAGCATGTACCTTTCCATAAAATGGGATGTGTAGAGCTCCACAGAAGAGGCTGAACCTGGGGCCATCAGCGATGCTCCGATCATTAAAGCAAAAGAAGGAGGTGATTGCAGCTAAGTGCAGAGCAGCCCAGGGATGAAAATGTGGCTTCTAGAAGCACAAACAGAGACCAGTGGACTGCAGCTCTACAAAGAGGCCCTGGCCCTTGTTCTTGCCCTATTCAAAGTGAAAAGTTTAAGCATGTTGGACAACATTCCCGAGCAACTTCATTCGCCTTTGATTTTTGATGCAAGGCACAGAACTGCTTATGGCTTTGCTGGGTATCAGTCCACATGAGTAATGATACAGCATGGCCAAGTGCAAGATTAAAGGCATAAGGAGCTTGCTGTAACCACTGACAGGCTGCTGGGGCTGTCACAGCCCTCCCCTGCACACCAAGCCCAGTGTTCTCCAGTCCTTCCATTGCTCTATCAGAAGGAAACTCCATGCCCTCCAGCTGAGGGAGTTTAACAAGCTTCTTCAGAAGAGCTCCACACAGACAGCCCATAGACAAGGGCATGAAAATACAGCTTTTCCAGGAAACAACAGCTCAGCACATTATAAAAAAATAAAAAAAAAGGCAAAGATTCCTGCATGGAAAGCAGAGATTGAAACCAGAAGTGGCTCCAGGACTGTCCTTCAGCAGCCTCAGTGTTTTCAGGGAGCTGAATGCCATCTAAGTGATGTGGCATTGCCAGCTGTTGCTGAGCTCATGTGCTGGGAGTGAATAGTTGGATTCAATGGCAGCAGAGTGAGGAGCTTTGTGGCAAAAAATCTTTGATTCATGTTGTCAGTGGCAGGAAACAGAAAAGAACAAAGAGAAAAAAACCACTCTGGGCCAAATTCTGGTGCAAGTGGTGTTTGGACAACTTTGTAACAGAGCAATGTGTCAGAGAATGAGCTCCTGCTCTACCCTGGCATTACAGGGCCCAGAAACCAGCCCCAGCTCAGCTGCCACCACTGTGTGCTATTTCTGGAATGGCTCTGCTAGCTCAGACTAGAAATTCCATCCTGACCAGGAAAGTCCTCCTTCTACTTCAGGACTGTAGCCTGTAGGTGATGGAGAAACAAGAACAAGACAGAAAGGATGTTGTCCTCAGGATACCAACCAACAGTGCATGGGGAGTGATGTGGCTGAGACCACAGTGCTGGAACCAAGATCCATGAGTTCACCCAGGGCTCTGTACTGGGCTGGAGACTGGCTTTAGCCTTTTCAAAAGCCCTATGAGTTCCCTCAAAAAGCCTTCTCAGATCTCCAGCCCAGCCCAGCTCCATCAATCTAACCTCTTGGGGAGCAAACAAAAGGACGTTGGATGGACCTTGTTGCATCAGAGTAGAAGGATTTACCAAGTCTTGGAGCTCTTTTGGTTTGCTGATGCACATCTGCACCACGCAGCAGGGCTGGCACATCTTCTCAGATCTTCTCTGATGTAATTGTTTATGGTGACTTATACCATTGGAGTGTCTGGCTCAAAGCTTTCTGAGGCTGACGTGGCTTGAATGACATTGCAGATAAGATTTCAGGTTAAAAGAGAAGTGGAAAAAGAAAAGAGCTGGGCTCCCAGTTTTGCTGAACAATGAGGGATTTTCTTGTTTCCGAGCATGTTGTATTTCATTACCTACAGGCTCTCCAATTGCTTTCCTGGAACTGTAAAAACCTCCCTATCAGATGTCTGCCTTGTATGACAACCAGCACATTAGGCAAACCGCAGCGCACAGCTCCAGAGCTCAGCTGGAATCCCACCACTCTCCTCCTGCCAACTGGCTTGGGCTCTTTGTGCAGCCACCAGCAGATCAGTTCACCTCTTAGGAAAGGGCTGAAATGCCTTATTTTCTCTAGGTGGAGTGGAGAAGCAGCAGAGAGAAGCATTTTTGGGAGGATTGCTCTCAGAGATCACTTGCCTGTGTCTAGGTTGCTGGTTGCATATCAGTAACTTCAGCCTTTGGCTCTTACCATCCTCTGTTGGGAAGAGCAGGATTGACTGGAAGCCAGATCCAACAGTGTTCTTTGGGTATTCCAGGCTCTGTGGCACTATCTCCTCATGCACTTACAGATCAGCAGATCAATTACTTTCTTATTTTGACAAACTACACCATGACACTTGCAGTGCTGACGGATGCCTTGCCAGGGTTCAACAGGTTGTTGTATCTTCCAGTCTCCCCACAAACTGTGGAGACATGTCCTTGTCCTGCCTTGCCTGCACAGGAAGTCTGGATCTCCTGCTCCCCACACTGTTGGCTCCAGGATCTTCATCTCCAGCCAGTCTCTCCAAATGGAGATACCTAAACAGTCCCTGCTGCTCTGCAAGGGGAAGAGATTTTCAACTCTTAGCTGCTCAAATAAGTCAACCAGAAGTCCAATGGCCAAGTCCAGAAGAGAGTCAAGATGAAGTGAAGGCAACAAGTTTGTGTTAGAAGATGGAAATCATTGGGAGGAGGTACTATGTAAGACAGCAGCTCCAGGAAGGTGTATATCTCTTATGTGACTCTTTGAAATCTCAAGTGGATCTTGCACTCAGCTGTGTGCTATTTTCAGGTGCTCCAATTTCTCTCTTATGACTAGAGGGGCAATTGGCCCAGCCCTCTGCAGAGCAGGAACTAGAATTGAACAGAGCAGTGTGAACTTGGACAAAGTGATCAAAACATAGATGACACTCGTATCTCAGCTGCAGCTGCCTCAAGTCCTGCAGCCACAGCTGTGAGACTCATGGGCCAGCTCGGTTGCCAGGTTTGTTTGTTGCCCTGCCAAGTTCCCCAGCTTCTACCTGCTCTGCAGCTACACAGGGTGCTGCCAGCACCAGGCCTTTGCCCCAGGCCAGTATGTGCAAACTGGCCTGAAAAGGAAATAAAAGCAGATCATTTCAGAGCAATCAGATGCCTCATTCCCTATATATGTCAAGAGGACACTTGATAGCGATGCGTCACGCTCCTTTAGACATAAGCAAAAGAAAGATTAAGACTAAACATGTCCTTGGTGTTAAGGAAAAATCTTCAAGAAGGGATTTGTGACAGAAGTGTTTTTCCAGAGATCACTATTTGTGGGCCACCTCTAGTGCCAAGGCAGAGGGCAACACAGGGCCAAGCCAAAACGTAGTAGAAGCTTGTCTCTATGTCCACAACTGCAGAAGGGAATCAGCTTCCTCAACCCAGTATGAATCTCTTCCAGAAGCAGATGATGAGCAACACACCTCCCAGGTGGAGGTCAGTTTGTTGGCACAGGTACCTTGACAGATCCTTGTGTGTGTCTGTCCTGCTGACAGCACAGAAGCACTAACATCTCCCCTGTCCCCTTTGTAGATAAATGGGCAGGATATCTCAATGGTATTGGAGCAGAAGAAAACATCTCTAGCCCAGCGAAAAGTCAGTGGATCCAGGCAGGAATGCAGTGAAGCACAGATGTAAGGACTCCTGGGTGTCATTCCAAGAGGAACCAAATGAAGATGCAATAGCTAAAGATGAAGTTCTCTTTAAAACCATCTCAGCTGAGTATTGGACAGCATAACACTGTCACGTCAGATGTATTAAAACCATATGCAACATGTGCAATGTGTAAATACACAATATCTGCAGCACACCCACACCCAGCATGCCTCCTCCCTGCAATGCAAGTGCTTCCACACCTTCCCTGGGCAATTTCAATGCCACCCTACAAATCCTGGACAGGAGTTTCTCACCATGCAACTATGGCATTTGCCTTTGGGTAAGTACATTCAGGACTTTTCCCTGACAGGATTGTTATCATCCTTGCCCAGCAGCCTTAAAAACCTCCATTCATTGTACAGGTTTGTGGTGAGCTGTGTCTGCAGTGGTTTTTGTGGCATGTCTCACAGAGGATGGGTTGACTTGAATTCCAGCTTCCAATCCTCAGTTGAAAAGGAAAGGGCTGCAGTAATCTCCAGTGGTTTCCATCTCTGAGCTGTAAACTTTATCTTGGCAGAAAACTAAGGAAGATCTCAGAAATATTTGTACATTTTCTCCACGAGAAGGTAGGAGAAAAGGCTCAAAAAAAAGGAAGATAAAATGATTTGTACTTCTGCCAGAGGACTTCCATCTTTAAATTCCTTCAGCAAGTAGAGGAACACCAGCCTATATAGCAGGTGAGGGCTGGGTGTTTGGCACTGCCTGGAGTCTGCTTGAGTTTAGACATAAGGATACAGAAAGAAGTACATTCAAATAGTAGATGGAAATACAGTACTTTGCTGTAAAAAAACAACAACAACAAACCCAAAAACCAAACCAAAAAGAAATGATTCTGAGCAGGAATCTTGGCTCAATTGACTCTTTTTTAAAACAAAAACAACCCAGAAAACAGCATCCTGTTCTCAAGAACATGCTGGCAAACAGCAGGGTTGGACTCTGAATCTATATTTCATACCCTATCACTTAATATGGCTTTTGCATGATTTTAGAATTTTTACTGGTTCTTAAACTGTGCACAACATAAACACATGAGGCAGCCAGAAGTACATGGAGGGTTGGGCACTGAGGGTGGCTGGGAGGGAGCTGGGATACTGGGGACCTCAACCATGGTATGGTCCCAATCCTGCAAAGAGCTCCCTATGGATATAGAGGACTGTGGCCAAGGATGCCCTTTTTTGGGGAAGGACTACAGCCTTATTCTGCACATTTATGGTGCTGCATTGCAGTGTTAAGCCAATGTTTCCACTTTCTAGTTGCGTCAGCATTCAAATCACAACCTCAGCCCAAAAATAACATAAATGCAGCCCCTTTGCTGCTTCCATCCCCTCACACTCTTCTCCCTGCCCTCCTTCTAGCCAGCCACAATGTCACCAAAGGGAAAATCCTAATAGTGACTTTCCAGTACTTAAAGGGAACTTATAAGAAGGCTGCAGAGGGCCTGTTTGTAAAGGCCTGCAGTGAAAGGACAAGGGGCAATGGTTTTAAACTGGAGAGGAGGAGATTTAAATTGGACATTAGGAAGAAGTTCCTCACCACAAGGGTGGTGGAACACTGGCACAGGTTGCCCAGGGAGGTGGTTGAGTTCCCATCCCTGGAGGCATTCCAGGTGAGGCTTGCCAGGGCTCTGGGCAAGCTGATCTAGTTGGGGATGTCCCTGCCCACTGCAGGGGTGTTGGACTAGATGAGCTCCAGAGGTCCCTTCCAACCCTAACCATTCTATGATTCTATGAAAATCAACACACTTCAACATTGAGCATCCACCCAGTGCTCAGAGGTACCTGCCTGCCCGCTGTCTCCCAGCCATCCTGGGCTAGGATTTCAGAGCTGCCTGCAGACTTGGGCTACTTGTTCCTTTTGCCATGCTGGTGCTGCTCAGAGATGTGTGGGGTGGGAGCTGTTGTGTTCTTTGGCTGCACAAGCAGCAAGACTTGTGCTATGGGTGAGCACGGCTGCTCTGGCCAGGCTTGGCTGCATCCAACTCAACCAGGCTATCGCTTCACAGAAAGAGCTTTGTGAGTCCAAGCTTCCTACAACTTTGATCCACAACAATAATTACAATGAATAAATCATAGAATCATAGAATTGTTTTGGTTGGAAGAGACCTTTGTGATCATTGAGTCCAGCTGTTAACCAGCACTGCCAGGTCACCACTAAACTGTGTCGCTCAGCACCGCATCTACATGTCTTTTCAATCCCTCCAGGGATGGTGACTCCACACTACTTCCCTGGGCAGCCTGTTCCTGAGCTTGGACAACTCTTTTGGAGAAGAAACTTTTCCTAACATCCAACCTAAACGTCCACTGGCACAACTTGAGGCCATTTCCTCTTGTCCTATCACAAGGAGCAATCATGTCATCAAGCTGTTAACTCCACTTTTCAAGCAGAAGGGCTTGACTTGGCTTGCAGAGCAGCCCACGAGGGCACTGGGCAGAGCTATTCTCCATCTGGCACCACCAAAGGAGACCTTGCCTGACTCCTCTGGCCCTGAAGCTCTCACCTTAGAGCCAGAATCATGTGTTTTCTTTCTGTGTCACTGAGATCAGACCTCCAAGCGAACCAGACATGCCTGTGATATTCAATGAGGATTCAGGAATAATTTCCTGCTACTTTCTTCTATTTGTTTTCTACATTTAAGGAGCAAATCTTAAAAGGGCAAACCAGAAGTAAGCAAATAAACAAACAGAAGTGAGAGAAGGCAAAAGCTGGCCATTTCCAAACTCCAAACCAACACCATGGCAGAGGAAGCTCAGCTCAGCACAGTTCTCTCCACAATCCATCTCTCCTAGCCTGCAACATCCCTTTTATACATGCAGCACAGAGCCAGTGTCCCAACACCTACAGTGGAGCAGAGAAGTCATCCACATCTCAACTGTATCCTGATGGAAAGTCCAAACCATCTCCTGGATGGATTATTTCTCAAAAAAGGCATATATCACAACAACATTCACAAGTCACATCTCAGATGACCTCCTGCTCCCAGCAGTGTCCTGGTTCACTGCCTGCATCTCCCTTTCAATCTGCCCCTAGGTGTTTTGCTGCAAGATGGCATGTCCTGCTACAGTGGTATTAATATCTGCAGTAATTAATATCCTTGTCAGAGAAGAAAAGAGAAAAAAAAAGGAAAAAAAAAAGAAGGAAAAAAGAAAAAAAGTAAAACATAGTGAATAACAGAGAAAAAAGAAAATAAGAAAGAATTTAAAAAGACAAAAAAGGAAAATAAAATAAAATAAAGAATAAGCAAAAAAAGCCCATTTATTTCTTATTAGGGTTTAAATGCAATCCAGCCTCCCAGACACAAGACTGCAAACTTCCTTTTGCCCTCTTGCAGCAGAAGGCTGCTGTCTCTCCAGAGGCTGTGCCCTGTGCCCCATGCCCATGCTGGGGAGCAGGTTCTGCACCTCTGGGCTCAGGCTGCAGCCCTTGGGAAGGTTAAAGTCATCCTGCCCACAGGGGTATAGATGAAGGCATGCAGCACTCTGCCGATCTGATCCTTCTGGGGCTACATGCAACTGCTGGGTTGGAAAGCAGAGTGCAGGTGGCTCTGTGGAGGAGCTGTGAGCTGAGGTACAGCCATGGCTGCCCAGGCAGCTCAGGAGAGCACTAGCTCCTAGGGGAAACCCAGGGAGCAGCTGCAGGAGCAAGCAGGCTGGTTGTGCAGACTCACTCGGACACCTGTGATGCCAGGATATCCAGGAGGTCCTTCTTTTCCCTTCAGTCCTTCGTTGCCTTTTTCTCCTTTCTCTCCTTCCAGGCCTTGCTCTCCTTTCTCTCCCTGTGGAAGAGAGGAGAGTGGGAGCTTTTCACACCCAAACAACACATGGGTCACTGTGCGTGGCTCTTGCAGGGAAAAAACCCACCACGTAATTAATATCTCAGGAGGCTGAGAGGAAGAGAGCTGCAAGCAAAAGGATGAATGAGGATGAGTCATAATACACTTGACATTTAAGAAAATGAGTAAAACCAGGTTTCTTTTTCAACTTTCTTGGCTGAAGGAGAAGGAACTCCCCCATTACACAGGGTAATCCGAACCCTTTTACTTCTCCTGCAATAAGGCCTGAACCTCCCACATGAATGACACAGGCAGACAAGATCTAAAAATCACCCAGAAGCCCTGAACTTGGGATGCTGAAAGATTTTTAAGGGGATGGCTTTGTCTGGAGTAGCCACTCAGCTCTTGCTGCCAAATGGGAATCAGCCCAGGGCTCCAATAAACACTCTACAACACAGTGTCATCTTGTCCCTGGGAAGGAGCTGTGGCCTGGGCAGTAGGTATCATGTCAAATCACTGTTCTTGTAAGTGATGGCACAAAATTTTACGGAGACAATCAAAAAGATCAATTCTGTACTGAGGGCAGCACCTACACACGTGCAACCAAGCAGCCTTGACAGAGTCATTTTCTACTTGCATCTGTGTTCATGAGAGCACAGCATCATCTGATCTGGTTAAACAAATATTCCTGCAGAGAGCAGAGGCTCTTCTACCATCCAGACACACAGCCAGGTTGAAAAGATCTGGTTTGGTTCAAGATCTCTTGGGGACAACTTAGCAGGGGCCAGAAAATACAGAAGTCTTTAAGGAAGAGTCTTTTGGTCCAATATTGAGAGATAAGCAGAAGTAGAGACACATGGCAAATAGTTTAACTAGAATGAAGCAATAAACTGCGTTGTTGTGGGACTGGCTGCCTTTTTCTTTCCATGGAACAGAACTGTTGGCCTGTTTGGAAAGGTCAGCTGTGCAGGGACAGAGCTCAGAGCCCTGCACCAAAGGCAAGGTAGCAAACTCATAGCAGTGAGATACAGAGCTCAGTGCAAGCCCTGGGTGAGCACCTGGGGCTTTGCCAAGACGAATGGCATCTGGTTTCTTTACTTGCTAACCATGTTCTGGTCAGTGTGTGCAGGACAGAGTGATGGACAATTCTTGATTTCGCCTGCCAGGTCCAGGAATTCCTGATTAGTTGGAAATTTAATTTGTAAAGACTGAAATAAAACAGACAAATTGTTGGAAACTAGATTTTGAAGAACTTGACCTTTTTGGAGATCTGATCAGATGCCAAAAATGTGGGTAGAGGAGTGAAATAGGAGGAGTCTATTATGTGTGCTTGCTGAAGAAAATATCCTTAAAGGGAGCAGTGCAGAGGCAGATTGCACAGAGGACCCAATAAATCCCTTGGCCTCAACCTGCTCCTGGGAACCAGGAGCCTGAGTGCACAGAGATGTGTGTGAGAGCTGAAAAATGCCCCAAGACCAAGGTTTACCTTGACACCATCTGGCCCAGGTGGTCCACTGTCCCCTTCCAGCCCCGATTCTCCCTGCAAGACAGAAGCAAGCACCATAATGCTGTGCTTAAATAGGATTGTTTCCCCCATGCTTTCTGCAGCTGACATAGAATCATACAATTGTTTGGTTGGAAAAGACCCTGAAGATCATCAAGTCCAACTGTTAACCAGCACTAGATCATGTCCTTCAGCACAATGTCTACATGTCTTTTCAATCCTTCCAGGGATGGTGACTCCACCACTGCTCTGGGCAGCCTGGGCCAGGACTTCACAACTCTCTTGGAGAAGAAATTTTTTCTAATTTTCAACCTAAACCTTCCCTGGTGCAACTTGAGGCCTTTTCCTCCTGTCCTTTTGAGGATAGCAATTGGTGGCTGCAGCAATAGCAGCCCAGCTCTGCACTTTGACACATGTCCTATCTCATACCCTAATGCTGAAAAAGCTCTTCCTGGAGCTAAGAGCAAGAATTCAGCCTCCTCCTTTAATCTGAGCCGTGGTTTCTTCTCCACAAAACCTGAGTTTGGCCTATGGGAAGATTTCCTTCCCTGTGTTGAAAAGAGAGCTCAGTCTGTATTCACTTAACCAAAGGCTTCCTCACGCTACTCCAAAAACTGACCTTAGTCCTGAGAAGGGACAAGAGCCACTACCAGCTTCAATCCATGCATTCATCCCATCCCTGGTTCCCTCCCATGTGTGCATAGTGCAGCTAGTGTTTCCCTGCTTCATGCCTGTGTTCTCCTCCAGCATCTCCCTGCCCCACGTGGGCTGCAGCCTCCTGGTGAACAGGCCAGGGCTGTTCCCACACTGCCCCTTTCATAGCTGAGCTTGTCACAGCACTTTGCAAAGCAGAGGGGCTCATGTAGGCTGCTGAGCTCCAGCTCACAGGCTCTGTCAGGAAGGTGTTTCCACCATCCACAGAAGAAACAATTGCCATGAGGGTTATGGGATGCCCAGAGCAGGATGTGTCTGCCCAGGCTGTGGATGAACAGGGAACAGAGCCTCTGGAGAGCTTATAAGGCACAGAAGCCCCAGAAGAAGGTGACTGTACTCACTCTTTGGCCAATGAGGCCTTGCTCTCCAGGGACTCCCAACTGGCCAGGATCACCCTAAGAAGAAGGAATCACAAACATGGAGATAAGCTGTGTATTGACAGTGAGCAAGCCTGAAGCACTTCCCATTCCACCAGCTCAGCCTGTCACAGCACTTGCCAGCTTAGGAGAAGGAGCAGCACAGGAGTCTCCCTTCACTCCCCAGCAAGGATATGTTGCCCTTGCAGCAGCTAAAGGGTGTTTGTGCAAATCCTCATGTCCTGTTCCCAAGGAGGGCAGCCAGGAGCACGGGAGCTGAAACACTCCTGCACTATCAGGATGCCAAAGACACGGTAGCTACAGTGAAGCATCAGAAGATTTGCCAAGGGAAACATGGCAAAGGATGGGGCTGGAGGTGGGGAGTGAAGAACAGCAAAAAGGAAATTGCATTTAATCCCTACACAGAGTCTGTTCAAAAGCTCTGCACACAGGAGTGAACCTTTAAACCAAGTGGAAAGGGGGTTAGGATAAAACAAAACCCTCTCTGAGCTGCTCTGCACAGGGATCTTATTTAAACAAAGAGATGTTTTTTATAGGCCTTTCCATGTGGACAAGAAGGTGCATTCATGGCTCTGGAGCTGGATACCCTTCCCCCATAACCATTAGAGAAGTTCAGTCTCCACAGACCTGAGGCTTGGAAACTGTGGTGGGACCTTTGAGGGTATTTTGAAGTTTGGGACCTTCGTAAGACTCTTTTTGTTTCAGATTAGAAGCTGCCTGGATCTCTGCGTCTCAAGGATTCCTCTCTACACTCAGATTTGGGATCTGCAAAAGAGTTGAGCTGCTTTTCCAAGGTCCATCACAGCTCCTGAGGCACAAGATCCCTGGGATGGAGCTTCTTGCCAGCACTGACAGGCTCCTCCTCAGGATGGAGCTCAGGAATTTGTAACTAAGGGCTTAAAGTTAACCCAATTTCACCTTTTAAGTAAAAAAAGTAAAAACCTCTGCTTTTGAAATCATATCTTTTGTTGAATATGCTATCTGCTTTAGCTGCTGGAGGGTGAACTTGCAATGTTAAGAGGTCCTGCAGGAACACAAGTTGCTGTTATCTTCCAGGTCTGACAGAGAAATTGCACTAAGGCTTTTTCTTACCTTCATGCCAGGTTCACCTGCAAGCCCAGGTTGTCCTATTGAGCCAGGCGGTCCCTGGGAAGAAAAAAAAAGGTAGATAATGAAAAAACCCATTGTATCTAAGGAGAAAGCAAGATCAAAGACATAACTCCTTTAGCAGAGCCCTCTTGGGACAGCAGAGCCCTGGTTGCAATGTAATTACCTTCCTGGAGCTGTCTCAGGGTATGCAGCATCAAAGAGGCCCAGTTATCATGCCTGGCTCCTGGGAGGGCTCTGCTCTGCTTGTCTCTCCCACCTCTCCTCTCCCCAGCCCTCAGCCTCCTCTGCCAAGCACCTCACTAACTCCTTCCAACCCCTCTCCTTTCTAAGGTTAGTAACCAGATTAGGACTAGTTGGGAAAGAAGGGAAAATGTCCAGAATTAGACCTGAAAGCCCTTCACAAGGGTCCAGCAGGTTGGCTGATAGAGTGGGTAACACAAGTGCTCAGCTCTGCTCTTGCTCCCTACAACTTCATTTCTCTGTTACCACTGGTGTGAGCACATTCTCCATGCCACTGGTCTTGTCTGAATTAGGGTGAAGCATGTACACAGCCCCAGGGTTAGCAGGCACTTTAAATTGTCCTGCCTTTGCAGGAGCAGCTGCCCCAGATGACCCAGCTTTCAGCTGAGCCACTGGCCCCATGCTTCTGGAGAAGCAGGGGCACAACAGTGCTGCCAGCTCCAGGACAGCTAAAGGGAGCCAAGAACAGCAAGCTTACACCAAAGCCTCTAGCACAAAGTTTGGCCAGATTAGCCTTGATGTCCATCACTTGCTTTCTCTGGCTCTAATGTGCCAACAAACATCTTAATGCCAACAACTGGGCTCAGACCAGAAATCTGCAGTCCAGGGCTGTCACCAGGCTGAAAGAAAGTGGCTGGCAGATGAGATGATATGGCCCTATCTACCTGAGCACACACTCTGGCAGAGGGGCTTGGCATCCCTCAGAGAGCCAAAAATGAGTAAGGACTTGGAAAACTATAGAATTCATAGACTCATAGATTCATAGAATGGTCAGGTTGGAAGGGACCTTAAAGATCATCTAGTAAACTATGGGAAGTAAGAGAGAAAGATGGACGATAAGAGAATGACCTTGTCCTTACTCCAGCTGCCTCGTGATGAGAAGTCACATTCATTTGCTATCTTTAGTATCAAAATCAATTGGGAGCTTTAATCTTTGCACATATTCTACTACCTCTGGGAAGCTTGGGAAAGAGAATATGTAAAACAAGCCCAAAGATGGGACAACAAAGCTTGTCTTTAAAGGATTTGAGTTGTTTATTTGCTTATGATATTTGCTTTCCGGATAACCATCTCCCTTCTCTTTACAGTTGGGAATAGAGGAAAAAAGAGCACATAGTCAAGGGAGCACTCTGCTGCCCAGGGAATAAAGCCAGCTCCTGGCTTGCTGAAATGGATTCAAGCAGAGGAGGGAGCAGGGTGTGTGTTGGGTTTACAAACAAATGGTCAAGTCACGCAATGAGAAAAATGAAGCTCCAATGAAAGCAAAAATCCTGCTTTGGTTTCTCCAGAGGTGCCAGTGCAGAGCAAAGCTCCTGGAAGAGTCTAAGATTTGAATAGAGCTCTGTACTTCTGTACTTGCTTGGCTGGCAACATCCAGAGTGGCTTGGTAGCAGTTTTCCAGCTCTCCAGTGTGGTTTACCACGTTGAGAGCTTGCTCCATCCCATCTAGCAGCCATGAGAATGGAAACTTTCATGACTCACACACTGTGCAGTAGACTGCATTAAAATCCACTTTCACTGCTGTCTTCACAACCAAGTGAAATATCATGTCTATATCACAGCTTGGGACCTATGGAAGGGAGCTACCCAAGGGGAACTGGCACATAAACAGCCAAGACTAGAATACTTCAAGGGAAATGAAATCAAGCCAAGACTGCAGAGGACTTAGGGGGAAGCCATGGAGGCATCTCCTGGGCTCCATCAGGGCACTGTTTGGCAGCTGCTGCTGCTTTGGTTATGGTGTGTTTGTGCCACTGCTTCATGGCAACAGCAACCCAAAAGCACAGTCAGCAGCAAAGGCATTTCTCTGAGTTTCCTTCACTAGCTACAGTGGTTTGTGATGGGACTGCCATAGCATTCCAGGTGGCTTTCCAAAACTCTGTCTAGTCAGCAACAGCACCAGTGATTGGGAAAGGGAAGAGCAGTTTTCAGTTTGTTACTGCATTTGGTTCCTGACTCTGCACCCTGGGGCAGAAAGGTGGTCCCTGCTGTGGTTGTAGAGCCATGCCTAGGACATGCTTCTCAGTGTGGTCAGCATTGAAATGTTTCTCTTGTTTGTGGAGATGGGTCTGTACATCTACCAGCTGGGTGTCTATGGCCTGTGACGAAAATGATGCTTGAATTTCTGATTTTCACTATTTGCTTTGGAAGTTGACTTTCAGACTTGAGGGAAATCTTTCCTGCTTATAACCCCAGGGTGGAAAGATGCACCACTACACATTTACTCTTCCTTCAGGCCTGCCACTCTTGATGCAAAGGGAAAACAAACAGGAACAAACATCAGACCTACCTTATGCCCCATTTCTCCCAAAGGCCCAGGTGGTCCCTGTGGTCCTTGTGGACCCTGAAAAACACAGATACAAGGCTTTTTTCATACAACCATTTTCATTTCACCATCACTTCCATAGTCTGTAAGATAAAACATCATTTCCTTCCCATATCACAGTGGAGCTATGCAACATGCAAGAGCTGGCCAGTGACATGGAGATGCCAGCAATGGGTATGCTGAGGCTCCTTAACAGGCAAACATCTCACCTTTCTGGCTCCTATCTAAACCAACTGCAATCAGCAACCTGAAAATGCCTGGCTTACCCCTTTCCTTCAGTCCACATCAGTCCCCACAGACATGGGCAGCAGGAGATAACCTCTCTTCCTGCTTCAGTCATGCTGTTGGCCCTCCTTGAGGTCTGTGTCTTCACCTGTCATCTCCCAGTGCCTCCTCAAAGCTATGGGCTCAGTTCTGACACTGGCAGCCTCCCTTCTCCCTTCTCCTCTACCTACCAGCCCAGTCAATTCCTCCTGTTATATCTGACCCTGTCCCAGGCCCAATCTTGCCTTTCTTTGCTCCAAAATCCAGCCCAGGTTGTATCCTACATTCTCCCTAGTTGATCCACAGCCCCCTTTTGCTTTCCAGGAGTCTGACCTTGTCTTCCCTCATGCCTCCTAGGACTCTAGCCAAGTCTTTCACATCTCTGATCATGCTGGAGTTGGCAAGAACAGATAAGCTAGGAATGGGAATAAGTGATGGGGAAGAGACAGGCATGGAAAGAAATGAAGTGTCTGTGTGTGTGCAAGGAAAGACAGATGAAGAGAGAGTGATAAGACACTTGCCGGGTCGCCTGGAGCCCCTTTTGCTCCTGGAGGTCCAGAAGGTCCTTGGATACCCTAGAAAAATTAAAACCACCAAGGTCAGCCCCAATCCCATAGCAATCCTTCATGCCCTTTGGCAGCAACATGCATCTCATTAATACTCCAGTAAAAGGAGTGGAGAGGTAGCCCCATAAGTGTGAGACACTGTCCAAATGCTTTCTCCTGGACCAGGACTCAAAACTTACAGATCTAAGTGAAACCAAGGTTACAAAAGGAAGCAAGCAAGGGATGGACACTTACAGGGAAGCCACGTGCTCCTGTCTCCCCAGTCTCACCCATCTTCCCCTGTGAACACACAGTTGCAGTGATTAGCAGCTGGGAACATGCTGAGAGACATCTGCAGAGCTTTGGTCAGGAGAAGCTGCAGTTCCCTGGGTACCATGTCCATGTGGGGACTGACACCAAGCCAGGCTGGGAATGCCTGGCTCTCACAGAGAACATACCTGCAGCCCTTGTGGCCCCAGCTTGCCTGGCTCCCCTGGTCGGCCCTGCAAAGCAAAAAGACAAAGACACTTTGGCAGCAACACAAACTATTGGGGATACTTTTCTGCCCCAGCCCATCTGCTCTTGCATTTTTGTGCATCACATATCCCCTCCAGCTCCCTGCAGCTTTTGAGAGGCCAAATGTCCAGTATCCTGCTCTGGAACAGCCCAGCCAGCAGTGAGAGCGGTCAGCAGGCTGCAGGAGCAAACACTGCTTTGGAGCAAACTGGGATTTTCAGGAGATTCCACACAGTCCTGTCTGGCAGGGCATGAAATCAGGGAGATTCCCCATCCAAATTCCATTCACCCAGCCACATGTGCTGGGCAGGGGATGGAGGCTGTGATGTTCAATGGTAGGAAAAGGGTCTAGCTCTGCCAGACTACTCAAGTCAGGCTGCTGCCAAAGGGAAAAAGCTATCCCATGCACCTATCTTGGAGCCTGTTGTGGAGCAGGCTTACCCTGGATGAATAGTCTGCTTGGGCAGGGTATCTGCCAGGCTCTCTTTGCATCAGACATCTCTTGCCTTGAGTTTTTTCTTGCCCTGATCTAATAGAACAGATACATATTCCCTTAGGTCATACTTTACCACTCATGTTAAATTGCTCTGATTTTTGTGCTGTTTTCAGATGTAGCAGCCAAACACACTCACTGCCAGCTGAAGCTGCTCCCATTTCTTTGAGAGACTATTATTTTAGCAGAGGCCACTTGGTGTTTGTGGACTGCCTCTGTACTCAGGGTCTCAGGCCCCAGCAGTAAAGGTTCTGATAGCCATGCTTGACAGGTTTTACTCCATTTGCATGACAGACTCATCCCTACTGGTTGACCCTCATGGAGTGATTGAAGATCTTCTATTCCTGGAGGAGGATGTGACCATGAGCCTGCCCAGAGCATTTCACAACACAGCTAAGAGCAGCCTTGGCCAGCCTAGCCAACCCCTGGCACTCACCTTGACACCTCGTGATCCTGGCTCACCTACTGGTCCATCAGGCCCTCTGGGACCCTAGAAAAGGGGGAAACAGAGGCAAAAATGAGAACATAGAGTGTATGTGTCTCTGGAAAATACAGCAGTCATCCTAGCTTTGGTCACCAGGGAAGTCCATGAGATCAGTCCTGGCTAAGCCAACCTATACCTGTTTGGGTTGAGAACAGCAGCTTAGTGCCCAGGACTCAAAAGATCCTTTCTGTGTTTTGTTGTTTCATTTCTCACTGTTACCAGCACACAGCACCAAAATGCTATTTATTTCTGTTAAACCAACTACCAACGGCAAACCAAAGCCAGAGGAGAAAAACAGGCCAGGAACAACCTTATTTTCAGGCAACACTTAAATGACAATGATTTTGCAATGCACACACTTGCCATTCTAGTCTTACTGATAACAAACCTCTTCCTTCCTAGAAACTCCACTTTGCAACTGCCCCAGCCCTTAACTCTGGACATACCACACTGTCTGATGGTCACAAGCAGGGCAATAAAGCCACAAAATATACAGAGGCACATAAGTTCCCACCATTCAGCACCTTCACAACTGTCCTGGGCCCCAAACTGCTCCCAGGCAGCAGAGTATCTTTGCTTGGCAGCTGAACTCCAAGCCTTTGGATCCAGTTACCTGCTATTTCAAGAGCTGGCTGCTGTTAAGGATCAGGCAGGTGCTCATGCATATGCAGTATGCAAGCAGGAGGAGAGCAGTCTGAGTGTCTGCCTTGGCATGTCTGGTCCTATGCCCAGCATCTGCTCCTGGGTGTGTGTGCAGCAGGCAGCAGGACCTCAGGAGATGCATTGGGGCATGAACGCTACTGCCAAAGCTTGTGGCACAGACAAGAGTCCAGACAGGGAGTGATCCTGGATGTGATTAGCTAAAATGGAACAGCTCATGGTCCAGCTCAGGCATCCTTGAGGAAGGGGTGCCCTTGGGCTTCCAGAGAGTTCTGAGTGGGAATAGATGTGATCCAGCTTTCAGGCTAATCTCAGAAGAGCTGAACGCACAGCTCTCGGCACCCCAGAAACCAGTGGGTCACACTGACAGAATAAACAGAGCCATGGTCTGGGAAAACACAACAGTAAAAAAAGGGCTTATCAAGAGTCTCCATTAACACACATCATGTTCCTAGTCAGGCCATGAGCTCAGTTGGGACTCGTAGGCGCTACTGCAATCTAAATAACAAACACAAACAGAGCGCGGTGCTAGAACGCAGCGGTAAGAGGAATCCTGAGAGCAGGCCAAGCTGGAAATAGAGAAAACAGGAGCCAATGAGCTTAATCGGGATGCAAAGGGAGTGCCAAAAGTAATAACAAGGCTAGTGGAGCCAATGTGTTAGAAAAGCAACTCCAGTATGAGAGGCAAAGAGAGAGAGAGGCTCACAAAGAAAGGCAGTGTAACAGCAGAAGATGTGTGGGAAATTCAGCCAAATTATTACAGCAGACAAACGTTGTCAATATAAAATAATGCAAAACCTTCTACTGTGCTTGGCAAAACCCTGTGCCACTGAGGGTACCAGAGATTAAACAGCCAAAAGTCTGTGTTGTATGGCAGTAAGACACAGCTCGAAAGAATGCTCAGCCTGATCTCCAGGACAGATGGACAGAGAAGGACAGTGCCCCAGATGGGAACACCACAACCAAATGGGCTGTTTCACAGGTTGCTGCTTGCTACACTAATGTGATGGCAGCTCTCACTGCTCCCAGACCCCAAGTGCTCTGGCTCATGCTGGCCCCTAGATCAGAGAGCAGTAAAGACCAAAAGTTTTATTCATCCATGTCACTATAAACCTCAAAGCACAATAACATAAACCAGAAGGTTACTAGCAGGGTTAGTGACAGCTCAAGTCAGACAGGGCTGCAAGTTGGAGTAGTGGGACAGTAGGGCTTGGATGCACCTGAGGAGCTTCCTGGGGTGACTAGGACACCCAGCACCATGCACAGATCTGCCCTGGGCTGGGTACTGGACTGCCCAAACTGAAGGAAGGTGTCAGCATGGCACTTGGCACCCTGTCACCCAATTTCTTCATTCTCCCTGGAAAACAAACTGTTCCCCTCCTCTTTGAGCAGCCACTCAGATATTTTGTGCACTTACATCTTTACCATGCAAGATGATGGGCTTGACCTGCTTGTGAAGAAGGGGAAGGATATGCAGAGGAGAAGGATTCAATAGCTCAGCCTTGGTATTATAGAAGGAGGGACCAGGGATCAGAGGCAAATGGGATATGGAAGTGACTGTGATAACCCAGGTTAGAGGTTTCCAGGAGAGATGATACCAGCAAAGTGGGATGCATCTGGCCCCTACAGGCCTATCTTCTGTAGCCTGTTCTGCCCTGTCCTGCCCCTTTGCCAGTGCTGGGCTGCTCTGAGCTGGGTGGAGGCTGTTGAGTGCTCTCAGCCCTCACTCAGCACTGCAGCAGTGATGGCTGTGCTTCTCAGTGGCCCAACCCAGCAGGTCTGGCTGGCTGTGGAGGTGTTTACAGTATCCTCATTTCTTCCAGCAGAGCCCTGTCACCAGCATCATGGGATCTGCCAGGGCAATCTCACTTCACAGCAGCCACCTGCCTAATCCCATCACAACACATCTCATCGGCATCTGACCTGGAGAAGGAGAAAGTGACCCTCTATTTGCAAATACATGTGGCAAGCTTCATCTTCTCCAGCCTCCTGGGCTGCAACCCAGGATAAAGGCTTCCCCTAATTCACCCTGACAGGAAAGGCTACATTTAGTCAATTAGTTAAATCTTTAAACCTCTCTTTTACTGACAACACTGGTTAGAGATGAGTGAGTGAGGTCCTGGCAGCTCTCCAGGGAGGATCCCATGCCAAATGCCACAAGGCACAGCACGGTGCCTTCCCCCTGCAGACCTGGCAGCTTGGCCTTGCAGGCAGGGCTGAGCACTGCTCCCCAGGCTCCCCTTGAACCTTCAGTGCTTGAAAATTAACTGAACAGCCAGGCATGCCTACCCTGAGCAGGGCAGAGGGACTAGAGTGAGCACAGCAATTTAAGATCATCATGTCCAACCATTAACCTGCACTGCCAGGTCACCACTAAACTATGTTCCTCCACATCACATCTACATGTCTTTTCAATCCCCCCAGGGATGGTGACTGCCCTGGGCAGCCTGTTCCAAAGCTTGACATCCCTTTCACAGAAGACATTTTTTCTAATATCCAACCTAAACCTCCCATGGTGCAACTCCTCTTGTCCTTTCACTTGTTACTTGAGAGAAGAGACCAACCTCCACCTTGCTACAATCTCCTCTCAGGTACTTGGAGAGAGAGAGGTGGTCTCCCCTAAACCTCTTTTTCTCCAGGCTAAACAATTCCAGTTCCAGACTTGTGCTCTAGAGAAGCATCTTGGGGAATGTCATCCTAAAGCATATACAACATGGACCTGTCCTAAGAATGGGGCAATGAGGATGCAGTGAAAGGCTTGGCTTTATCACCAGTATGAGCATCTCTAGAAGCCTATGAAACAGAGAAAGATGCTTTTCTTTAGTCTGTGTAAGCATTTATATGGCACTACACAGCTCAGGAGAGGTCCTGCTGGGCCAGGGTTGTACAAACAGTACAAGATCCAAGTAGATTTGCAAAGTAAACAGGAAGAAAAAGGGAAGGTTAAATTGAGATCTGTCTGCTCCTTTGCACACAAGCAGCCAAGGTACAGAGAGATACAGGGTCATGGCTGATGGAGAGTTTGAGAATCTGTTTAGCAGCACTATCAGCAATCCCTAGATGTGAATGGCATCGTCTCACAAATGCAGGAGAATTCAGCTCCAGGCTTTGCAGCTCAGGTTTACTGCTAGTCTGTATAAGATGGCAGAGGTATACCCTGCTGCTAGAGTAGAGAACATTCCTGCAGAACAGAGCTAAATACTCATCAAGGTGTTTCCCCAAAGCAGTGCCTGCATTTCCCCCTGTTCAAAGAGACACTTGGAGCTCAGAGACAGTAACTAGTCTCTGAGTAGCAGAAGCAGCAGGATGAATAAGCAATCAGTAGCTCCTTCCCAGAAAGCCAAAGCTCCTTCCTTACTCCTTTCTCCAAATATTGATATTTCACTATCACAGTCTGGCCAAATGAAAAGCAAGCAGATGCCTTCAGATGAAGCAGAAAGAGACACATGGCTGCCTTTAGACCTCTAGCTGACTTTGCCTTTAACACTTCTAATGCTTTTCCAGCCACCTAGAAAGATCCATGGGAGCAAAACAACAGACCTCTGCTTTTTTTTTTCCGCATGAACATCATCTCAGCTGGGCCTAGAAACAGCACTTGCTTTCAGGTTTGCTTAGATAACTTCACTTTACACATGTGAGGCCTTTCCAACTGCCTGCAGCCAGCCAGCCAGCGATGCTGCGCTGTGCTGAGTCTGGGTGGCAGTGGCAGACACTGCAATGCTGGGAGTGCAGCTGTGCACCTCTTATCTCCTCTCTGCAGGCTTCACCTGGGCAACAGTTAGTGCAGCAGTTTGAGGAATGAATGGCAGGGTGGAAAAGAGAAATATGCTTTGGGATTTGAAAAGCTCCTCTGAGTCACCTGTGCCAGTAGCCAGCATCCCCTCCAGTGAAAGGATGAAATTCCAGCAGTACTGACAGATACCTTGGCCAGAAGAATAGGGAAAGTCAGTCACTTTACAGCAGGATTTCAGGTGCAACTTTATGATCTGAGTTGCAAAGACAGGGCTCTGATTGATGTTTAACCTTGTGCAGAGATTCTCAGTCCATACTGGGGCTTTTTGATATCCCTATCCTCAAAAGAGGATGCTGGAGACCTCATGTTTTACTGCTGTGAAGAACAGATTAACAGAAATGTGCTTTTGAATTTAAGTGAGGGACTTGCTGAATCAGCAGCCTCCAAATTTAAACCTTGAATTGGTTAAATAATTAGATTTAAACATGTGCATAGCTGTCACTAGCTGGATGTTAAGCACATGTTGAAGTGCTACACTGAGTATGGATGAAGAGAAATAAGCCTGGGCTCACAAGTCCAAGTTTCATGTCCTTAGGGAAGAGGAGAAGGGAAATGACATTTGTGGAAGATTGTTCAGTATCAGTTTGAAGGGCTGAACAAAGATCTGGGAAGAAACAATAGCCCTCTCATGACTAAAAAGAAGGTTATAATTTCTAAAGAATTTTCTTTTTAAAATGTGTACTTCCATCTTGACAATTCAAAAGCTATCACAACATAACTACAGACCCCCAAAAAGTCTCCATTGTTCTTTACAATGGAAACCATATTTGCTATCTATGTTTCCTTCAAAAGCAAAATGACTTTAATGAAGCATCCACAAACACAGCTCATGGAATCCACAAACATCTGGCAGAGGCTGCATCCATGTTTCCACTCTGAATCGAATTACATCCCATTTGTAAGCTAGGATAGAGAGAGGGTAATGTCTGAAATTACAACTGGGGGATCAGTTCCCCATCCTGAGCAAACTAAGAACAGGAATAGCAGGACAGACTAAGCAAACAAGGAATACTATGTGCCTGGAATATCTCTGAGAGTATGAAGAGAGGGAAAACATGAGAGAGAGATACACAAACCAGAACTCCTCCAGGCAGGAGAGTTGTTGGTCTTTACGATACCAACATTCCCACATCCCATTCACTGAAATCTGTAGGATTTCAGAGCAGCACTCAAGCTCATCCTCTCTGCTGGGAATCTTAGAAAGGATGTTTGCCTGTCTTGCAAATTCTGCATGGATTATATCCCTGCAGTCCTATAACACACTGGATCCCCACCACAGCACAGTCCAGCAGTGGGTGTTGAGGGCAGGATCAGCACAAAGCACCAGCAACAGATCCCAATGCTCAGAATCCTCTAGCAGAGACTTACCCCTCCCTGATATCAGTGCCTCTAGGGCAAGATGGAGACCTTAATGCATCCTCTTCCCTGGGCACTGTCTCCTGTTCTACCTCCATGCTCTGCACTTCCTAGGGTGACTTTTTGTAGGGCTCTGCTGCCACTGGGGGAAGAACCACTCCTGCATTTCTGTTTTTCAGGGCTGGGATGCACTTTGAAGTCTGGGTTTCCTCAGTAGAGGAATGTCCAGGGGCACAATGTCTGCTGGGCTCAACATCTGGGGAGGNGGAGACCTGTAAGGGTGCCAGAGCACTGGCCCAGGCTGCCCAGGAGGCTGTGGAGTCTCCTTGTCTGGAGCCATTGCAGAGCTGCCTGGACACATTGCTGTGTGAGCTGGTCTAGGTGATCCTGCTCTGGCAGGGGGGTTGCACTAGATGATCTTTCTAGGTCCCTTCCAACCCCTGACATTCTGTGATTCTGTGCAATGCAACCCAAGGTGATGAAGCTGAACGTCTCTACCATCCGGTATGCCACTTTGAGGATAGACAGTGCTGGAGGCAATTGGTGTCCTACAGGAGTTTTCCAAAGGGTCTGGCACCCTCTCTCTGGATTTAACTACATCCAAAGGCAGGTCTCTGCTGTGCCAGCCAAACTCCTTTCTTAGGAGCTGAATCCAGCTTTAATCTTAGTTTTACCTTGTGTGATAATAAGTATCCTCCTTGTCATTCCTGACAGTCCAAGTGGAGCTGAAAACAGCCTGGTCAGCTGCACTTTCCTGGTGTCTTGAGGACTTGAAGCCAAGGCAGATGCAAGAAGCCAGGGAGTATTTATGTGAGTGAATCTCCTAGAGCCCAAGAGCCAAGTGCTGCCGCTGCACGTGGCTGCCTGCCGCAAGGAAAGGCTCAGTGCCAGGGGACACAGCCACTATCCTCAGCTGGCAGCTGGCAAAAGGCAGTGCTGGGACTACTTCTCCATCACTGCATACAACAAAGGCACAAGCAGAAATGCCTGATCCCCTTGCAGGCTTCAGCTCTCCAAGAGCAGCCTGGATTTGTTCAGAAGGCGTTTCACATTCAGCTCCTTGCTGCAGTTTTACCTTGAGATATTTTCCTCCATCCATTCAAAGCCTCCCATGAAAGAGTGCCTCTGGCTTCTCATCCATCATGATCATGGATGTCCTGGACATCCATGTTAGCTCAGTTAACTGCTGCTATGTAGCACAGAGAATGTTCCCCAGGGGACCCTCTGATAGAGGAGCTGGGGAATGAGATCCATGAGCCTTCCCATTGAGGAGAACGGAGCCAAGGAAACTGTTTTTCCCAGCCACAAGTTAAAAACTGAACCCTGATATGCATCTGCTAGGCTTGGCTGTTACTGGTGTCCTTCTAGCTTTCCTTTTAAAGCTTAAAGCATTTCCAGGGTACATAACTCCATGGTTATTAAGCTTTCTAGTTGGTTATTCCATTTCCCTCTGCCTTGTCCCAGCTATTTCAGGAGAACATTAGCTCTGGTACAGGGAAACATATGCAATCCTTGGCTGTCCTGAATTCCCCAGGCAGGAGTTGCAGTAGAAGCAGCAGAGACTGGAGGTAGGTAGAACGTGTAGTTTACTCCAGTCTATGCCTTTGAAAATGAAACAAGGAAACAGAGATCATATGATCCTTGCAGGGAGAAATGCAAAATATGTTGCTGTTGGGCCCTTCAGAAGCAGAACCCATGTGCTCACTATCAATGCTTTGTAAAGCAGTTGGACAAGGAAAAACAATCCAAAACAACCCAAAACAGGGATGCTCCTGCTGGAAATGTCCCACTGAAGAAGAATGAATGAGCAGCTCAGTGGGACATGGGTTGGATGCCACAGGCAGGAAAATGAGCAGCTTTGACAGGTCTAGAGGTCATTTTGTGGTCAGCTGTCACCCAACCTGAGCAGGAAGACCCACACATGAACTGACACAGAGTGCTTATGAAATATTTTTCCAGTGTAACATGTACTTGTAGCACTGTCAGTGATGCTAGTTAGCACCATTACCCAGTAGCAGGCTGGGGGGGGGTGGGCTGCTAGGTTCACACATGCTTTAACAGTGTGGTACTGTTCAGTTAAGTATAGATAAAACCTTGTGTTATGGGCTGGGAAAAGGCATAGAGAGACAGAGGACATGCTTATACTTTTATCTACTGACAACAAACCCCACACCTTTCTCTGCCAGAAGATATTAATCCTGCAAGACTCAAAGGGAAGACATGAGAAGAGGAGGCTGTTTGTCTCCTTGTCAGCTCTGTTTCTGCCTGTTCATCTTTTCATTCCATGTCATAACATTTCCTGCTTTGTCTGCCTCTGGTTAAATCCCAACACTTCACATCTCAGCTGCTTTCTGTCCCTTGGCAGCAAAGTCACCTTTTTCTAGTCTTCTACCTGCACCCTTTTCCCCAGCCCAGATCCATCTTCAGATGATTGAATTTTCACCATCCTCACCCAGAAGTGTCCACAATCCCTGTTTTGACATTGCAGGTGGTTGGAAGAGACAAGCTGGACAACTTCCATGATAGAACTCCACACTGGGCCATCCCTTTGCTCAGACACATCACTCACATGTACAGTCCTTGTTATTCTTACTTCTCATTGAAGTCTTTATACACAGTAGAACCATGGCTGTGGACGTGCTGCTCATCTCCACCCTCCCAAACTAATCCACCAGATTAGTATTCCAAGGACTAAAAGAAGAGAGAGAGAAAAGCTCATGGAAAATGCTTACCCTGCGACCTTTCATCCCTCTTATCCCTGGTGCACCACGGACTCCTGACGGACCCTGGAAGGGGAAAAGGGAAACAAAATGAAGATGGAGAAGGCAGGCACCAGCTGTTGGTAAGAGCTCATGTCCCTACACGATCTGCAGGGACCTTGGATGCAGATGCTTGACCAGCAGGTTGGTTCATGAAACTCTTGCAAAAACAGGACCATATTTACTTGTCTAGAAATGGCCTTTTATTTTTTTTAAACTCACTGATTGCCTTTGGATTACGAAGGTTTAGGCCAAGGATCCTGGCAGAGGTTTGTATGCTTAAGTATCTGCAGCCTGTTGTCTAACTGGTGTGATTTGAAGAGAAGCTGAGCATCCAGAATTCCCTCTGAAGCTATTAAATGCAGCTGTTGCTCAGTTATCTGTACAAAAATAATAATAACCAGGATCTGTTTTTCAGTTGTCCAAATACAAAATCAGACACCTCATCTTAGGTGTCTAAGTTAGAGCTTTTCAGCCAAATGCTGATTTTATCTTCACGTAACTGTTGCACTGTTAGTGTTGCATAAATATTCATACTGGCAGAGAGATGCTAATTTCATCTGGACTGTTGGTGTTGCAGATGATCTTCTTCTTCCTACACTTAAAAAAAGGATTTGAGGTTTTCTTTTAACCTGGATTTGTACACACTTGATTCATTAATGTGCATAGAGAAAGTGCAGAAGCAAATCAAACAGCTTCGTTGTTGTTGTTAGAATAATTACCAATGATAGGTTCAGTTAACAGGACTTAATTCTGTGTTATAACTTTACAACCCTTATTTAAAGCTAGTGCCTTTCTGCCATCAGAAAAGAAAACCTCAAATTGACACATTCCATTCTAACTCTCTCAAACATTCCACACCAAGTTTTGCTATTTATATATTAATAGCTTTTACCAACTGTCAACCCTGCAAACTCCACCAAGGATCACAACAAAATTGGATTGTGATCTTCCTACTGCTTGTACCACTGCCACCAATAAAGATTTTCCTTTTGGAATGGAGGTATCTTTCTGCAAGTTCAGAACACAAATGCTTAGCTGTTCTCACTCAAGATGGAAAAGTTAGTTGACTGTAAGTCTGTTTGTAATCCCAGTAAATCCTGGGTTTGCCAGTGAGGTCAGCAGTGACTGGCACAGAGGAGCAGTAGATGTGTCAGATGTGTTATACAGATTTTTTTTTATGATAAACACATACTGAAATGAAATTCTTTGTTGGTATTTGGAATATCCTCCTGGAAGTCTCAGCCTATCCCAAATGGCTTATGAAAATACAAGCACAGAAACATTCACTGTGATGGCAAAATGTTGAGGGAATGACTAGATACCATGCAGGGAATTTTAAGGAACTGTTTGGAAGATGAGTGACCTTTAATATACTTATATGGGTACATTCTTTTCAAAACTGTGTGTTAACACAGAAAATGTATCCTGGTGGTGAGCAAGAAGAGAGAAAAGGAATTCATAAGCCTCAATGAGCTGAAATTAAAGGCAGAGCTTCCTACCACTGACACTGCCATTGCTTCCCATTCCCAACCACTCTCTGTTGAATTAATCAGCTATCAGAGCTGCTAAGGCTCAAAGATTAGAACAGTTTAGGACAAACAACAACAGCATGCCTCAGGTCTGGCTTGAAAAGCAAATAATGAGTGTTTGGTGGACAAACAGGCAGAAACAGCTGGAGTTAATGAGTGGGGATTTGATATTAGGAGATTATTTGATTTACTGGCTTTGTGGGGAAGTCTGACTTATTAAATTATGACTTTTTAAAATGCAGTCTTGGAGGAAACATTTTGCTTGGATGAACTTGTTATTTGCCTGCAGGACAACAGGGAACTGAAGGAAGCAGCAGGACCTGGGGACAGTCTCAGCTCCCAGAGCTCTGCAGAGAGGTTTTGGCATCTCCAGTCAGAGCTGATGCCTCAACTCCTACTGCTGTTGTTGTGCCCCAGTGAAGCAAGACAAAGCTCAGCCTCAGCTAAAGGTACTGGTTAGTGGTACAGAGCCAGTGCAGAACCCACCTCTGCCCAGGACACGCTCCTGTCCTCCCCTGTGCTCACAGGCATGGATGAAGCAGGGCACCTGTCTAATGCTCCAGCTATCCCCAAGCCATGTCACAACAAACATGCTGGGAAAATTGCTAAAAAAATGGACATTTAGAGATATCCAGCTGCCTCCTAGACCTTGGTCAACAGCAGGTGCTGCCATGAGGGACCACAGAGCAGCTCACTGTTGGGGCCTGTGGGCAATATCATACTCCTTTTATTGTAAGGGCCTGGCCAGTGCCACATTGCTGCTCTTCAGGTAGGGACAGGTCACTCTGAGGTGCTGCTTGACCTCAGACCTTTTCTTTCCATCACCTCTAGTGACTTGCAACTGAAATCTCTCCCCCCAGACAGCAGCTGGCTGCAGCTGGTGTGCCCAGAGCATCCTCAGAGCTGCTGCTGATCTGGAGGCCAAACCTTTGGCACTCCCTGGGCATGTCACTATTGTGATCTTCCTTCCCAATTAACAGTGCTGTGGGAATTCACACACTGAGCAAAATCCATTCCCTGTAGCCACCCAAAGCTGCCTTTCTGTTGGTTCCAGCAAATGACTTGTGGTGGCATTTGTGCTGCTGGGAGAGCTGGAGCTCCATTTAAACAACAGCTGTGGGAAACTGGAGCCACACAAAAATCTACATCCACACTAATTGCATGTTCCAGCCACAGCTGCATATGTACCAGAGGAGCCCATCGAGATGAAGGGGACATCTGGGGGTAGCTGTTGTGCTGCTTCCCTCACTCCTGTGAGGCTCTCTGAGAATGCCTGATGTAGTCAGCACAGGATAAAGTCACTGTATTGCATGATGTGATCACCACACTGCCAACAGTTCCCAACTGAAATAAAGAGTTTTGCAATAACACCTTGAGCTAGTGAGCTTGTGTTCAGCTGAAAGTTTGAGACTGGATTGTGAGTTTTGGATCTCCCATTGGGGAAATAGGCTACAAAGGTTTGAATTAAACATCACTTCTTTTCTAGCATCTCTCTGCATGTTGCTCCCACTCATGCTCCATCCCTTTCCCCATATCTCTTCCTCATATCAAACTCAAATCAGCTAGGACACAGTTGTTTGACTCAGCCCACAAATAATACCCAGGATATTGAATGCTGATTGTTAGTCTTTGGTATTCCAAGGTGATGATAGACTTTACTTACTGTTGGTCCAGGGATCCCAGGAAAACCCACTCCTCCAGGTGTCCCAGGGTGCCCCTGAAAGGGAAAGAAGAATATGCCTGGTATGAATTCCCAGGACCTGCTCAGCCCTTCTTCCTCCAAGTGGGAAGATAGGAAAAAAAGACATTATTGGTTGCTTTAAGGTCAGACAGGTCTGTTATTTGTCAGGGTAAAATTGCCATACTGCCAAAGGCTCAGCTCCAACCTTGCTAGAAGGTAAGCAGCTAGATTCTCTAAATAGTCCAGAAGAGAATAGTCTGAATCAGTGTGAAAATCTGGTTTTGGGTCTTGCACTGTGATTGACATGAGGTAAGTGTCAGAGCAAGACAAGAACTTGCTGAGGTCCCCTCTGTCCTAAATGAGGATCCCCAAATGGCACTGCAAGACCTTGCAACCCTGCATCTCCAGCTACACGTGGCAGCATAGTGGGATGTGACAAACAGATCCCTGTTCCAGGACCCCATCTATTCAGCAGCCAGGATGCTCAGAAACAGACAATACTTCAGGTGCCATAGCTTCCAGTTCCTAGTTGTCTTGATCCTATAGGTCCTCAGCTGATGGAGCTGCAGAACATCTGTCAGAGGTGTTATACAGACTGTGGGGAGAGACTGCTGAACATGACTGCTGGGGAGAGATTATACCTCAACATCCAGTCAGTCAAATGGCCATTCCCATCCCCACAGAGACAGGATGACCTTGCAGCTGTTGTTATACAGCTAACAGACCAGGAGAAGGTGCATCCTTTGCCAGGACAGAGAGGGGCAGCAAGAGCGAGACAATGCAGACTTACTCCTTACCATCGACCCCTTGACTCCTGGAGGGCCTGGGGGTCCCACCGAGCCACGATCACCCTAGGAGAGACACAGATATGGGGAGGAGTGAGGACTTTTGCTAACAAGCACTCTGAGCTAGCAGCAGTGGGGATCTAGAGCAATGAGACAGTTAAAAGATCCGTAAACTGCAGTTTGTGCCAGCAGATTTCTACCAGAAAGGCTTCCAGTATGGAATAATCATCACCCTCTTTCAAGCATCCATCTCATCAGAATAGTCAAAGGACTACAGCAAGAATTAGTTAACCCTCCATATCCCTAGAGAAGGGACTTCACTGTTGCCATCAAACCACCGAGGAACATGAAACAAACAATGTGCTTGAGACCACCTCCAAATCCAGACTGTGCTAGGACTGCATCCTGGGAGATCTCCAGCCCTTCCCACCCAAAGTGTGACATCTCTCTGCCCTGCAGTACTGTGTTCTGGTGTTTTTAAGAGGCATGCTCACAATGCTCTGTTGAGAACAGGGCAGCAAGTTGGAAAAAACCCGAGATGTTGCCTGGACTGGATGGTTGGTGCCTACAGAAGGATGTTACCCCTTCTAAAGCAAGGCACCATTTGGTATTGGAAAATGTACCAAAAATCACTGATTAATTCTGAAAGCCTTATTTATCCCCACAAGCAGAACATCTCACTTCCCCTGAGTACATCCTTGGCCCTACAGCTCAGACAAGAATGACAGATGAGGTGAGCACCACCATGACCTGTTGATGCAAGGGTGAGTTGAAAGCATGGCTCTAGCAACAGGACATCAACTGCTCCTCTTTGTAGACAGTGGCAGTTCCCATCACAACTGCCTCTCCTCTTCCTTGCAGCCCCAGTAGCTTGTTGGGAATTAGGTGTGTTATGTTTGTGTACTTGGGGGGATGAGGAAGGAGGAGTTAGCAGATGCTGCCAAGTAGTTGACGCCCAAAATCTGACCTACCTTCCAACAGCTAAAGCGTAAGGGGAAATACTTTCTGGGCTTTAAGCAGCTTATTAAAAACAAAACCCAGAGTTTGTGTTGTCACCAGTTGGCCCTTTTAAACCAATGTTAAGGGGTTTTCTTCCCCCCTGAATGCATGGATTTTATTAAGTCTGTATTAACTGCATTGTTCTCTTTGATAATCTTTGGATTCTACTGGCTCCAGTCTTAAGTTTTGCAGCTCTCAGGACAGAGATTGCTGACTCAGCTATGTCTAATGAAAGCATATTTCCCACTTCATTTAGCTCATAGTAAGCTGCAGGATGCTATGCCAACTGGAGGCCTGATTGAGGTTTTGATTTGATGATAGTTATTTCTGTCATCTGTAAGTTTGTCCTGGTAGAGGAGTCTGATAGAAATCACAGCTGTGCTGAGGATCTCCTAGGGCAGGTTGTCAAAGGACTGCCTGAGTTTGCCTTGACACCAACATAACATCATCATGTTACAGAGTCAATCTGCAAGATGAGGACAGCTCATGCAGTCAGGGCATTGGCATGGAAGTCACAGGGCCAGATGTGAATTTACTGGAGTGGAGAAAAGATCTTCCCATGAACTCCTCATTCAGTGCAGAGCTGCAGCTGCCCTTGAGACAGCTCATTCAGGCACCAGCTTTCTGTGTTACCACCTTGGACACATCACAGACTCTTTATCCCTCTGTTTTTCTTCTGTAAAACACAGCCCACATCACGTCATTCCTTTTAGTTCTGGTGTGCCTTGACAGTTTGGACTGAGCCTGCTTCTGCTACTGCCCCACCAGAGACAATCCAGTGCAAGAGGCTTTCCAAAGGCTGCTGCAGACAGGCAATAAAATGGATTTGCAGTGAACAGAGTCTAACTGTCCCAGAGTCTTGACATCATTACCCAGAGGATAGGGGTTAAAGAAATAAAAACGAGAGGGAGAACTGATGTGCAGAATGCATCCATTTATGCTCTTTACTATCTTTATGGTTGGACTGTGAATAATTAAACCACCAATGAAAACCAGAACTCTGCAACTGAGATACAATGAATGACATAGATGATTTGCCTCTGGAAGCTATCCCTGAATAAAATTTTACACTCTAATAGAAAACAAATTAATGCCCTTTTATAGTTTTATGGAAAACAAAGACATTTTTCCTCCTGAAAGTAGCATGTATCTGTACTGTACACAAGAGGGCACCAGCCCTTAGTAGTGTGCCCAGTGCAGCCACATGGGCAGGACGATGGTCCTCATCAACTAAAAAGGGAAATATTTGGGCTAGCCTTTGCTCAGATAGGTAGATGGCTACACTCTTATACCTTCTCTGCACCTGGAAATTGCTGAGCTCTCCTGTTCAATGCAGGCTGAGCCGTGGGCCTGTTTGACCCCACTGGCAACTCCACCTGGGCTCGTGAGCACCTCTCTACACCAATGTGTAACCTGAACTCCTTGGACTCCTCCCTTGACTGGGAACACAGGGCTAATGGGTTCCTCATTCCCAGAAAAAATGGAATTGAATGTTAAATACTAGTTTTCTGGGAGATTATGATTGAATAATACAAACTTTCAGAGAATATTTTACAGTATCTCCTTAGAGAAAAAGAACATGTTGACTCCTAAATGTGAAAGTGGATGACTTCTGCCTGGCCCAAGAGACCCTGGATGTGCTGCATTCCCAGCTGGGTGCTGCACTGATATAACAATTTAGATCTCCACAATATTCCTCCCACCCTAGTCTCCCTTACCCTGCAAACGTTACAAGTAATCTTACCTTTTCTCCTGCTATTCCAGGCTCCCCTACGGGACCAATGAAGCCCATTAGACCCTGAGGAAAGAGAAAACCCCAATTAACTTTCAGTTTCACTTGCTGAGAAAGTCAACCGTTTCTTTGGTCCACTTTGCTGGTTGAAATCACACAGCATCCCTGATCCACTGCTCGGGAATTCCTCGCGGCTCGCGGAGCGGATGGACTTGCTCCTGGCCATGGCAATGTCTGACTCCACAGCTGCTTCTGCTTTAGGCTCCAGCTGGAAAGGCAGCACTCACATCAGCAAGAGCCTCCACAGGCAGTGTAGGGGATGAGTGAAGCACATTCCATGGAAAGGCTGAGGCCATGGTGTGCCTTTGCTTTGCAAGCATCTCCCCAAACGTCAGTGCAGCTTCCCCACAAGCACCAGCAGCAAGAGCTCCTCACAGTCTGAGAGTTGCTATCATCTTAACTGGCAACTGAGTAGACTTTCTCCAGGTTAACCTGAGCTGCCTCAAACTCTTGTGCTAACTAATTTTGACCTGGAAAGCATCATGCCTGTTGGGATGTCAGTAGGAAATAAAAGTCTGAGAACAGAGTCAGAGGGTCCAGATGGGCAGCAGATCCATCACACTACTCAGAAACTGTCTTGGAGAAAACCCCTAGTCGATGCTCAGGATTTCGCAATGTTTGGGATAACGAAGAAAGAAACAGAACTGCTTTCAATTAGGAAGATGGCAACAAATGTAATTTCAAGCTAAGATTCCTGAGGGTTAAAAGAGAAGCTTCCCTACCAACTGGGTTTCTAGCTCTAGAGATGCAAGGGACTCTCCTCTCTGCCATAGTAGGTGCTCTTTCTCACTGCATGGTTCTCATAGTCTCATCTCTAGTCCCAGCAAGGGTCGTTGGGAGATAGATACTTACATTTAGTTCCTCCAATGAGTTTATACCTAAAGCAACTCATCTCCTGCTGAAACACTTCATAACCTGCCCACAGCTGGCATGGATGGTGGCAAATGAAGCCAGGCTCCAGCTTGTTTGGTTTAGGTTAAGAGTCTGATTAGTACTGGGAGGTGGCTGTTGAGCAAATCAAAGACAGGAGATAGATTCTCCAGAGGTACTTGTGGTACAAATTCATTCAGAGATGATGTGCCAGGACGATGGCATAATGGAAATACTGATTTACCATGGGAAGACAGCTACTACCAGGAAAGCTCTACTATCCTGACAGGGGCTTGATACCATCAACCCTTCTGACATCAGCACCAAAATGGTCTGTGCTGTGTCTGAAGCAGTCCCCATGCACAAGTGTGCCATTGTGACCAGGCTGCATGGACAGGACATGTCTGGGAGCAAAGCAGTGCTGGACTCAGCAGCCCAGGGCATGAACCAAAGGGAGATAAGGCAAATCTGCAGTATCTGTGTGCAAGGTTGCCAGTGGGTGGCATTGCTGAAGGTTGCTGAATCAATCATCATTTCCATCAGACACAAGTGCAGATACTGAGCTGATAACTGTGTCCAGTTACTGGAGTCTTCTAGTAGCCCAAGGCCATGAAAAAGGCAAATGTTAAGGCAGAGCATAGAAAGGCAAAACGATGACATGGAACAAGGAAATGCATTTCTAGGCAAAAAGAAGATAAAGCAAGAAAGAATAAAACTGCTCTTTCATTTCCAAGTTCTCAGAAAACCTGCAGAGCTCTCTTGTCCTGGAAGGATCCTCTCCAAGATATTTCTGGGTTACTTAGGGCAGTCCCTGCAGAAGAAGAGAGATCTCTGCTCTTGCAGCAAATCATAGATAGAATCATTTAGATTGGAAAAGACCTCTAAGATTACCAAGTTCAACTGAGGTTGTTGGCAAATGCTGTTACCATTCAGAACAAGACTGATTGAAAAACACTTCCAAGGGGCATTGCATATCCAAACTCAGGTTTGAAGGATAACCTTCTGATACACTGTCCATGGCAGCATCTGCTCCCACCCTCCAAAGTCTCTAAGGAATCTGGGTCAAGAAGCAAAATACACTGGTTGTGCTTCCTAGCCAACCTAAAGATGCTCTAGAGATGGTTTCAGAGCACCAATTGCAGCGTGCTGAGCAGCCCACAAACCCACCATCCTCCTGAGACCCCTCTTGCTGTCTCAGATGTACTGTTTGTCATTACAGCTTCTGCAGAGACCTGCAAGCACTGCCAGCATGAGCAGGGGAGAGGTAGACACTGAAGGGTACACATCAGGATGGAAAGGATGCAACAGCCAATATTTACAGCCTGGTTTTCACTCCAAAACCCGGGAAAAGTCTGTCTGTGTTGGTACATTATGTTTCTACTCATGGGAAGATATCACTGCTCCCTGTGTCCCCAGCAAGAGGAGCATCCCATGGTATGACCATGGTAGAGTAAGGACCAAAGCGAGATGGCAGAGCAGGGACCCTGTGACGTGGCCAGGCTTCCAGCACAGTAGCTCTGTAGTGTTTGCAGCCAACACTGCCTGCTCTGGACTAAATTAACTAACATTGCTGTGTCTGCAAGCAGACATAAATCCAGATAGATACGTCTAGGCAAAATAAATCTCAGTAAACTATTGGAAGTATATGAAACAACTGGGAGAGATTGGGTAATGATATTCCTCACTGGCCAAAATGGGATAGACACTAAAGGGAACACAAGCAGCAGAAGATTTAGGTTTTAAGAACCAGAAAAGCCACTGGTAGCAAATATTAACCCAAAGCAGACCTGAATTGTGGCCATTAGACTAAAATGGCTGTGGCAGAACACATTTTTCCCAGGTTGCCAGGGCTGAAAAGCAGCCCTGCATCAACCACGACTCCAGGCAGTGTGTGTAATGATGCACGTGAAGTCCCAGCAGCGGTGGCTGCCCGGATAAGGGCCCACAGTATACAGGAAAGAATGTAAAACATTTATATGAGATGGAGAGTTCAGCATGTTGCTCCTGATTCAGCCTGCTGTAGTCCCCAGCCAAGGGCACAGCAGAAAAGGGATGGAGATTGTTAAAAAGTTGCTGGGGGCTTGGAGGGGAAGGAAAGGGAGGGAGGGAGGTGACTGGCGGGTTATAATTCCTAACTCCTGTCTGGCTTTCCCCATTTATTGTCCAGCCCTGTCATAATTAAGCCCCCCCTCTTGGCTGCATCAACAGAGAGCAAGTCAGCAATGAAGCCTTGCATAAATCATAGCCCATTTGAGAGAAAGAAGCGAAAGGCGAGCCCAGCGTGAGCAGGGTCTCCCAGGGACGGGACGGCCAGTCGCTCCCAGCAGGAACCGATCATGGCCTTTCTGTGTTACTGCTTCGCTAGAACTCAAAACAAAACAAACCAGGGACAAAGGATGGGAGGGAGTATATGTACAATCCTCCCATTCAGATGAAAGAAAGGGAAAGTAAAACAGTAAATATCACAGTTTAAGGGAGGACGCTCTGACCCGCGAAGCACAGCCATGGGCTTTAACCCCCTGCGCACCGGGCTCTGCCCTACCCTGGGGCAGCACTGGCTTCCCACTGCCCTCTGGGCCGTGGCGGCAGGAAAGGTGGAGCCGTGCTGACAAAACACCCTGTCAGATCAAAGAAGCTGCATATACTGCACAGTACCCGTAGATCCCTGAAGGAGAGGTCTGCAGCTCCAAGAAATGCTCTGGAGGGGAAGGTAAATGAGGTGGGAAAGGTGCTGCTTTAAGACACAGGAAACGCTGGTGCTATTCCCTGCTTAGTTCTCAGTGACCCATTTGACCATGGTCAAGTCAATCTCTATCTCCACATGTAAGACCCCACCTGCAAAAATGACATTACAGTACCTCCCTCCTTTGTAAGAGCACCGCAAGGAAAATACATTAAGGAGACAACTGATAGTGCTGGTTTCCTTTGACAAATTATTTTAGAACAATACCCAATATTGGGAGCACATGCTTCTCCCTAGAAGGAAGTGATACCCCCCGAAGGGCCATGGAGTGCCTGTCCTCCTCAGCATGCTGCCATGGGTACTTGGCTGAGCTGAACCTCACCACGTGACGAGTAAGCAGGGCTGTCACTTCTGCAGGAGGAGGAATTCAAAAAGCTCTCCTGCTGTGGCAAGACCTCCTTCTTCCCTTTAAGGACATAGGTCAACCATAGCCTCTTTCAGCTGGCACAACTCTTCATTGATACTTTCAGTCCCTGGTGCAGAGCAGGGGGGTCCATAGCTTGGACCACCCTTCCCCTGTTTGCTTTCCTGTCTGCTGCAGGGTGTTGCTTCTCCTGCAGGGCTGTCTGACCTTCAGCATGGACACTTCAGTGACATCCTCCTGCTCTGCCTTCCCAGCTCTGGAAGAGAAAAGCTGGCATCCTGGGTGAGAGGCCCTATATTCCTCACATTCTTCTGCCTCCATCTACTGGCAAGGAAGGGTTAAATCACACATTTCCAGGGTACAGGGGAGCCCAGCAGCTGGAGTCCTTCCAGCATATGAAGACAACAAGCATCTTATGAATGAACTTCCCAAATCAGCGTCCTTGCAATGGAAAAACAGGGACTGCCTTGTGGCTTAAAACCTCATTTTTCCAGTGGAGGCTCAAGTGTCACTGGAAACCTTACAGAAACTCTCAAGTTTGCCTAAACAGATGTCCTTCCGAAAGGGAAGAGAGCTCCAAGGAGATACATGGCTGAGCTTTTCTCCTGCTGAGGGTTTGCACTCAGAGGGAATCCATATGGAGGGCAGAGCAGCAAGTTGGAAAAGTTTGACCACTTCTACTGTGTCCATAGAATAGAAAAGGTCAAGGCCTTCACGAGAGCAAACAAGGGTGAGGTGGAGGTGCCAAGTGACCTGGGCAGCCCAACCTCTCAATGCTCTGCAAAAAAACCCAACCCAGCCCCAACACCAAGTGCTGAAGCTTAGGTGGAAGGAGGAATGAAAGCCCAACCACTCCAACATTGCTCAGCAAAGGTGTGATGGGAAAGGAGGTTATTTCTCACTAACTTGGTGCAACATTTTTGTTCTAATGACTTGACTGGTAAGGAAATGGAAATTCTCTCTGGGTGATATTTCTAGACAGAGACTAATTGACTAAGAATAATACAGGCAGCTCTCATATCACTGTGCTGGTTTCAGTGTCAGCAGAGGCCAGCTGTGTTTTCTTTTGGGTGAACAGTGCCTACCGTTTTCATCCAAGGTCAGTCCTCAGGGACACCAAAGAATAATAATCCTAATGATGCTTTGTCTTTCAAGGACATCTTGTTAAGGAGCTCAAAGCACTTTTACATATTCACTTTTAACTGTAATACAACAATACCCACAGGTACCACCTGAGATTGTGCTAAGCACTATTTAGAGCTGTCTCATGCCTTCTCCAGAAGGGGAAACTGAGGCACAGGGCACTGGAAGGTGTTGGCTGAGATTGTGCAGAATCTGATAAAGCTGCAACTAGAACTCAGATATGTGAAACTATTTTGCTTCTTCAGTTGTTGTTCTTCACGGAACAAATTATTAACCATAATATAGAAACAGCTCTCATTTCCAAATAGAAATAACTATCCTTGATATATCTGAGATTCATCAGATTGCTAGTACTGAAGAGGATCCACCTTGGTGTTTTGGACTTGCTTGGTCAGAAACCTATGGAAGTAGTGACCCCCAGCTGTTGAATACAGGGGAAAGAGCAGCCAGAGAGGCTGACAGACTAAATCAAGCCACTTGTTGACCACTGGTCAGTGAAAGTGTTGGGAAGAGCAGCTCTGCCATGAAGCAACACCCTCTTTGCCAGGGCCAGCTGCTGCAGCCAGCTTGGTGTGGTCATGTAGGAACACACAGAACATGTGGGAGGCTCCGTGGCTGCAATTTCAGGGTTGGTAGTGGACAAGTTGGTTGATTTCAATCACAGAGACACAGAAACAGTTGGTTTTTTTCCTTGATGGCTGTGGTATCCCTGAAGCCTACAGGGATGATGCCTGTCCCTGCTACCCCAGCAGAATGTTCTTTCTTATGGTACAGTGAAGTGAAGCTCAGCGCTTCTCTTCCCTAGGGTCTGGTTTCTTCAGTTGCCCTCTACTCCTCAAAAAACTCCAGTGGGAGTCAAAGCAGCACAGCATCCAAAACAGAGGATCCTACCCTTAAAAACTACACAGGCAAAGGTTGGAAATTACCCCTTTTAGAGATAAAAGGAATAGACAGAAATTCCCAATCTCTTTCCTGACCATGGCTTTGTCTCCTTCAAAAGCACGTCTGTCCATATGTGCTATCCACCTGAACTCTGACTTTATCAGAGCACTCTGCCTATGGAAAAGCCTCCAGTTTAAAAGACACCACTGTCACTGTTAGTGCTGTTCACCAAGAGCTTCAGTCACACTAAGAGCACCCCAGCTGAAGCACCAGGACTATTGACAGGTTTGAGGTGGCCAGAAGCCCCTGGCCACTGTCCTCTGCCTGGACTCTGGTCATCAAAGAAACATTGTACATAGGAGATCATCAAGCAAAGAAGGAAAACAAAGAGTTTACCTGCTCACCAACTTTCCCTGGTCGGCCACGGTTGCCTGGCTCACCCTGCAAGACAAGGAGACACAGAGCACACAGGTTACTTGCTGCTCCCAGCCAGATTCTCAGTACAACGTGAATTTTTGTATACCCATGATTTGGGTGTAAGAAAAAATATCTACAAGAAACAACATCTTATAAAACAAACTGTGACTTGAGAGATAATCCAAAGTGAGAAACATAGCTGAGACCAACACAGAGCAAACAAATCCAAAGGGAGAAAAAAAAGCTGAGAGCAACACAGAGCAAACACTTGCTGTTCTAGAGTGAAATGCCCCAAAAGCAGCTGGTCCCTCTATGGTAGAAAAACCTTCACAAACCCAAACTCAGACAGTAAAACATAAGCTGGCTGCTTTCCTGCAGCACAACCTAGTCCTGATTGCTTTCTCCTCATGTTTAGTAGTTCTCATCAGGGCTGTTCCTGAAATTGGAGAGTTTCTGACCCATAACATTTCCATCTGAAAGACTAAGTAAACCAGACAGATGAAGATAGAAACACATCAGCAGCAGCAGGAGAGAAGGAAAGGACCCTGACTAACCAAAGGATTTGAGGAGCATCTAGGCAAAGCACAAGTTCAGACACCACAGGCAGGTATAATTCCTGAGTGACAGAGGACAAGGGATTCAAGAATGTTCATCTGCTAGTAGAAGTGTCACAAGAATAAAAGACAATTCAAATCTTCCCAGGCAATGCTGCACCCTGATTCTCTTCTTGCCAAATCTCAACCATAGGCACATTACTGTCACATGGAGCACCCACATCAAAAACCACAGAAAGAACTTACATGAGAGAAATCACAGTGCAGGGTGAGTGAAATTCAGAGAATGAGAAAAATGAGGGGTGAAGAATAAAATCAGGAGGAGGAGGAGGAGAATATCAAGCCCACCAAGAATAAGGACAGCTGTGGCAGCATTGGAAGGCTGGGCAAGTGCCTCTGGACAGGGCATCCAGAGGCCACACTCACCACTAACCAGTAGTGTCTCTGGGTGAGAGCAGCTGTATTTTCTCAGTAGGCAGATACTCCATATGTGCTGCCAGACCACATTTTTGCTATTTACTGTTGGAGAGGTTGTTTTTGTTGGGTTTTCTCTTTCCTTTTGAGTGTGGGTTTGTGGAGCGGGCTGCCCTGGGATGGCTCCTGCTGCTAATTAGGCAGCAAAGATAGGAATGATGTGCATTGTTTTTAGAACAAAAACGTGGAGAAGCAATGGAAAATAAGATGAGATGGTGGAAGGGCGAGTTGGTTAATATCAAAGGAGGAACATACTTGTTTATAATAAAGCACATGGCTTATAAAACACACCATCCTTCTTGTTGCTGAAGAAATCAGGCAGCAGCTGAAACCCCAAAATTCAGAAAGGGAGAAATCCCCAGTTCCCATTGTCCTCTTTGGAATGAATACCCTAGGCCTGCAGTGTGGCAGAGCTGAGAAAAGCTATTTCCCTCTTCCCTTCATCCTTTCCATCTACTGCTTCTCTGATCATAAACAAACTCTGCTCACCTTTAGACCATCGGGACCAGGCCTTCCCGGAAATCCCTTCCGGCCAGATCGACCCTGAAATACAGGGAAAAACATCAACCAAATACCTTGCAGCTGCCTTTGGTCACAGCAGTGCTGTCCCAGGCACTGGAGAAACTGGATTTATTATGTTGCTCCAGAAAGGGATAAAACTGTCTACCAGAACAGTGGAGAAAATGCAAGATGAAACATTTCTTTTCTGATCCACTTAGAAGCCCCAGCACAGTTACTGATTTTCAAGATATTTCACTATCCTGTGATGACAATTATGTACACAGCTATTACAAAATCCTGAGCTGGCAAGCTCAGAGAAATGATGACACTCTTTTTTGCTTCCCTTAACTGTTTCAGTAAAACATCACTGTGTTCAGAGTGATGGAGAGGTCAAGAAGGACTCTCTCACTGTCTGGTCTTTTTCCTTGCTTTTCTCTCTGCTCATTGAAAAATACTATAAATCAAGGAAGAAACATCAGGGCTGGTTACAGAGAGGGTTTCCAGTCCATATACTTTATCTTGAGGATGAACTATATAAACATTAGACAGGTTTTCAAGGTCTGAGACTCTAAGGAAGTTATAAAATTAGAGTCCCACTCAACACTCTGTGCAAGACACTTCCTTGACTTTCATCCATCCTGGATCAAGCAACTGGATCAAGCCTTGGATAAGACAGTATTTATTAAATGGACAGATGACTCTCCAAACCAGGAGGTTTGAATCTTTATGTTAATTCAACTACAATTCCATTGCAAGGTCAACAGCATTGGTAGTAACTGAATAAGTGACTGAAACTTACCTCTGGACCAGGGACTCCTGGTGGTCCTAAGGGTCCTTCATCTCCCTTAGGAGAAAAGAAATTAAAATAAAAGACAAAGCAGTGACAAGATTTGGACTCACCATACAGTAAGAATGAAAGGTCTGCAGTATGAGCAGCAGTTTAACAAAGGCTGTCTGCTCACTTGTCACATTTTAACAGCTGAGCCCTTCTGGATCTCAGAGCAGGTAGCTCAGCATCCCTGAGCTTTCAGATTTCCTTTCCTCATCTCAGGAAAAAAAAAAATCTGAAGTCAAGTTCTGCCAATAACAGTCACCCAAAATTTGACCCAAGTCACCATCAGTTGATTGGGCTTATCATTTGGCCCATAGGGTTCTCTGGACATGCTCACATGGCTCTGCTTCATTTGATTTGGCAGAGATATGAATGCTGTAGAGTTCTCTATGCTTTTTCTTTCCTTTTTTTTTTTTTTTTTATCCCCCCACTAAAAGGATGTTACAAAATTTCCCACAGAACTGTTTGGCAACTGTATGAAGGTTTCCCTTTTGCTTTCAAATGGGACTACACATGCTACAGTATGGAGCTATCTCAGAATCTCACACAGCAATTGGACTCAGTCCTCTCCCTTGGCTCTACACCAGTTTCTAATATGATAGGATCAGATCTACAGTTTCTAGGAGACCTTCAATTAAGCTTCACAAAAATGATCTCAAGTGTCTAAAACCAAGTGCCAAGAGAGAAATTAAAAGCGCCCTTGGCAGTCCCAGTCCAGGCTGTTCTCATTTAGGTGGTCAGCCGTGGTAATGAAGTGGCATGAGCTGGCAGGATGAAGATAGGACTGGAAGTGAGGAACCCAGCTCAATGGGCTCACACAAACCACCCATAACATGCCATATTGCTAAAGAAGTTGTAACCCACAACCTTCACCTTCAGAATTGCAGCAGTAAAGGCACAGTGGTGTGGTCTGGTGCAAACAGAGTCCCTCAGCACAGCTCATGTCAAACTCCATGTCCGTGTCTTCAGTCTTACTTTCACACTCACTAGCTAGAGTAAATTGAAGGCAGCTTGGTCATGCCTGCCTGAACCTGGAATGCAGAGCTTCCAAGCCCTTTGTAAATTGCCTAGAATATTTTTTTTTCCTATTTCAGTGCAAATAAATGAGCTAATTTGCATTAATCCCATTTACAGAACAAGCAAAAGAATTCCCAGAAAAAGTTCAGAACTGTTAGTGCTATTAGAAGGAGAGCTCCTGCCCACGTGTGCACTAAGTGTTATTTGCACAGTGTCTCGTGGCTCTGGACAAACAGCTCACACTGGCCTCAAAGAGGAGAAACTACACTGAAGTGGCTGGAGTTACAAGCAGAGGGCATGCAGCCTTTTCTCTGCTAGGAAACAAGTGCAGCCTCAGAACAATTTAATCAGTGACAATTGCTCCTTCTTAGTGACTGTGAGTGGAATGAAGCTTTAACTTTTCACATAAGCAAAAGCTGTGAGCTCCGAGATGCTGGAGCATGTGAACCAATTTGTGTACTCTTTGTACAAATGGAGATTGTTCTGTAAGTCTGCAGGTCTCACAGCTGAAAGAAAATGCACTTCAAAAGGGTAGAAAGCAAATGCCAGGTCAGGGCAGGCCTGTGCAAGGGCATTACCACCTGTCCTAGGTGCAGGTGGGTGTGAGGGAACAGCCTTTAAAAGAAAAGCCAGTGCAGAGTTTCAGGCCAACAGATACCAGCAGTGATTAGAAGCAAAGATGAGAAGAGTTCAGCTTTAGGGAAAGCTCCTCTTCTGTGAGTCTCTGATCACTGAATATCAGCATCTGCTTCTAGGTTCAGAGGGACTGGAGGATTTCAAGTCACAGGCACCATTTCAGCATCCATTAATCTTCAAAATTCAACATTATTCTTTAAATGCAACTTGCTTTTGGTCTGAGGACACTCACCTCTTGTCCAGGCAGTCCTCTTGGCCCAGGTAAACCTCGTGCTCCTGGTTTTCCCTGAGAAAGAGCCAAAGGAAAAGATACTCAGAAAATAGAAACATGAGCTCAGAAGGGCAAGTAAAATGAGAAAGCCTTTTTCACAGCCATGGGACATCATCCAATGTCAATTTGTTACAGAAAAAAGAATTGAAAAAAAGAAAACCCTGCACTTGGAGAGACCTCAAGTCAAACAGACCAAGTTGAAACATTTGCCAGGATAATCTTTAGGAATCTCCAGGGCTTTCTCTCTCACCCCTTCCCAACACTTTGTTTTCCCTGGCTGCTTCCCACCACACACAGAGCTTCAATTGCTGCTCCACTCACCTTCAGGCCTTCAGGACCATTTTCTCCTGGTGGGCCAATGTCACCTGGGAAGCCCTGAAGAAGATGATGAGAGATAGTCAGGGTGCAGAGGTGGACTTTTGCAGCCAGCTTCAGGGGACAGTCTCTGTGAGAGTTTGAATTAAAGGCTAGAGGCTGAGATGTTTGTTACGTGCTGGCAGTGTCCATGTGTGGCCCTTGACGTGGCTACGAGAGGGAGCAGAACAGGACAAAGGGAGCAGCACTATTGGTTTGACTGGAGAGCAGCCTTTCCAGCAGCTCCCTTTAGGTCCATCTTCTGAGAAGATTTATTGCTGTGAGGGCCTCCCTGTCATCACACAGCTAAAGCCAGCAATTTGGGTTTTAATTAATCTCTCTGAGTCAGTGCATAATCTCACTGCTCCGAGAGATGAACCGCACGCCTCAGCGACAAAGGGAAGCAGCAAGGAATTAGGAAAGGTGCTGACATGCTCATTAGCTGCTGCCTTCAGCCAGGCAGCAACTCCTTTCCACCCACCAGCCCTGCATTGAGGAAACAAAGGAATCTGTGGTTATTTCCAATAGCAACAAAAGAAGAATGATTGCTAAGTGGCAGCACTCGACCAAGAGCTCTTCCAGACCCAGCAAAATACCAGAACACTGATGAAGGGAAAACAGATCATCAGTTGTGCTGGAAGTGGCTCTTTAGCATCATACAGACGTTGTCTGGTTGCTTATGAAGAGGAGAAATAATGATGTGTTGGGGGGAAGCTGATCTTCCCCCTGTGACTTTTTTTTGGTAAGGGCAGTAGGAATCTTTCTCTACTTGAAATGGTATTTTGTGGGGGGAAAAAATGAAAAAAACAAACAGTCTTCCACAATATCTGTTACAAAAAGTGGAAGGAAAAAACAGGAAACTATGAGATGCAGAATAGGTCTTGAACCAATCTTGATCCTCCCTATCACATGTGCCATCATACTCTATGATGAAAAGACGATGGTAGGTGGAAAGTGAGATGCAAGATTCAAGAAATGAGTGTCTGTCCCACAAAAGCAGTTGAAGAACAAAAAGGGCCAGAGAACAACATGGTGACTAGAAAGGGCAGTGTCCAGAGACTTGGCCAGTGACTGGGAGACAGTCTGAGACTCTCTTCCAGTGCTTCACTAGCTTTATTCACATTTATTGGAAGCTCCTTGCTTGAGAGCTTGAGGTCTTGCCTCTGCAAAATGATAGGATGTTCTGCTTTGCAGGAGAAGTGATTGGTTGCCATATACTGATTGCCAGGTTAAAGACAACCTTTGAACGCTGACCTTTCTGAACATTGCCAGAACAAGCTGTTACATACACAACTTGCACCCAAATATCAGGAAGAAAAAGGCTTGGAATGGTAGCTGGAGATCAGGAAATCTGAGTGCAGGGTGGTCAGAGTGCACTAGACAGTTTGTCCCATCTCCCAGTTTGAACTAAAGTGGACCTCAATTCATTGATCAACAGTAAATCCTACAGCACAGCAAAGCTTTCCCTGCCTCAGCATTTCTGGAGCTCTGGGGTGCCAGTGTCCTAAAGCAACCCTTCTGCCCATTGTTAGCAAAGGCTCTGACCCCAGGACACACCAGTTTGGGGTTGGTAAATGTATCAGAGCTCAGGTGTCATGGTGAGCAGCAGTGGTGGCAGCTATCTCCTCTCTGTCAGGCTGGGTGCCCACGCAGGAGGCAACATTTGGCTCTTGCTTTCCATATAAATTAGCAATAGCTATATGTGTATACCCCCTAATCAAAACCCTCTGTGGGCCTGTCTGTGCACAGCTCGAGAGCTAAAAACTTCCTGTGAGGGAAAGGAGATGTGAGGAAAGGAGATAGGCATGTCTAGCAGCCTCCCAAACACCACTTGGGTGTTTGTCAGAGAGAGCTGACTCTCAGCAGGGAGGCAAGCTGCAAAGGCAAAGGTTTGCTGAAGAAAGGATGCTGCAGAAGTGACCCAAGAAAGAAGGATGTGAGCAGGAGGTAATGGGACGTACCTCAGGGCCAGGTGGTCCTGGAAACCCAACTGGACCTTTGTCACCAACTTTTCCCTGCAAAAACCAGAAAAACATGGGGAAAAGTGAGCTGGCTTCTGGCTGTTTGCTCTCCTGTTAGAATAGCACACCCCTGCCAGGCTGTCTTTCCAGTCAGGCACTGAAGCTTTAGAAAGGGAGATGAGGAAGCAGAGGATGCTCAGTTACTTACCAGGGGGCCTGGTTTCCCTCGTGGCCCAGGGACCCCAGGCAAACCCTGGCTGCCCTGAGAGAGACAGACACATTTTTTTCAGAAAAGACAATGAAGCATCAAACCCACCAATTCCCTAGGCTCCAGTTCCAGCAGAGAGAGAAGCACTCTCTAAGGGCTGAACTCAATCCTGCCAGGAGCTGGGACAATTGCATTAACATCAGTGAAACGTTTCTGCTGAAGCTGGGGCTGAATTTAGCCCCAAAGATGACATGAGCTGTGGGGCAGTTGGTTGTGGCTCAGAGCCATGTAGGCCCCAGCACAGTGCTAAGTGTAGCATCAGTCAGCTGAAGTCAGAATTGTGCTGTAGTCACAGGGGAGAAGTCTTTTGCTTAGAAGTTAGTCATGGTGTTAAGTGCTTCACTGGGTCAGGGTTGAAGCTGCTGCTGGTCTGAGCAGATAAAACCTCCAAGCCTGCAGCCTCTAGACCACACACATTCACACCTACCCCCACCAAGCCCAGCCCATCAGTCCCAATGAAGATATAGCCCCTCTTATAGAAAGCCTCTAGCAGAACTGCTTTCAGTATGAGTAGTGAAATCCATATAGCCAAGTGAATTTAGAAAGCTGCAGGGTACCCCAAATAAGAACTATCTGAGCAGGGGAACCTGACAGCAGGGTGCAGCTAGCTCCAGCTCCTTATGGCTTAAGATGAGCCAAGAATGCTGGTGGCCACACATAGTACTATGCAAGGGAAAAAATCCTGGAGGAAATGAGAAAATAATTACCTTGTCTCCTTGGAAGCCAGTATCTCCTGGAACACCTGCTCCTCCCTGATCACCCTGGGTACACATCACCAGAGAGTTAAAATAGGCAACAGCAATGGCCAAAATGCCCAGGTAGATCCTAGATGGTGCATTTTACAGTAAAAGTCTCACCAGAGAGACTACGTTCCTCTAGCTAACAGTGACTGTGAAGTGCTAAAATTCAGCTGAACAAAAGAGCTACTTTAGTTTTCAATGAATAGACCTTTTCTCTCATAAGGCTCTATAGAAAAGAAAACAATACTCAGGGTTTCTGTGAGAGTATCCTAGCACTGGCATCAAAGATCAATCCTCTTCCTTAAGAAAACAAGAATAACTTCTTGTGGTGCTTTAGTACAATCTCACTGCAAATATTTAGGCTGAGATTCCCCTGGAGGGGCAGGCTAATGTTCACTGGGATGGGGATCCCCTCTTTGAGCATAACACCATTGACAGTATTTCCTAACCAAGCTATCTTTCTGACCTCTCCTTGGACCACCATAACACATTCTCACTTCCTAGGTAGACAACAAATACCCTTGGAAGTTTTCTTAGGAGTGGTGGGCTATCTTGCATTGCCCTTTTAGCCCTGCTGTGAGCAGACTGTTGGACAAGATGACCTCCTGATGTCCTTTCCAACCTCATTTATTTAGTGACTTACTTAAACAAAGGATGAGTCAATGATGGGGCAGAGAAAGGAAAATTCTACTTGGGAAATCAAAGGAGAAATGGCTATAAAAACTTGGTACAGTGACAAGACCCAACAGAAATAACTGTTAGAGGAACTCTGTCCCAGGCACATGCCTCTGAACTTGGCTTCCTAGTAAGGGAAAAGCCATACCAGAGCAGAGAGCTATATGTTTAAACATAGTCCACATGGAAGACATATGGATTCCTGCACCAGAGCCAAAGTCTACAAAGAGATGACAGAGGAAATCTACTTCTAACTCAAGCAAACTCCACCCACTTGTTATCAGAGAGCTGAGAGAATTCTCACTACTTCAGGAACATGCAGGGGGATAATGAAATTGTCAATGGTTAAAGCAGGAGTTGGGAAAGACTTTTTGGAGACAACTTTGTCAGAAGAATTAAGAACTATGCAGACTCAGGGATGGAAACATTTCATGGATTCATGCTAAATTTGCTTAAATGTTTTGGTAAATGTTCCCAGAACATTTCCCTGAACCATCTTCAAAACAAATCTTTTATAAAGCAAAATTGAAACGCTTCTCTTTAAAAAGTTAATTTTACGTATTTGGTTTTTAACCTAAAATATTTTAATTGGAGTCAAATAACCAACATTTTGCTTCATCTATTTTCCATCCATCCTTTTTTTTTTTTTTTGGCAATGCAAGCAAATGGAAACAATCAGTTATTTGCACAGCTTCAGTTCAGATGAACCCCAAGTATTAGATACAATAGAGATGGCAAAAAGATTGCTGTAAGACTCAGCTCATTTCCAGCCATTGCCAGATTTCCCTCATCTTCTCATTTTATTTAGTGCAAGGTTTAAACCACTGAAGTCTACTCTAATCCTGGCTCCTACCAGAAGAGCAGGAAAAGAGATTTTATTAAAAGTGAGAGGTTTGCCCTGAAAGTTCCTTGCCTTTATCACCTCTACTGAGGGTTAATTTTTGTTAATCAATTTTCTACCCAGACAGTTTAAGTGGCCACTCAAATACTCTTCTGGAAGAAATCCTTGGACGTTAAGAAATGACTACTGCAAGGAAAGAGTTTCCTGAGCATAGTGAAAGGCAGGAACAAGACTTTATCCCTGACCTTTAAGCCAAGTGAGATAGCAACCACATTGCACACAACTTTCAAACAACACTGAGAAATCAGCATTAGAGAGGGTAAGGAGGAAACAGGAAAGACAAAACACTTCTCTTTGGCTCCATGTGAGTTGTTCACATGCTATTGCAGTAGCACAGCATGTCACTGGCATGAGGGATCCATCTGCAATGGCTCTTAGTATCTGAAACCCAAACTGATGACTAGAGGGCATCCTGTTTCACCTGCCTTAAGCACAGTAAATCTGAAACTGTGACTCTAGGTCTGTCCCCTTAACATGAGGAGGAAAAAGTAAGGAGGAAAGAGGTTGTTAAAAAAAAATAAGTGATGGTAAGATGATGAAAAGAGGCTTCAAGGACTTTGCTCACAGGGAGGAAGAGGAATGTATGATCTGAAATGACAAACAGGTGCTGCGCAGGGGATATTACCTGTGTTTTATTTTTCACCTATAAAAAGAAATGCAGCTTCAGAGACCCTGAGGCCTTTCTTAACACCCTGCACAGAACAGGGACTAGGAGGGAAGTGACAGCTTCACAAGTACAAGGTGTGCTTGCTGTCTGCAGGATGCAGAGGAGCTCACTGTGTAAAGCCTCCTTGTGCTCTCGATTGGCCATCTTTTTCCCCAAGACTTTCTGCTTAGCAGGGGACCTAATGCTGCAAAACTGCTAGAGGTGTTTCACAGGGTCATGTCCTTCACAAGTTACAGATGTCCTGATTCATAAAACTCCTTTATGTGAACAAGCAGCTAGGATTTCCTTCACTTCCTCCACCTTTCCTCTGCACTCATCACACCACATGGTCTGCTCAAGACCACTCTTTATTTAAGAGCTGTACAGAATCCCAGATTCATGAGCTGCACCTTGTAGAATATTGAACAAGGCAACATAGAAAACAAAGTCCCCAAAGCAGTGAGAACTACCCTGTCCCAGAAGGGGAGAGCCCTCTTGGAGCTGAGGTAGGTTTGTCATGGCAAGGGGCATGGAAGATGCAACATTGCAGTGAGGACCTTCTCCCAGATGGATCCACTCTGGCATCATGCTCAGGTTTTACTGGTGTCTGACCTGACTGCTGCTGAGTAAAGGGAGTTTTCCTCATCTACACAAAGACAAAAGTATACCAGGCTGCATGCTTGGATGTGACCAAGACAGATGGGTTTAACAAGAGCTTGCAGATATCTAGTTAAATCTCCACCAACACATCCTCAGGAATGCACTCTGAACAGCAGCCTGGAGCTGGTGGGGCAGGCCAGGTGTGAGCATTATGGGTTGTGCTCCTTGTACCTTGGGACACCACACTCCTGCAGCTCTGCAGGCATGGCACAGGCAGCTTCCAGGGAATGTGCAGAAGAGGCTGAGTTCTGCAGAACTGACAAGAGGAAAATGACCATCCCTTGCCAGGGAGGATGTGGGACACTCCTGAAATCCCTATTCCCTCTCAAACCTGGGTTAGTCTGTGATCAGCAGCAGATGGAAGGTGTGAGGCCCCAGGACTGCTCTCATCTCATCCTAATTACTAATGATGAAGGGTTACTGGTTACTGCTCACTGTCAGCATGGAGCAGTGATGCTTGCTGCTCTCTGCCCCTGCTGCCCCAGCAGTTCAGAGGTTGTCAAATATCCTCTCCTCTCCTCTTCATGTATAACTCTGTGTTTACCAGCTTTCTGAAAACCACAGCAGAGAGGGGAGCCAGCACATTTATCCTCCTCCCCTCTGGCCATGTAATGGGAGACTACTGCACTTCTGCAGTAATCCCTAATCTCTTTGGCAAAAAGCTTCCATTTCTAAATGGCTTTATTAGAAATTGCTTTCCAGAGCATCCATCTGACATCTTTATACAAAATTGAGCCTCCAGTAGGCTGGGTCTCTCTGGGCTGAGGTGTTGATTTGCTGCTAGGATGGATTGCCAGCTACTGTTGCCTGAGCTTGGCCATTGTCTGTGATTGCTAGTACCCAGCTTCATTCATTTTACACATTCAACACAAGCTCTTGAAGGCAATGTTTTTCCCTAGCTTACAAACTAAGCCAAAGGAGCAAGAGCAGATATCATTTAAATTTCTTAGCAGTACCAGAACACAAACAATTAAAACACAAATGTAAACAAGCTGTAAGAAGGGGTGAGTGTTTGTGCTCTTGATGCCCAAACTGGAGTGAGAGAAAATAAAAAGGCCTAAAGGTGCCATTCACTGAAGAGAAATGTGGGAGTGAGTAAATCAATGCAACAGCCTTTTGATCAGCTGGAAAAGGGATGTATTATAGCCTGGGCCAACTGGCTGAGCAGCAAGACCAACAAATAGGAAAACTAAACAACTGAAAGAACCACAAAGCTATTTCAGGCCAAATCCTCCCCCAAATGTAAGGAGAGCTGATGAACTTTGTCTGTACTCATGCAAATCAGTGGATACTTTGGCTAAAAACTGCAATGCCAGAGCTGTGTGCCTTCACCTGAGCAGATGAGACCTGTGGCCATCAATGCCTATGTAGCTTTGACGCTCTCCCTGACTCCAAAATCACTGTTGGTTTGACCTGAGCATTTGATAGCACCCAGAATATTCAAGCTGAAGTCAACTCATTAGGGACAGAGGAGGCTTGAGTAGGAGGGATGACTTGTCAGTCTTGGATTAGGAAAGAGCTGTAATGAAAGCCAGGAAGGAATTCTGTTCTATCCAAGGAAAATGCAGTGGGAGAGGTAGCAAGGGAGGGGAAGAAAATGTTTCCTGCACCTCAGGAGAGAAGCTGCAATACTGAGCATGAGACTATTGCAGGAGGATGGATAATTCTGCACTTGGGAGTATTGGAAGAATAACTCTAGGGAATGCTGCCTTTGGTTACTGAGATAGCAATGGCTGGAGATCAACAGAGCAGTCTGTGTAAAGTGGTAGAGACTGTCAGGTCCAGCAAGGTTAATTTTACTAAACAATGACTCAAACATTGGTGATTCTTAAGATATTCAACCATTTATTCTAAGGAGCAGACAGAGGAGTCTGTGGGCTATAGGAATTGGTGTTGAGTCAAGGAACCAGCTACATCTTAAGCTTGTCCTGAAGAAAAAGTCCTTCTCTTACCCTCACACAAGTGCAAAGGCAGTTCTGGGGGGAAATGGGAACTGCAGACACAGGAGCCCTGGCAAAGAGCTGCTGTAATATGAAGAGAGTGGAACCAACCAGCTTGACACTTCTTCCCCCATGTGCAATTTTGGGCTGTTAAACCATTCTCTAAAAGCAAACATCTAACAGAAGTGATGCCTAATTTTCTGGAAAATAGACACTATTGGCTATTGGAAAACCCAGTGCCAGGGTTGGCTATAAATATCTATATGTTAATTACTAATAAAACATATAAAAAGGTGTAATCCCTTGGGGTGGATGTACATACAGAATCTGGATGGTGGGGAAGCTTCCAATTAAAGGGAACTCTATCTTTCTCCTTTCATTTTGTGCTGAGTTTCTCTTTTCCAGAAAATTAGGCATCAGAAGAGTACAACATCAGACAGGAGGAGAACACACTTAATGGTCATTTTCCATTGCCCACCTGAGCAATCAGAGGCAACAGTAAATGATTACACCTCCCACTCTTTCAGACTAAATAAATCCTACAGCTGAGGATCTGTGGGAGGGTGGTTCTCATGACAGGGAGACATTTACACACACACAGTTTCATGCTGATTTAGCCCAAGCTGGGTGTTTTTGTGCCAGCAGCACTAAATCACTGCAATCAATGCCCCTCTCCTTTTTGCTGTTTCTAAAGTGATTTATATCAGTTCAGCATAAGGCAATTTCCTCTCAGCAGGATGCTGAGCTGAGGTGAACCTCTCAGAACAGGAGCAGAGGTACATAACAGGACAGCTTGATCCAGTGAGCTGTACTGCTTTGTGTTTTCCCTAAATGCATTAATGCAAACTCACTGTCAGTGTTGTTAGGTCTTCATCCTCCTCTCCAACCCATTACATAACCAATACAAAAACATCAAAGTCCAGAGAAACATCAATCTTACAGTTACTATCATCACCAGTGGGAGCCAGAAGCTCCAAAGAGGACCTGAGCACAACCAGAGTCTGTACCAGAGCTCCATGGAAAAGGGGATGGGCCAAGTACCATAAAAGAAAGAAAAAACAAAACTGGAGTGTCAAGAAAAGAGGGAGGATGGGAAGATGGGAGCAGAGAGACAGCCAGAGTGGAACCAACACCATGATGCTGAATAAGAAAGAGAAGCTAGAAAGGGGATTTCACATGCAAAATTAAAACACAGTGCAATAAGGGAGTATTCAGATCACCTTATCACCTTTCAGTCCATGTTCTCCAGGGTTGCCCATCAGCCCCTGAAACAGAAGAAAGTTCAGAGTGAAACTGAGCCATTGTGAAGACTTCCTCAGATCTGTGACATTGATTTCTTTGGTGGGACTGGTGGCTCAGACCCACAGCATTGGCCTGGTACAGTCCCAAGGCCAAATGCCAGGCTGCTCCCAAAGTGTGCTCCATCACACATTCTTTAAACAACCTTCATGGGCTGCAGGCAAGCAGGGAAAATTCCCCTAAGATAACCCCTTGAGTTATGAATACTGCAGACCACCAGTGGGATGTTGTGTTCAACAGTCCTTTGGCTGGGTCAATGGACAAGCACTGCTGCTGCTCATCCTCTCTCCCAGAACAGTCATCTTTACCTAAGGGAGGAAAAGATGATCTCTCACCTTTAAGCCTTTTGGTCCTGGATAGCCTATTGGTCCAACAGAGCCCATGTCACCCTAGTGAGTGAGAGAGAATTACCAAAGTCATTAGGTGCAAAACCAATCAAGAGCTGTATGTGGTACACAATCACTTGACAATCTGATCTCTTAGCATCCCTGAGGAACTTCACCACTGACTTCAGCAGGAGCAGCATCCTGGAACAGCACACAGCCTCTAAGTAGAAGCAGCTGAGAGGGTTTGCCTTGCAGGCATATGAGGAAAGAGCAGCAGCTCCTATTTGCATCCTGCTCTCACCACAAAGAGATCTCAAAGCACCTCAACACTTAACCACTGGTGATGTGAGCTGGCAGTGAGCTCACTCAGCCCCTCTGTGCTGCTGCTCCAGTCCATGGCCACAGCATCTGGGCAGAGAGGATGGATGTCTGGAGGACACGTGAGCATCATGCTCCTGCATCACAGGAGGTCTGATGTCAGGGAACGTGGTCAGACTCTGAATCCAAGAGCCTGGATCCACTTGGAAAACAGATATGGAATTTGGGCTAGTAAATTAATGGCATAACAATGAAAAATTAATTAAGAAACCACTGTGAAGTTTGCAACTGTGGTAGAACATGATAGGGCCTCTTTGCATGCTCTTCCTAATTCCTGAATGGATTAATTTCCCTCTTCTACTATTTGACACATTAAAATACTGTGCTGGATTAAGACATTTCTGGTGTGTATTTATCCTTGGTGAAGTTACTTGTGTTCCCAGAAAATCTACCACAGTATTCCTGAGTTCTTCAGAGGAAGTCTGCGAGCATCTTAAAAAGGGCACAGACTCAAAACAGCAAAAAGCCAATAGTCAAGAAATTTGGATCACTAGTGAGCTCAGATTTCTAAAAGTGATATGGGGAGGAAAGATGACAAACAGGAGGTAAGGGCAGAGGTGTCTCATCAGTGTGGCCATCCTGCTGCAGCAAGAAGTCAGCGTGGCATTGTGCACAAGCCCTTCAGGAGAAGCTGCAGCAGAGGAGGACACTGGAGCTCTTGGCTGCTCTGTGTACCTGAGTGTGTATGTACAAAAGCAAGCCTTCAGTGGCTGGCATTTAAAAAGGCTTTGACTGCTTTCTGCCCATGAAGAGAGGCAGTGATACAGAGCACCAGTCTCTCCTGCACTGTGTAAATAAGCAGGGCAGGCTCTGCTGAAGGAAAGCTTCTCTGTGGGCAGTCTTGGGCCCACAGCCATGCTGGGAGCACTGGGCTGCAGCCACCTGAACAGATGTGCTTTTCATACCTCCCTGCATAAAGGCTTCTTGTAGAGATGCATTTACTTAAAGCTTTGCCCACATAGTTAATTAAGAGAGCAAGAGGCTAATTCTGCTCTTCAGCCTCTCTTAAACAGTGAACCCAAACACCTGCAGGGTGTGAGGAGGGTGCTGATCCTGGCTGGTCCCCAGGGGTGGCTGTAGCTGGACAGGAAGAGACTGAGCATGGTCCAGCCCAGAGCAAACACCCAACCATCTTCTCCATGCCCTGCAGCCTGAGCCTCTCGTGCTGCAGACCCCAGGGCAGGAGGCTGGTTTTGTCCCACAGAGAGGAGAAGGCAGGCAGGATATGTGGATGAGGAGGGAGGAGGTCACTCTCAGATCAATCTCACTAGAGGTGCTTCAGCATCCTGAATTCAGGAGATGCATATTATTTTGGGACAGAAGATCTGATTCAGTTGGACTTGAATCTCTGCTTAGAGTGGTACCAACAGACTAACTGGGATAACCAGCAGCTGACAGCTGCTGCAGCAGCAATTCCACCATATTCTCTGCTCTTCCTCCAGGGATGGTGACTCTACCACTGCCCTGGGCAGACTGTGCCAGAGCTTGACAACCCTGTCATGGAAGAAATTGTCCCTAATATCCAACCTAAATCTCCCCTGGTGCAACTTGAGGCCATTTCCTCTTGTCCTATGACTTGCTCCTTGGGAGAAGAGACCAACCCCCACCTCACTCCAACCTCCTTTCAGGTAATTGTAGCGAGTGAGGAGGTCACCCCTGAACTTCCTCTTCTCCAGACTAAACAACTCCAGTTTCCTCAGCTGCTCCTCACAAGACTTGTGCTCTAGACCCTTCACCAGCTTCATACTAACAGCACATACCACTTTTTGTGCAAGAAAGGAAATAACTTGAAACAAATACTGAGATCTAAAACCTAAAAACAAACCATAATGAGTTCAGCTGGGTATTCACTAACCCCCAGCACAGCTGCCAGAGGATAAGTTACCACTCATCCTTACAGCCATTTATCTCCTGCTCGGAGGAACACAGAATTTGGCTGTGTACATAACTACCTGGATTAGTGATGGGATAGTGAGAATGCATGTAAAATTCCTGTATACCCAGAGGACAGATGGTTCCTGCCCACAGTCTCTCCAGTGAGCAAGAACTGTGCATCCTTAGGTCACTGCCTACAGGGGCTTGCTTTTTAAAAGGTGATAGATCCTGATGTGGAAACAACTTTCAAAAAATACCCTGATACGTGTTATCAAAAGGATGAGTTATCTAGGACTAGGGGCACTAACAGCAAACCTTTTATTCTGCTCCCTTTTGCTTAGAAAGGGTATCTCCTCCTCCTCCCAGCCCACCAGCCAACCTCCTCTCTCCCCAGACATCACACCTCCCCCATGCAAACAGTCATCCTGTTCACTGCCCTGCCACAGGAAGGAGAAAAATCTGTGTGTAGTTATGCAGCCTGAAAGGGTTAAAGCCATGAAAAGTCAAATCTCCATTTGTTTTTGTACTTACAATCAGTCCAAGGACTCCAGGAGGACCTGGGGCTCCCAATTCTCCCTAAAAAGAAAGACAAATCACAACATGTTTAGGACACTTTATAGACAAAGAGAGGCTGAAAGGTAGTTCAGTGTTTCAAGAATTTGAGGGCAGAAGAAAGGACCTTTCCTCTCCCTTCCATCCCCCCACAGCCTCCTCCCCAGCCAAAGCCACCGAGAGCTTCCATCTTCACAAGCTTTTTTGGGAGTGCAGCCTCCAGACACAGGGCTGCTTGCTGGCTGGCAGTTACACTGTAGGGCTCACTTCCCTTCCCAGGAGCAGGCTGAAGAAAAGGAGCATTTCACTGTGCAAGGAGAAGAGTGGTTGGGATCCTGCTCCAGGTGAGGTGAAGGCATGGGCAGGGAGAGGGACCAGGGACAGCAATGCCAAGGTGGGAAACACAGCAAAGCTGCTGCTTAGTTTTGGGAAAGATCAGGCTCTTGGCAGTGGTAAAGGAACAATAAAACTCATGAGAAAAGGAGGATTTGGGTGAAAAGTAAACTGGATAATTGATTTGAGGAGAAAGCATGCCAGCTTCTGGTGTTGACACATGGGGTGCTATGAGGCTGCTCCTCCTGTATTTAAGAACTGGTTTAAGAAAGGGAACCAGCAGCATCCTCTGCATTCTGCCTCATCCATCTGGGCTCCCATCCAGACCATCAACTAGTCTTTTCTGTAATTTCCAGGAGAAGTCCCTAGCCTTGGGACTGCAGGTTGTCTGCAGGGAGCTGGCTCAGCACCTCTCTCCCTGGAGCAGGGATTTCTCTGCAGGGGACCCAGCACTTGCCTGGGGGAAAGACACTGATTTTAATGTTGCTACAGGGAGAAACAGATGTGCTGCAGAGATTTTGCCTTGGGCTTTGTACCCATTTGCCATCTCTTACAGACTGCTCCCAAAGAGGGCATTTTGGAAAGCACCAGCTCCTCTTAGAGGCTTTTCAAAAGCACCTCTGAGCTCACCATTTTGAGGGACAGACTATCTGGGTTTGTGGGGCTGGTTTGAACTCTCAGCTTCCCCACAAAGTCTCTCCCTGCCAGCTTTCCAAAGACATGCAGGTGCCTGATGGCATTTCCAGGTGAAGTGCAGCAGAGATGCTGTGTCAGACCCACACAAATCACCTACCCAAGTCCTTAAGTACTTCAGCAATCATGTGCTGCTGTTCCCATGCCTCCCCCTCAGTGGATCACCCACACCTTTGCTGCACTGACAGTGGGTTTCTTGCCAGGGCCAGGACCTGCTCTTACACACTTCCATCTCCAGCAGGGCCTCTCAAAACAAGTGCTTTGGAAACACTAAACTTCCCTTTGGCTCAGACAACCCTACCCTTGCTCTGGATCATGCTGGCTACCTTTCTTTGTCAGAGCAGCTCAGTTTATGGTGCACATCTGGTGGAGTCCCCTTCAGTGCAATAAAGCTCTCCTTTTATGGAAAGATTTGCCTACTGAAAGAATGAAAGAGAAGGGGATGCAATGTGACTAAATGTGCTCAGCCTCCTTGGGCAAAGGGTTCTGTGTGTTTATTTTGTGGGAAGTGGAGTATAGGACTATTGGGCAAGCACACACAAAAAGCATTTCATAAGCCTAACCAACCTAAAATTGCTTTTTTATGGTCAGTTCCTTTCCTGCATACTTGGACAATCTGTGGAGCAATTGTTCCTTATAGGTGGGATTTCTGCATCCACACAGCTACTGTAACAAGGTTGGCTTCAAGCTGTAAGTTGAGGCTTGCCATTACTAGGCTCAATAAGAAGAGGGAATATCCTTAGGAGTGCTGAGGACGGGAGCTGCACAGTGGCCTGAAGTTCCCAGTAAGCTCTGCAGGCTCCAGGGATGGCTGGGATATAGACTGGGTGGCTGATCATCTCTTGATCCCACCAGTTGCAGGAGAGACTACTTAGATTTCTGAGTTATGTCACTTGGGTATTCCTCAAGAGAAAGGGTTAATGTGGAAACACATGGCCTCATGTCTAACACAAGAGGATTTCCTCTTGGAAGAGGAGGGGGCAGACTCCTCTGAGACATGTGGACAGGGCTAGTTGTTAATTTGAGCCATTCCCTGGCCTGGGAAATGGAGGATTTACAGGTGCTCTTTCCTGGCTTTCAGCAATGGCAGGCTGGTTCCTGACCTGTGAGGAAAACCGGGCTCTATTCTCCTTTTCTTCAGTGCATGAACTGGGCACTGGGACAAGAGACAAGAAGATGAATCAACAGTCCTTTCCCATGTCTAATTCCTGTGATTAAGAGACTAATTGGAGTGGCTGAAGCGCTCCGGGAACAGGGATCTGGAATGTGATGGCTCAACAGTTCTCAGCGAGCTGGTAGGAGGGAAGAAGGGAAAAACGCCTCTGCGGTTGGAAGAGTCTTTGCTCTGTCTGGAGGGGAAGGAAAGAAGATCAGAGACTGTCAGCTTAAGCCATCCCCACGCAACAGCAGAGGCAGCAGCAGAAGCCTAAGTGCTCTGTGGATCAAGCAGAGGATGGATGGGGCAGCTGAGAGCTGTGGCAGCCTGCCTGCCTGTAATTTAGCTGCATTGTCCACCTAGCAAACTCGACATATTTGTGTGTTCCACAAGCAGACTCGCTGGCATTTTCCTGTGTCTGTGACTCCACTTGTGACCCTGTGAACCTCCCTTTAAGGCAGCTCAAACAGTCTGTTTTCATTCTGCAATCTCCACGGCACATTAATATTTAAAAGCTGTTGATAAGATGAAAGAAGAACAATCTTTCTGGATGAATTAGCGGAAGGGACATTGGTTTCTCTCCGATGCGCTGGGAACTGGCATCCAGCTAACACTGAGCACTTCTCAATGGGGCTTAGAGAACATGCAAATTTAAAAGAAAACAAAAACAAGTTATTGGGAAAAGAAGTCTTTCTGACCTCCAGGGCTCCTAGTCTTCCTGGGGGGCTGGCTGGAAATAGCAATACAATCTAGAAAGTCTACTTTGGGACTACTGATTCCACTTTGACCTATGGCTTAAGCTGGCTGAAGGATGGGAAAAGTCCTGCAGAAGTATTCCTTGGGAATCTACTTCTTTCAGTTTGCTGCCTTTGTCAGTCTTATGCTGAATTCCCACAAAAGCTGGAGTGTAGCTGAGCTTGGCTTTGTGAAAGTTACTTTTATGTTGTGTATATGACAAATGGGAACTTGAAGACACACGTGGAGTGGGTTACTTCACACAAATCATCAAACCCCAAGAGCTTATGTGTGAATGATCAAGACAGCAGGAATTTCATAGATGAATCAGTACTGTTCACATGCTCAACTGAGGGAGAAACAACAAAGTCATTCAGAAAACAATTTAGAATAATTAATACATCTGAGAACTTGTGCAATCCAAAAGGGTTATGTTTTGTAAGTAGTGGAAAACACAATACCAAACAGTTGACTATGTCCTAAGTGCTACAACAGCAGAGCAAAATAAACCTTATCAGCATCCAGCTGTTTAAATGGCCTCTGTGACCATCCTGACCCAATTCCCTGGAGACACATCCCATTCTTAGATAGCCAGCAGGGGTCAGATGAAGACCGGAAGAGGCCAAGAACTCCGGAGCATGGACACTTCTCCCACTGTAGTCCCTGGGCTGGCTAAGGCATGAGGCAGGGCAGCAAAAGCCTAGGCTATGGCATCTGTCCCAGTGCTCCCAGATAGTGGAGTGGGGACTCAGAACGTGCTTGAGCAAGACAGGGATGTATGTGTGTTTTTCAGGAGGGACAAACCCAAAACACTAGCAGCTGCCACCAAACTTGCAAGCTTCTTTCAGCCCCAACTTGCATGGTGCAGTACAGTGTGCTGTCTACTGCAATAGAAAGAAAGAAGAGAAATAAAAGCTATCAACTTACTGGGTTCCCATCAATGCCTGGAGGTCCTCGTTCCCCAAAATCACCAGGAAAACCCTGAGGAGAGGAGGCAAACGTGAGTATTAGTTACTGATGGACCCTGGTGTAAAGACAGTTAGCTTAAAAGCTGCTCCCCTACACTTGGGGCAGCACTTCAGCACACAGTAGGTCACAAGGAAGCATGGTGCAGGAGCCTGCTTATCCTCAACCAAGCCATTCTTGCTCCACCAGCACATCTGCTCAGTGAGAAGCTCTACAAGGCCAAAAGTTCTGATTCAACCCTCTCTCCTGGGGCCAATGAAGGGTAACCAGAAGTACCATTTACAAGGCTCAGTCATGAGCTACACATTAACTAATGGGAGCCTTGTGAGGAAGGATCAGTGAGGAGACAGGAAGGCTTTTTCCTTGGCCATGCTATGAAAAGCACTCAATGCTGAGGCTGCTGGACCTGAGGTGTTCACACCTCTTCTTGCAGGCTATGCCCAGTCCTCAGTCAGTTGTGCCTTTTCTTAGCACCAGCTGTCAGCCCTGGGCAAGCTTCTTATGGCAGGTAAGGCTTTTGTAGCATCACATGGAGAGACAACAGGAATATGTATAGCCAAGAGAAGCAGTGGAAATCAGTGCCTCTGTCTTTGTTTTCGCTCAGCCAAGTTTTCCAGTATGTCCAACAAGGAATATGCAGCCCTGAAGATTACCTTGTGCAGTTTACACCTGAAATAATTCCACATTTAGTAGATCAAACTCTTTATTTAAAGATATAGTGCTTTCTACTCTCTTTCAGGAAGAACTATCCTACTGATAGGATATTTCCTTAAAAGTCAATCCCAAATCTCTTATGTTCTGCAAGAACTCTTAAACCTCACTGCAGTCACTATCCTCAAAAATGGATTGTCAATCTGAATTATTTCATCCTGCCTACTAACACAATCAGTTTAACAGTACCCCCCTCTCATAGGAGAGCTGAATAGCGTGATGCCTGTTGGAGCCCATGCAGATGCTTAATGGAGCTGATCAAAGATGCCTAGTCAATCCACTCCAATGCATTCACGACCTTTCAGCTTGCCAGAGGAACAAATGGTTCCAAGCTCATTATGGTCCACACCCCAGAGCTGTGAAAGACCATGTTTACTACATGAAAAAGTCACCACAAAAGACTTCTTCATCATCTCATTATATCTGATACAAATTTGGAAGACTTCAAACAATAGTAGAGAAGGGAGCGGAAGTACTCAGCCGGAACGCGGTGCTGTGACACGTTCTCTCTCGCGCGCTGTCAGACCCCTCTACCCCCTCCCCAGCTCCCTATTACAAACAAATCCAACAGCAGCTTGCTCTTCCCTGTCCTGTCATGCTCTGTCTCCCTCAGAAGGAGCTCAGCAGAAGGATACACCACGTCTGTGGTTAGCAAACCCTCATCGACACTACACTGACGTTTTGAAGGAGGAAGCAGTTTAAGATGAACTGGACTCAATTATCCCCTCAGCTTGGACTTCATTCAGAAAAGGACTGGCAGGGAACAGGCTGCCAAGAGCTGTATCAGGGATGAGCTTAAACATCAGCAGCTTCAGGGCTCCTCTGAACTTCAGCTGCTGTGGAAGGTGCTTTGGGAAGGCTGTGACACTGAGGTAAGAGAGTGCTGTGACTGTCCACTTTTTATTGCATGCCCCTTAAGATGGAGTGAGACAAAATGTGACACAGCATCCACCTCCTTTGACTCTGAGCCAAAAGGGAAATCGTTGTCTGCTGGAGGAGCTCCCCCAGACAGAGTCTATGCAGAGCCTAACCCCAGGCTCTGACTCCTAGACTTGGTTAATTCAGCCAGGGCAAAAGTCCTGTTTTATTCCCCACACTATTCTGATTGTGGGCCTCAGGATGGAAAACTAAGGAATATATTGGCATATAAAAGGTTCCAAGGGAGAGCATCTACCTTTGTGCTACAGTTCAGAGCGGGAAATTTTGAAACAAAGCTCCAATCACCCCTGTTTCCCTCTTCTGTTTATGATGGAGCAGTCTTGGGGAGAAAACAGTGCTGCACCAGAGACATATCAACAAGCTGCAACTGCTAGTGGGTGCATTACTTCTGACTCAAACCAAGAGCCTTACACCTTTCTCTGGCTCCACTGGACTGTGAGATACAAAGCAAAACCATGTTCTGGGCTAGGTAAGAACTTGGGACAGGGCTAGAGCAGACAAGGAGAGGATGCTCCTTGCTGAACCAGAAGGATGCTCTCTCTTCCTGCCTGCTCCACTGTATACTACAAACACTAGTTACCTTGAAAGAGCAAACCTGAGGAAAGGGAAATGGAACAACCAACAGCAATGTGCTATCTGGAAACCCATCAGCAACACTGAAAACAGAAATGATCACAGTGAACAGAACAGAAAAACTATACTGGGAAGCTCAGCAGTTAAAGATGCCATCCAAGACCTCCCTTCACCTTTGAGGGTTTTACAACTTCTGGTCAACACAATTAGGTAAAAAGATACTTGGTCAAATCAAAGGTGAGGTGGGAGGCCTGTTTAAGACAACCACAAATTTGCCACTGACTTCAGAGCCAGCATTTCACCAGTTCTGTACCAGTTCTCCACAGCATTCAGTACACACTCTTGAATGGACACAAGCTATTGCCTGCTTGGATTCAATATTTCTATTTTACAGGCATCAATGAGAATGGGAAGTTGTCTGCCTTTTTCCAGCTGGGTACTACATCCCTCAAGCCTGTGCACACACCAAGAAGCTGTGGTAAGCAACCACTGGAAACAGCTTTCTCTCACCTAGGGACAAAGACATCAAATAGAACTAGAAGTTGAGGAAGGCTAAAGTTTTCTTCAATAAAAAAAGGGGAATAATAATAACTCTGCTACATGCTGAATGAATAAGATCAGAACAGAGATGTGTAGAGAAAACTCACTGCTCAGGCAAGAGGAAAAAAAAAAGACAAAAAGGGACTACCTTAGAATATTTTGTTGTTTACAGTAATACCAAGGAAAATATGAGTGTATATAGGCTGATACTGTATTTACACTGTTGCAGATTTCAGCCACAGCCTTCAGCACTCACCCAGCTGAATCCTTCCTTCCTTTCTGTCCTGTAGCAGAGCTAGGCACAGAGTGACCCATGGATGTCACTGAGCAGCCTGGGCCTGGGGCTGCTGAGTTCTCTTCTGTCAAGCTAAGACCTTGCCAATATAGGAAGGTTTTAGTACTCTGAATAGTACAATTCAATCAATATTGCTACAGCAGCACAATATCAGCTAGAGGAACACTTGCTCCAGACTAAAAGCATTTTCTAAATTCGGGTTAAATCTCTTCCAATGTGATATAAACAGTGCACTCCTCTGCCAGAATAGAAGTGTCCAGCTAAGGAACTATTTAAATTGATGTATTTCCCACTCATCTCTTTTTATGCCTCAGTTTCTAGTACTAACCTCAACACCTGCTGGCCCTTAACATGCCACCTGCTCTGCTGGCATGAGCACCCTTCCCAGCCCAGGCTCACACATCTCTGGTGGTCCCTGGGTACTTTTTGGCCTGAGCTGTAAAGCAAACATAAAGGAGGAAACAAATGGAAAGAGCAACTTCAATCCAACCACCTCCACGTATCCTAGTCCAATAGCAGAGCTTGACCACTAAAGCATTAACAGTCTTTGCACATGAAATGAGGCAATGGCTGGTGGCTGAAGGAGGATATTTCAGCATCCACACAGCCTCCAAAGTCCCAAACCAAGCTCTGAAAGCTGTCCCAGCACAGTTCTGTGCACAGCAGGAAACAATCAATCTCCTAAGACCCTCATGAAAAAGAAAGCACTTTCTTTCCACAAGGTAAGCAGTAGCACTTTAAACCACAATAACAGTTCAGTGACCACAGTGTCCTCATTTATTGGTGCTCACATGTCTGCAAAAGCTATTTTTTCAGTGTCTCTCCCCTCCTGCCTGAGCCTAAGAGATGGAGATGTTCCCTAGGAACAAAACTAGCACTATTCAACCCAAACAAGCAGCCTAGGAATTACAAGTGAACTTTGTTATCCCATTTGTTTCAGTCCTGTAAGCAGCACTACCTCTCCCTCCTCTCCTGTGAACTGCTCCAGCAGCCTCAGGAGCCCAAATGGAGGGAGAATACAAGGGGCAGGAAGCTCATTTTATGGTGCTGGCAGCCAGGCAGGTTGCAACTAGGAGCCCATTACAGGAGACCTGTGAAAGAGATTAAAGAGCCCAGCACTTTCAGAGTCTCCTGACCTTCCCAAACTGAGTGCAGGGGGTTTTTTTTTTTTTGGTGCAGAAAACCCATTGTTTTTCAGGGTGCAGATGCTTTTCTAGAAAGACTTGAAAGTCCCTGGAAATTATGCTTAAGAATTGGGACAGTAGTGAAAAATATTAACCCACTCTGTGGGATGGAAGGGACATGCAGAGAAGGACCAGGACTGGAAAGGGATAGCAAATAGCAGCAGAGCTAGAAGGAAAATGCTTGACTAACAAGTTCTGTTGGCCAAGAGCCGGTGGGGTGCTCCTCTGCAGTGGCTGAGGTCAGGTATGACAAAACTATTTGGCTCTGTCTTACAGCTGGGAAATACAAGGAGGAGGTGGGAAAAAAAAGTCCAGCTGAATGGATTTCACATTGTCTGAAGGAGAAGTTCAGTGAAAGAGGCAAGATGAAGTTTGAAGAGGAGTTGGAGGAAAAGCACACAAGCAGATGTTCTGCACTAAGCAAGATTCATGTGCTTCTGTGCTCTCCTGTCCCCACCCTAAGCAGAGCTTTACAGGGGTTGCACAGCTTGTCCTCACTGCACTTGGTGAAGCTGAGGAACCACTGTCAGAGAGGGAAATGAAACAGAGAGATGCTAACTGATTTATCCCAGGACTGAGAAGTCCAGAGCTGAACCTACAATAGTGCCTTATTTCCTTTTCATCCACACTCCCTGCAAAGGACATCCTTTCATACACCAGGAGACTCCTGCTGAGAATAGCCAGACCTAGACAGACACTGGAACCAGCTCCTCCTGCATTAGGGGATTACATCCTCCTTCACCTCCCCTTCCTTTCTTCCTCTGCTTAAAACTGAGCAGCACTTTCTTGCTGTTGTCAAAGGACTGCTCCAGTCTGAGCAGATGCCACCAGTTCTTGTCTCTTGCCCCTGGAAGCTGCTGTCCTCAGGGAAGCAGAGATGCACCATGTCCTTTGCTTCCCCAAGGCCTTTTCAGGTGTGTGCATGTGGGTGGGTGTGTTGTATGTATACAACATCTGATTCAGTTTAAAACACTTTCCTTGATGGAGTAAGGGAGGCAGTCTGGAAGCTGCAGCTCCAAGGAATCCTGGCAGGTCTTTGTGCCAACAGAATCCTTCTCCAAAAATAGGACTTTATTTTCCTGTTGGCTGAAGGTGAAGCTGCTCAAACCAACCAGCCCTCCTGTCTTGTCTGCAAAAGACTCTATTTGCCAGTTGGCTCTGGCCAGGTGAATCACTGCCCAGGAGCCTCCCCAGGGATGGGGTTTGCAAGTCAAACTATTTAAATAATAATAAAAAAAAGGTGGTGGTGGTGCTGGAGAAGCAGGGCTGAAGGTAAGAGAAGGCATTCACTGGAAAAAAAGGAGGAGAATAAAATAAACAAGTGTAGCTTATGTTGGCAGTTTATGCCTCCGAGAGCTTTTCTGGTGGAGAGAGCAGACGTGAGCCCCTTGGTAGGTGGGTGTGAAGGTGAGCAGGCTGCTCAGACACTGTACTGCTTCCTAGAGCAATGAAAGCCACCCTAAAAAGAGCCTGGCAAGCCCTGAGCTCCCAGTGTGCCTGCTCACTAACCTTAATCCACGCAGCTATGCAGGAGCCTTTGCCTTCTGCTCAGTCTAGGCCTGGGACTGTGACAGCTTTTATCCCTGCAGAGAGGGGAGATGCCATCTTCAGCTGGGCACGGGACTGATGGTCCTGCTGTAGTTCTGCTCCTTTGCCACCCAAAAGGGAGGTTTGCTCTCTCTCTCTCCTGGGGAGACTTCAGAGCTCTATGTCACATCCTCTTTGGATAAAGATTTCATGGCATTTTTAAACATAATTATCCCTCCAGGGAAGCTCCTTCCACTCTTGGACCAACTCAGTGCTGTAGGTGAGTGCTTTTAGGGTATATGATTCTTATGAGAAAAGCCTTATGGGTTGCCTCTTTGCACCTCCACCAAGACCACTCAAGTCAGCTGGAGCTTGGCAATTATTCATTAAAGGAGATGTACTTCAAACTGCTGTTGCCAGTTTCCCAAATCTCAACTTGTGTGGTGCAGGAGACTCTCACTTGATTCACTTCAAATGCAAGGAAGGACCCTCAGCTGCATCCAAAGCAGAGAAAAGACTGGAGCAAAAAGAGAGGAGCCATTAATCATCTTGGTTCCTACAGAGAGGAGTTAAATTTGTTTTTTCAGCAATTTGTGGCTATGCCAGCCTTCCCAGACACATGGCAAAACATGTCCCCCATTGTTTGCCTGGACAACAGCTGAGACTGTGTAACTTGGCAAAGCCTCATGCACTTAGGTTCACCACCAAGTTATCTTAGCAATATATCAAGAGGTTGAGGGAAGCTGTAAAATAAAACCTTCCTAACCCCAAGGCAGCCCTGCTTTTTGCTGCCCAGTGTCTTCCACAAGGCAATGCTTTGTCATACGATGCCATAGCCTATCCACATTGGTGGAGAGTGCAGGGATATCACGTGCACTTCTAATACCTTAATGGATGAAGAAAGAAAGAATACATTGAGACTTGGTGTCCACTGGAGGCAAGAGTGGAGACATTGACTTTATAAGTAAAAATGGAAGAGGATAGCAGACATGAAAAACAGCCTGGCAAGAAGGCACTGCTGCTTTACACGCTGAGAGCTGGCACAGGGACCTTGCCTGTGGTCAGCTCATGGAAAGTGATGCCAGATTCGGCAGCTTGCCACCACGTTGATGCTGACAGCAAATGCTGAGGCTACTTAGAGAGGCTGCCAGATCACTGCTGCCTCTCACAATCTCCACACTGTGTCCGAGAGGCAGAGGGAAGGGAGACTTCTGGACTATGCACTGAGCACTAATACTTAAAACCCACATACCACTTCCTAGCACCTCTTCCTTGACATCCAAGCAGCAATCCTTAGCATTTATATGCTAAGTTTCAGCTACTGAGCAAAGGAGAACTGAGAGTGTTATCACTGTCTCGTACACAGCCAAGAACAGTCAAATAGCTTGGCTGAAGTTATGCAATAACAGGATGAAAGCAGGTCCTGTATCCTCTTCCTCCTTTGGTGCATTCCCCAAGCAATGCAGCATCTCTCCACCTTGCCTTGGCAGACTCCAGCCATTCTCACAGGCAGAGGTGTCAGCCTTCCTGGCCATGCACCCTGATTGCAAACCCTCCCTCTGTGCCTGCTACTTACATGGTCTACTTCACCTGTCAAGCTATCTCCTCAGAGCAGCACTTCAGCATCATGTTGGCACTTGCCAAAGGCTGTGCAGAGCCTGATGGCAGAGCCTGCACTGTCAGGAGCTGTTTTGCCTCCCTTTCCTGAGGCTGGCAGGCAGGCAGCCCACCATAGCACCAGGACACAGCTGGTGGGACACAGCTGCATATTGCTCACAAACAAGAACTACAGGAGGACAAAAGAGGGAATCATACTGATGAGCACAGCTAGACCTGGAGGGAAGCTAAAGTACCTGCTTGTGGTATTAATGACTTGCTCACACTACTCTTCCCTAAACCTTCCAGCCCTATGGATGGTCTGATCCTGTGCTGCTTTTGCAACCCTTTGGGCTGGGGCTTTTCTTTCAAGAGGTGTTTGCATTGTACCTGACAGGGTGAGGCTCTGAGTGTTCAGCTGAGCTCCAGGCACAGCACCAGCAGGTTCTCAGAAAAATATAAGGTAACTTTTTTTTTTGGCACCTGCTCAGCTGAACACCATAAAAAAAAAATCCACAAAAGCACCACCAAAAGCCATTCTTTTCAGCCACTGCATTGGCAAGACTGAAGGTTAAGGAACCAGCCACTTCAGCTCCAGGCCTCCAGCCTACCTCTACATCAGGAAGCACATCTGCAAACATACAGACTTATGTTATTTCAATCTCCCTAGTGCACTGTACTTTAATCCTAATTCTCCCCTAGCCCACCCCCAACCATCTTCCTGGCTCGAGAGTTCTCCAGAGCCCTGCATTAGGAATGCCCTTGCCTCCTGCATTGCTGGTGCTCTGCAGGGATTGCAGAGCAGGAGGTGGAGTTAGCTCTTTCCACGACAGAATCACCATGTCCCTCACAGCTCTGCAAAACTTAACTTCCCTGGAAGGGTTTCAAGATCTGACTCATGTCCAGTTCTTCTATTTTAATCATTGCCTCTTACATCATTCTCAGAGGCCCACGGTGTCACATGCAAACTCCCCCAGGCCCCTGCTCCACCTCTGCCAAGCACTTCATCTGTTGCTGTATCTCATCCCAAGCAGAACTAGGTAGAGAAATATATTTGATACCAGCTCCTTCCCTACTCTCCAGAGCACTTGGCAGCTTTGGATAGCAGCTAGTAAGGGCTTCCAAAAGCTTTCCACTGCAATGACAACATTGAAACAGAACAGGAGCCAGCAAACCTTGTGACACAGGGACACAAGGGACCAGAAAAATCACAGCAGACTCACTAACACTGCAAACCAGCTGAGACACAGCACAGGCCAGGAGATAAGTGTTGGGAAGGGACCAGGTCAGTTGGTTCCTACTTTCCATCCTCCCAGTAACTTCCTGAATAACTCTGAATGTCAATCTTTTTATTCATGCTCAGAAGTACAAATCACCAGCATGGGCCCATTCAAGATTTCTTATTAAACCTGATATCATGAAACAAGGCTGGAGCCAAAACTCTCTGAAAGAGCTGAGCAGAACAAAGGTGCTCACGCTCAGCCCTTTAATCCCTTCTCTAGATCCCAGCCCAAGGGCCTCCACGGCTGGGAGATTCCCTGCTGATCTCAGGGGAGCCCCTTGTTTGTAACAGTGACTGCCAGACAAAACCTCTTGCCTGGAAGATTCCAAACGCTAGCCAAACAACAGCTGGAACCCTTTGAGCCTCCAGCATGCTCTGCAGAAACAAGGCAGAGAGCAGAAGCCTTGTACCTAACAACAGTTGCTGTGTTTGCTTCACTCTGGTCAATGAGTCACCCTTACAACCACTAGCTCTCTGCAGTTATTCACACAGAGGTTAGAGGTTTCTGGTGCAACCAGCAGCACACAAAAACGTACGATCTGGTATTGATTTCCCCCCATCCCAGAACAATCTGCTTGACCTCCCCTCACGACAGAGAGAGAAGACAAACTAGCCAGGATGAATGTGGCACTGTTGGAATGTTTGCGTGGCTTTTGCTGTGAGAGCAGCAGCAAGTGGTAGGCGTGGGACTCCTGGAAAGCAGGCGTTCGCAGGCAGGGGTGACAAGGGGGAAGCACTGGATTTTTCCGTGTGTGGGTGAGTGGACATTTCACAAGGAGCATGTGAGTGCAATGATGTCAGGGGATCAAAAGAAACTCAGGCTAACATGAAGGACAAGGTGCAAAGGCAATGAGAACAAACCTGCCTGATCTCTCCTGGAGCCAAAAACTTCATGGGTCTTGCTGAAGGAAGCACTTAGAATTGCTTGGAAGAAGGCTGGTGTGGGGAAGGCTTTCCTTCCTGTTCTTTCCCTGTTTCCTCTATTCATTTCAGTACTTTTCCCACCTGTTTTTATTTTGCTCTTTGCTACAGTCAGCACAAATCTCCATCTTCTCTGCAGCTCTCACATCTTGTATTCAGCCCTACACCCCTTCCTCCTGGCCAAGCTCTCAAATCTACCTGGACTCCTTACTCCTCAAACATGCCTTCAGCTGATCTTGTCGCTGCTTTAACTCTGCACCACCTCCAAGAACAAAAAGGTTTCTATACAGAAATGCACTTGCATTGCACAAAGCAGGATGGTACAAAGGCTGGAGAGAATCACAGCAGAAAGGGAAACATGATGGGACTGGTGGGAGCACAGAACAGGAGATGCATCAGAGCAGGCACAGACACCTGGGATACTGCACTCACAGTGGGGAATTAAGAAGTGCATTCAGGGAAGAGGCTGGCCAGAGGTATGACAGAAGGGAAGACATTGCAGAAGAGAATCTGAGAAGTGTAAGATCCAAGGGAGCATGGAGACAGTGTGAGAAAGAACAAAGATGCCTGTGAAGTGAGAAAAGCATGGAAGAAAGGAAGAGAACAATATTTGTAGTTTCCCTTTTCTTCCTGCTCAAGGAAAGAGACATGGAAAGGTTTGTTTGATCTCCCCAGTTAGCTCCTATCAGAAGATGTGAAGGGACCCAGCTAAAAGCCAGATGTTTTGTTTCCAGTTTCATTCAACAAGGTCTGCATAATAGACGAGGAAAAACTTTACCGGCCTACCCATCTTGCCCCTCTTCCCAGGAACTCCAGGGATCCCCTGCAAGGAAAACACACAGAGAAAAAAAAATAGGTCTGGTTGAGAAAGTAAACAGCCAACCAACAACACAAAACAAAACTAGAGCAGAAAGGGGAATGCAAAAGAGGCTAATGACTGCAGCATTGTTCAGGAATCAAAATGTCAGCTACTTGCAGTCAGCTGTGAGAACAGAAGACAATTAACCTTCACCCACTAACTGCAGCCCTCCCTGAGGACACACACAGGCAGCATCCACACCCAGGGCAACAGGCTGAAGTTGTGCTTAGCAGGAGCAGTCATTAAGCTACTGGTCTGGAACTGAATGAAGGCCACCACCAAGGCAGCTGCTGGAGAAATTGTGTTTATGTTTCTTATTTAGTTATACAAGCATTAAATCAGTGACTCCATAGTGCAGGGTAGTCCCCTTCCAGGCAGGCACACACACACACTCCCACATGCTCCTAAGGACTCTTTTGTTTCTGGAGCTTGCATTCGAGGGATTAAAAACTGAAATAAAAGTGTCTTCATCTTACAGTGACCTTCCTTAGGAGCTCTTGCAGTGGGAAGAGAGGGTCCTTGGTTGGGTAGAGATCAGGCAGGTGAGGGAATGTAGGGGAGAAGAGCAAGAAAGCAAGGGAGGTCCTGCAAAGCTCTGAACATGTGGGTTTGGAGAAGGCACAATGAAAAGGGATGGGAATAAGGGAGGACACATGGGAATGAGGATAGAGGAGGTTACAACAGGCTCTGAAGAGCTATATTCAAGCAATACACTAAAGTTTTCTTCACAAAATACTCACTCGTTCTCCATCAGCCCCTGGTAGCCCAAACAACCCTGGGAGACCAATATACCCCTAAAAAAGAGAGGAAACAAATAGTGAGAGTCATTTCTCCATCAGCAACCCCTCACTGTGTCACTTCTGAACAGCAGAGCACCTTCCAGCGTTGGTCAACGGCAGCCGTGATGTAATAAACCTTGAGGCAAGTGTATATGCCCATGGACTGCATGGTGCTGGCTTCCACGATGTAGTCCAAGGGCACATACCCTCACACCAGGGATCATGAGGATTCCAGGCAGGAAGAGGCCAGCAAGAAGAAACCTTACCTGGGCTGGCTTTAAATGGACCTGAGGGAAACGGAGCTTAGTTCAAGGTTAGTAAGCGGGATAGCAAAATTAATCCACATGCCTACACCTCATCTCATCTCTCCAAGGGCTCTTTCCCTGCCTTTAGCATTCATTCCCAACCATGTCAGGAAAACATCCTGTTTTACCAAGGCCTTTTCTGCTTGTCTTATGTCACATGGTGGTCACACACTGCAGCCCCTCCTCGTGCAAACACCATCTGTTCCTGGCATGCAAGGAGGAGAAATCCACAGTGGTTCTGCCTCAAGCCTTTCCCTGCAAACTCTGTTGCACCACCAAGACTTTTTGCAAATCCTTTGTCAGCCTGGGCACCAAGGGGCCTGCCAAGACAGGGAGAGGCTGTGGGTGCCTTTTTGGGACCACATATGAGGCTCAAGCTGTACATACACATCCTCTGACACCCAAGTGTAAAGAAGCCTCCTTTGCACCAGTGTCCTTTCACACTCATCAGCAGGCATTGCTTTTTCAAGTATGTGGTGTTTCTCTACAGCCTTGGGATCCTGCTCAGACAAGACATAAAATGCAGTATTTCCCTTCCCTTGTAACAGCAGAAGCCTTGTGTTTAATCCTCTTTGCTCAGCAGTTAGTACAAAGTTACCTTGTGTGCTGGTCCTTTGCAAAGGACTAATTTGTGCCAAACATGCAGAATCAAAAGGAAGTGAGTTTCAGCAGGGAGCCCCCTCAGTGGCACCTCAGTGTTACCAGAGCCAAGTGTTAACACTGATTTTCTCTCATCTTTCTTTCTCCATCATCACTAAATCTCTTACTGTCAGCTCCAGCAAAAGTTTTTCACCAGTCCATTGCCTTCTTTAGGGATAATATCTAGCTGGGAAATACTTCTACATTAAAATGATGCTGACTGCTTTTGCCTCCTGAAGCCCAAGACAAACCATGTAACTTCTGAACTATTTCCTGCAGAAGAAAAAAAAATAGAGCTGAGAGATTGGAAGAGTTCACTGTTGGCTTCCTCCAGCCACAAAATGCAGGTATTTCACCTTACTACCTAATTCTGAAGGACTACAGTTGCACTGGGAAATGACTTTCTCAGGTAGCCATGAATATTTCAGTCCTCAGTGCAAAGTGGGAAATAATTTTCAAGTCTTACACTCTGCACATCTACCACATGATAATTACACGAGCTCCTGGTTAAGCCAATGGATCAGATGCCCCAGGGAAAACTTCAGCAGCAGTGAGGGGAGCAAGCTGAGCTATCTCAGATCACAGAATCATAAAATAGTTTAGGTTGGAAAGGAGCTTTAGAGGTCATCTAGTGCAACCCTCCCTGCAGTGAGCAGGGACATCTTTAGCTAGAGCAAGTTGCTAACAGCCCCAAACAACCTGCCCTTGAAAATCCCCAGGGATGGGGCATCTACCAGCTCTCTGAGTAACCTGTTCAGTGTTTCACCACCCTCAGTGTAAGAAATCTCTTCTTTATATCTAATCTAAGTCTTCCTCTTTTAGTTTAAAACAGCTTCTTCTTGTCCTATTGCTACAGGCCCTACTAAATAGTTCATCCTCATCTTTCTTATAAACTCCTTTTAAGTACAGGAAAGAGATCTTCCTTTCTCCTTCAGGACACTGAACGTGCTATCTCTCTTCCCAGCTCAGGAATACACATAGCTACAGGGTCAGCATTTGTTTATTCCTTGCAGTTTTCCTAGTGACAAAAGCCAGCTGGATGAGTTTACTCCATATAAGAGAAAGTATCACATGTTAGAGAAATGGAGGATTTTATTGGCTCTGAATCTCATTGTGAATTTCTAATTGCAGGAAAAGAACAAACTGTGATTAAGAAGAGCCTTAACTGGTCAAACAACAAAAAGAAAAGAACAATCCTTTGCAGTGAGACTGAGCCCCCAGCAATTCAATTTGGTGAGCAAACCAAGGGAGAACAGAGATATTCACGTTTGTATTGCACATGGCTTCAAGAAGCTAGCTTGTTGTTCTGCATAATGATATAAATCACTCCCAAACCCAGGACTATACCCAAAAGAGATCATATTCAGCATGGTCACAGACCACTGAACCACACTTGTTGAAACTAAAGAGGCCTTTGGGAGATGGGGCTTGCAGAAAGTTCAGGCTTTGGTCTTTGGTAGGAATTTGTATGCCATTCTTTCCTCTCGTGCAGTGACTTTGTATTACCAGCACTATTGGTGAATTTTGATCTCAGTACATTCCATGTTTAATTTTCAAACTTTAGCAGTGCTTCAATAAACAAATGGTGCACAGTTCAGATTCCCCTGAATCCAACAAATCTAAACAACTAACTATTGCAAAATTAAGCATAAAGTTTCTTGAGAAGCCTCTGGTAAATAAAAAAGAAAACAGGTAGAGAAAGGACAAATGAAAGGCTGCTTACCCGGCTGCCTTTTGGACCAGTTTCCCCTATGGGGCCAGGTAAACCCTAGAATAGAAGGGAAAAAACAAAGAGAAATGTGGACAGGCTTTAACTCACCCCAATGAGCAGTGCCAAATCCCCAGCACCATCCCTTGGTTCTGCTTTCAGTGCTGAGTCTGAGCCATATCTAGGGGGGGGGGAGGAAGGACAAAATGATACAAATAACAAATCTCCCATTGTTGGGGAGCTAGGACTCTGCAGAACCTGAGACTGTTGCACATGGTGAGCCTTCCCTGGGGCTGAAGTAGAGATTTCTGATCATGAAGACCAGACAGGCTCACCCAGCAGGCACACGGAGCTTGTCTTACACTTCAGAGGAGATGTACAGTGATGCTCTGTACCCAACAGCTCATGATTCCATTTCCTGCCTAACTGAACACACACAGCAAATGACAAACGTATTTCAATACCTGTTTAGGGAGCACAGGCAGGCCCTGAGGCACTGAGAAAGCCTCTCTAACTTCCACAGTTTACAAAGTCCCTTAGCAGTGTGCAGGTACAGTAATACTTCTAACCCTTTGCAGCACCAACAGCCAAGGAAAGAACTGAAAATACATTCACCATTCTATTTCTGTGCCTGTTGCTGCTCACTTACAGTAGTGTGAAAAAGAACCCTGTAAAAATGCATCATGAATTTACATATTTATTGTCTTCTAGCAATTTCTTTCCAGCTCTGAATGATGTTGGGCTTTTTTGAAAGGGGGCAAAGGGAAAAGCTAAATCCATATTTTCTTGAGCTGACAGCAGTGCACACTCAGCCTGGGATCTGAAAGTCAGGTTGTGCTCTTTCCTGGTTTGTGCATCATTGCCAAAGCCTTCAGCCATTGGGGTGAAGTTAACAGTTCTGTCTCTGATGTGCAAATCCAACCAGAGCCAAGCTCCCATAGCACTGCAGAGCCAACACAGCTGACAGGAGTAACAAGTAGTAAAATCTCAGTAAAGTAAACAGCTCTGATGCTGGATACACACAGCATTCAATTGGGCTGGAAAAAAGCTGCCTTTAAAAAAGCCACTTTCCTGACCCAAACCACATTTTCAGAAAGCACTTTTGTTCTTTGTGTGTTCAGCATGAAGATTTCACTCTGCTTATCTGATGCTGCTGGGAACTGCTAAACAACATTCATTAACCTTGTATGTCCAATATAGCTTGGACCTCTTTGTATTAGCCATCTAACACACTCACACCTAGGAGATTCTTTGGCATGCAGATCTCTAAGAGCTTTTCAGAGGATGAATGGGGCATTTAGTCAGGTGCATAAAGCTCTCATCCAGTTCTACCATCTGCACTCTCCAGCCTGCTAAGCAAGGTATCAACTTCAATTTAAAATGGCTCATACATTATATCTAGTCTGAGGAGGGGGATGCAGGCTTGTTCTGCACATCCAGTTCACTTCTAGACCAATAACCTGCTCATGGGTGAAAACTTAAACTCATGACTGAACATTTGAGTCTGAAAGACTCATGACACTGCCTGGGGTGTCTGACATCTACCTAGCTTCTTGGCTATATACTTAGAGTGAAATGTGGTGGAATACAACATTAATGTGCCTAGTTTAGAAAACCATGCCAAACTCATTTCACTATAAAATGTTACAGGGCCAGGTCTTCTGCCATTGAAGATATTCCATTTAGGGTCTTACAAATGCTTTCTATTTTCTTCATATTACTCAGCATCTTGCATCAGGAAGACAAAGTGTCTCATCTTCATCCATTTTCCTTTGCACACTTCTCCATTCCTAAAGTTGTCTTTGTCCATTCTTTTAAAAAACATTTTTTCCTCTTGTTATATTAAAGCAAAAGTTTGTCACGTTTTGCTATAGAAATTCAGGTTTTATCTATTATAGGCATAAAACAGTTTCTAGTGTCATTGATACAGCATCTTGGGGAGGGAAGAAGGAAAATGCTCAGGCATAATCTAGACATCTGCACTGTCTGTAGTGGGGCATGTATTTAGTGGGGCATAGATTTAGCTACCTGCACACCCAAATCCCTAGTCTGTGCACAGCACGATGAGATTTACTGCACCTGCCTGCCAGGATAACCTTTGGCACCTGGGCTTCCATCTGGTCCTCGTTGGCCCTTTGGAAAGAGAAAAGAAAAGGCACAACTGGTAATGTAAATGTCACACATGGGAAACCTTTTTAGCTGCTTCATTCTTTGAACTGGAGGGAAAGAAGGGTGGAATGGATTAAGCTGATGCAAATCTATAGAGAGAAAGAAAATATTAAGGGTACTACAGTAAAATAAATGAACGAGGGGGAAAACAGATGGAAACCAAGTCAACAGGATCCATGCATTAAGCAAGTGTTGGGATTTCTCCTTTTCCCTCCATCTGCAGTGAAAGCAGCAGATAGTTTGAAACAAGAAGGCCAAGAGAAGGTGTAAGGCTGTGTCTATATCTGGCATATGGAACCGTTTTACTGGTGGGGAAGCACTGCCAAAATTCTTCCAAACTAAATGGATTCATGTATAATATCCTTTAACATCATTGCTAACAGGGCCTGCTATTCATTGCCCTTTTCCCCCCCCACGCCCCAAACTGCAAACATCAGACTTAACCAAATAGAGAAGAGGGAGAAAAGGGGAGAGGGGGAATGGTCTTTAGGAGGGGAATTCCATGTTAGTACTTAATATGATGTGGTTAGTAAACTCCAGGTGAAATGAATATAAAAGGAAAAATAAAGGGGGAGTAGAGTAAGCTGGTATTTCTTCCACCGTGTAAACCTCACATGGTTGAGCCATAAAAATTAGAAATTCAATTTAGAAAGTCCAAGGCAGTCTCCTGCCACCAACCTGCTGCTCCTAGGTCAGTGTATGTGCACAGCACTGCTGGAGCTTGCTGTGCATCCCTGGGGGTGCCAAGCACCTCTGGCAGCAGGGGAGCTGCCTGCACAGCCTCCCAACCAGCAAAGCCACCCCTCTCTCTAATGGTTCAGTGTTGGAAACTTGGAAGACTCACCTGATCTCCAGGGTGACCTGGTGGTCCAGGGTAGCCTTTATATCCCTGTGGAAATAAGATAGAAAAGGGGAATAAGAAAAAAAACAAAACCAAAACAAACAACAAGTGACTTTCCAGTACCTAAAGGGAACTTCCAAGCAGGCTGCAGAGGGCCTGTTTGCAAAGGCCTGCAGTGAAAGGACAAGGGGCAATGGTTTTAAATTGGAGAGGAGTAGATTTAAACTGGACATTAGAAACAAGTTCCTCACTATGAGGGTGGTGGAACACTGGCCCAGGTTGCCCAGGGAGGTGGTTGAGTTCCCATCCCTGGAGGCATTGCAGGTGAGGCTTGCCAGGGCTCTGGGCAAGCTGCTCTAGTTGGGGATGTCCCTGCCCACTGCAGGGGGGTTGGACTAGATGAGCTCCAGAGGTCCCTTCCAACCCAAACCATTCTAGGATTGTATGAACAAAACCTGGGTTTTGTATGAATTTCTCTTTGCAGATGGGAGTACAGTTCTGAAGAGAACTGTGCCAATTTTTAAGGTGCTTCTTTGTACCTCTATTTCCCAAACACTGCTGGGGCCTGGGGGTTGCTCAGGAAGGACTTGTTCCATGAGTTGTATCTATGCTCAGACCTATTTGTAATCTACACTTTCAGCAAAGCTCTCCTTAATCCTTGGCAAACCACAGGCTTGTAGAGTGAAATGCTGGCTTTGGGCAAGCTGAAGGACCACAGGAGTCACTTGCATTTCAGAGCATTCACTTTCACTTTAGAACTTGAAATACCATACCGTAGAAAACACTAAAATAATGATTTACTGTCACAGAAACCTCCGTTTTGTTTCTATCTTTAATTTGTCTCACTTGCAGCTTTTCTAAATCTAATTATTATGAGATTTGACAGGATTCAGAGCCCTTCATTATGAAGCTATCTGAAGAGGTGAGCAAGCTGTCCCTTAACCTGCTCTCTCTCTGAATTAATTAGAATGAGTTTCTTAATCCAGCTTTCTGGCTGTCAAGAGCTGCAGCCTCCAAATCATTCTCACAGGTCTTTCATAAACCTGCTTCAGTATTTCAAGGGTTTTCTTTGAGATGTAGACACTGGAGCAGGACAAAGGTAGCCTGTTCAGGCTGATCAATGTGTATTTTCAGAGTTGGTTTTCTCCAGGATTTATCTAAAGCTCTTTACAAACAGAGTAAATGTTGCAAATGACAGGTCCTTCAGATCCCCCCCTTTACTTTATTATCTGGCTTCAGTTATTTAAAACAAACTCATTTCTATCAAGTGGAGTCAGAGCAGCTTAGAAGATTAAATTCAGTTAACAGAGATGACTGTGTAACTGAGCTACCAGCAAGATCAACAAAAAAAAGGCAGAAAATTTGTCTTGAAATGAATGGAGGGAGAAAATAAAGAAGAAATAATCCTTGCCCAAACACCACACAAAGAACAAAATGCTCTCAGGGTGGGTTACAACTGCTCATTGTAACTCAGCCTCTGCTACTCACCCTGTCTCCAGCCAGGGTTCCCTGTACATCTCCTGTCTGTGAAACCCACAGGGGAGCATCCTCCTGCTCTGGAAGCCATAACCAAACCCTTGTTTGGCCAAGGGCTTGGCCTTTTGCTTCTCTCACCAGAGTAGCCCCAGCCTGTTTCTGCTCCCAGCTCCACACCTCTGCTTAACAGCTTTATTATTCTTCCCATGGGTTATTCCAGACCTGTAGCCTCAGCTTTTGCTGGTGAAGATATGCAATGCTCTCAGCCATCTTGGCTACTACCCAGTCCCCTTTGCATTCCACTTTGCTCATTATTTTAGACATTTTGGCTTGGGAAGATGTTGATTCCCTTCTCACCAATTCTCTCCTGCTTGACCTTGCTGATGTCTCATGACCCACTCTTTAGACTGAGCTGCACCTCCTGAGAAGGTGATGGCTGACTTGAAAGACTGTTTGGCTACAAGCTGACCCTTATTTGAACTGCTCCAAAGGTCCTTTCTCTGAATGCTACAAGTACATTGCAGCCAGTGGCTCCTAACTGGAAAGGCCTCAGCAGCTCTTGGAGCAGGACCAGCAGCCAGGACTCCCTGCTTCTCTCCAGGAATCTGCCCCCTCAGATCTCTTGCTTATCCTCTCCCTGGCTCCTTGACAGAGGCTCAGCACCAGCAGAAAAGGAGCAGGATGCTCCATCCCAGCTGGATGTCTGGCCTAAAGGTGAAGGCATGTTGTGAAGGTCTAGACCCACCTAGGTATTCTGGCTAACCTCTCACCTCTTCCAACAAAACAGCCCTGGGTTCAGCATCTTCAGATGTGCCCTGCCCAGCTCTTCCAGACACAGCCTAGAGCAGACATTACCTTTGTCTCCAGACAGCTGGAGCAGCTTACTTCCATGGATATAAACACTTATCAGATGTCTCACTCCCTCCACTGATAAGAAAGAGTTGCCTAGCTTGGCTGCTCCAAATCCTTCTGCTCTGATGGGGTCCCTGCAGGACAGGCACTTGGAGCCTGCAATGCCCACCCAGAACAGGAGGTTAGATGATAGCTTCTTGAGATGCTCAAATCAGGTCCTGAGCTAACATTTGCACTAATGAATGGCACTTAAGTTAAATATGTAGACACTCTACTACTGCTACATCCTATTAAATGTCCTCCTCACTACATAAAACAAACTCTAGGAAGCTACAAATGTGTGTATCTTAATAGTAGACTGCAATATTTCTGTCTCAGGTTAATTATAGTGAGGAGAAAACAGAAATGCTTGGGTATACTAAAAGCTAGCTGCAGCATGGAAGTATTTACCTGCTAAAATCCTCTTCAAATAGCACTGAAATGACAGGGCAGACAGTATGAAAACAACTGCATTTGCTCCTTTATCCTGATGATTACAGAGTGCTCAAAGGGCTGTGATTTAGAAAGGAAATTGCACTCCAGTGAAAGATTCACTCATCTGTGATATTTATAATCCATGATCTCCTAGCTCAAACAGGATCATCCTGCACTTTGGTAGGAAATGTGAAGAGTAAAGAATCAGTGAATGAGATCTGTATGACAGGGTGTGTTTTGAAGCACTGACCAATTTCCAGCTCTGTCTTTACTCTCTGAGAGACTTTGATGAAGCTTTTTCTCTTTCACTGCTGCTGTCTTCTACAGCCATATATTTGGCTACAACCATTTCCTCCCTCCACAGCACTTGAGGCTGGGGAGCAATGATGTGCTCTGCTGAGATGTATCTGCAAGGCAGCTGTGGTCTGCAACCCCCAACCAAAAGCCACAGTCCATGGACATCTCACAGGCACCAAATGGGACAGCCAAGTCCTGCCACTATTCCTAAGAACTGCTTCTCAGCAAAAGCAACACGTGTTCTTCATGGAGAGGATGAGAATCACACCTGCTGCTTGAGAGGCACTTTCATATTCTTATAAATGGGTGCAGGTAAAATGACTTTGAGATCAGACTATGCTCTGAGATCACTCTCCAAGCCTATGAAGATCAAAGCTCTGCATTCACAGGGCAGGCCCTGTGGCGTGAGCCATGCTATCCAGAACCAGATGCTGCTTGGTTGTGGTTCCAGCTCATGCTGCCAAGCCAGTTGTTTCATTTAGTGGGAAAAGTATTTTGTTTCCCTTGGTGAAATATTTTGCCTATTTGAAAGTTTCTGCACAGTGTTTTCAGATCAAAGCCCTTGGAGCTCTTTTCACAGTCTCTCCATGGAGCGAGCAGGAGGGATGTCCACTTCCAAGGCATGGCTGTTTTCTAGTAGCCATGACATGTTGTCCACCTTCAGCCAAACACCAGCATATTTGCACTGGGAGAGTGCCAGCAAGGAATCCAGATTAAAAAAAAAAAAATAAGGAAAAAAAATTCCAAACATTTCTCCAACAGCTGTAAATTTTTTCTTACTGCAGGATGCTAATAAAGGGCAGGTTACACCAAAACCACTGCCAGATCAGTGCTACTGGGAGATGGGCTTCTTTTAAGCTTCACCAAAGGAAAAGATTCAGCACCTAACATGCTCATTACTTGAAGAAACAAGCACAACCCTGCCTTTGGCCTGTCATGGGGGAACAGGTGTGATGGCCTTGTGCTGGACTCACAAATGTTTGTTCAATCTCTGATTCCTTCTCCACTGTTTCCACTCCGAGTCCTTGTGCTCCTGACATTGCCTTTTGCTGATTGTAACCACAAAGTTTTGGTTTATGAGCTGTTATACCAGGAAAATAGTATTCTTTGCACCCTATTTGTTAGAAGTTGTTTGTGACAGCAGAAGATTGGCAATTCATCACTCTATTGCTCCTAGTGCCACACAGCACCCCAAGCACAACCAGCCTTGGGACAAACCCAGCCCCTGTTCTTGGCAATTTGATTCCAATATAAAGCATACAACAAACAACCATGGGAAGGGAGAATTTCTTTCAGCCTCCTCCACACCTTTCTCTCCCCAGAGTCTTAAAGCATACCTGAGTAGGTGTTTGTGTGCAGCTAATTGGCCTGAGGAACAGTATCACTTCAATGGCCCATTGACTGATGAGGTGACTGAAACAAGATGCTAATTTTAACTGTTCAGCTTAGCTATGTCAATATTGGCTCACTGGGGAGTCATGCCAGCAGAGCCCAAGTATCAAACAACTCCCTGCAACAGGTCTAGCTTCCAAAAAATCAACCCAACCTACCAACACAGCTTGGAACTGGAAGGTTAGCTGAAATGTCCTTGATGTACTGAAGTTATGAGGTCATGGAATGGTTTTCAAAGGTATTTCTGTGCAGATGTGGATGCATGAACACGAGCACACACGCTGCTGCAAAGGGAAGGCAGACATGGATCTTGTGCTCTATCCCTACATACCCTCTTGTAGGCAGAGGTGCTTTGTTAATGTTAATGATGTTAAACCATCAGTATGGAAGCAAATAAAGTCAAACCTGACTAGTGCTGTCAGTCTCCAAGTGAAATAGAGGGAAGGCATACAGACATCCTGTTTGAAAAGTGCTTTACCAGAAGACAGTCAAGGTTTCCTTGGAATGTCTAAACCTGCTGTGAATCCAACCTTTGACTATTGATGCTGGTTGTAGATCCATTTAGTTAACATATTGACTGCACCAGATCTAAATTCAGCTTCCTGAGGAAGACTTGGTGTCAGGGTGCAGAAGGATGATGCATTGCAGTGGAACACAGAATACAAAGAAGGAACAGAAATCTGGAACCAGGATTTCATTTCAAACTCTTACATAGTGTTGCTAGTACAACCTTTAGGTAGTTACTTCAGCCTGTGCTCCAGTTTATAGACCTGTGAAATAAGCATATGACTTTTTTGCTGGCTACTAAGATTCAATTAAATCTTACAGGCAGTTAGAAGACAAAATCTAAACCAAACATACCAATGTAGTTCACTAGAGAAGAATATTCTTACCTTCCTACCAGGTGGTCCAGGGAACCCAGTCAGACCAGGCAAGCCCACATCTCCCTGTAAGAAGTAAGCAAGTTGAGTTAGTTTTCAGCAACATTTTCCCTATCCCTAGTGTACTGTTCTGTTACTGAAATTACTTTGCTGACAGCAGCACCCAGCTATTAATATTTCTGATTCTGATTGCAACTCATCAAAAACTGGCTGGGTAAGAAGTGTAGATTTAAACAACATCTCTATTAACAGGCTCATATAAATAATAAACCCAGTTAATTAATGGCAGCTGCTGCTTTTTGCCAGCAGAATGAATGCTTTTGTTTTTTGCAGTGATCTCATTCAGTCACATGCTTCATTTGTTAGCCTTTCGATAGGCATTGAAATCACCAAGGAAAGAAAATGTTAGCTTTTAAATGCAATAAGAACAATGGGCACCTCCTGCCAAATGCTGTGACTGTGCTCACCCTCTGCTACCACCCTAGCTCAGCCCATGGCTCCAGTGGGCATGGTGCTGGTGGTATCACTATTTAAGCTGCCTATATGACATGGATTGAACCTCTGCAGGCTGCTGGTAGGAGGCTTTTTCAGTGGCCTGTACTTTTGGAAAGGGATTGCATCACTTCCTAGCTGGCATACCCAAATCATCATAGGAACAGAAAAGCACTTTGCTGTTAGAACTCCCTAACAGCCAATCTGTTTGTACAAGGCCTTTTTGGCCTCCTTTGGTTAGGACCTAAACCCCCTTTAGAGACTCTAGTGCTCTGCTGTGCCTGCCTACTGAAAATGCATTCGGAATATCGAGCTTGAAAATTAGGCATCACTCCAAACTCCTGCTGAAAACACCTTGTTTCTATTACTGCTAACAGGAATAAAGCCTTGTTAACATGAGCTAAAAGTGATCTGGATCTCCCCCTTTTCTTACACTGAGCATGCTTGCAAGAAAACAGTTCCAGACTCTGCCTGTAGATGATTTCCATCTGATGCCATTTTGCTGCAGCGTACCAGAACTTTCAAAAGGCATCTCGTGCTGTTCAGTTAAAAGCATTGTTCCAGACTTAGCTGTCTCAGTGTTTCCATCTTGCATTTGTGTGGCTTGCTGTGCTTCATAGAGGCATCTGGCTTCAAATGAAGGGACTAAGTTCTTTGTGGCTGATGCTTTCTATTAGCTGTGCATTTATAGCAAGGTTTATCATGAAAGGCAAGGAACCAGAGGCTTCTTACCCTGGACATGAGTTATGAAGTACTGTGAAAGAACTTATTGAGGTAGATGTTGTGGAGCCCTGATCACTTTATTATTCATTTCTAGACTTCTGAGAGGCCTTGTTGCCTCAGTAAAAGCCACTCAGCTGTGAAACAGCAAAAATGGGAGTTGTAACTTATTGAAAAGAATTAGCAGAACTCTGATCCTTAACAACTGCTAAATGCCAAACCAGCTACACTTCCTAGTTGTATGCTTTGTGTTGATTTGAGGAGACCTTGGTAGCAAGGTCCCTGGTTATCACACAGCAGGGTCCATAGGTTGGCAGGGCAGTGGTCTGAGCAGGCTCCTCACCAGCAGGACAAGGCTGCTCTCACAGCACCCATCTGCTCTGGGTGGGCTGCACGTGTGACAAGAGGCAAACCATTCTTTCTCAGCTCCTTTCCTTTGCTCTCAAGGTTTTTGGTGCTTATAGAAGGATTGCTTCTTTTTCCAGCTGCATGCCCAGAGATGGCTAGGTGTGGCTGTGTCTCATATGTGCTAGCAGTCAGCTTAAATAATCAGGTGCCTGCAGCAGCAGAGACTTAAGTTCGAGCTGCACATTGCACATAAAGTGGACAAACACTTGGAGAACAAAAAAGCTGTAGCAACATGTACTTCTGTGCAATGTGGGCAATACCTTAGCTAACTCTTTTTAGTCCTAAATCCTGACTCTAAGTCTTCATTTTCAGTCCTAAGTCTTCTTGGGTAGCTGTGATGCTCATGACTGCAGGGTGGGCTCCCTCCATGTGTATGTCCAGGGCTTAAAGCACATTGTGGTGGTGATGCCTGGCACTTTGGGCAATAGCTTACCTTCTGCCCATTGCGAGCTTTGCCAGGCGACAGCCCAGGATCACCTTTCTGACCCTGAAATGAAAAACTTCAATTAATGACACAATCAAGGACCCAGTCCACAGATGTGCTTCTGCTTCCACCAAGCCTTCAGATTAGAAAAACATTTGTTCTTTATCTCTACCCTGCCCTGACATCCCAAATACTTTAAAGTCCCTGGGTAGAGCTGTTTTGCTGGGGGTGGTTTTTTGGTGAGTGATTGTTGCTGCTTAAAGCATTGAGTTTTAAATAGTATTTGACAGTATTAAATTGACTAAAGAAAGGATAACTGGAAGAAAGCAATGTCAGGACTTCTGAGACTTATTAGACTAGACAGCTGTGATTTCTTCCTTGTCTGCAACTACCATCACAAAAATAATTACCAAGCCTATTACTGTGTCTAAACCATCTCTCTTAACAACTTGCTAGATGCTGTTGCTTTTTTAACTGTGGGGAACAGATGAAACTGAAGAGAAAGTTACACTAATTAGACACTACCAACATCCAGAGCAATTGTGAAGCTTTCAGGCTGGCAGGAGCAAGAAGCACACTTTATCTTAAGTGGCAGTATTATTTCCCTTTTTAACAACTGTGATGAGAGAAATTACAATGTAAGGCAGTGATCTTCTGGTGAACACAGGCTGGAATTTCAGCAGCATATGAACACCTAATTCCAGTACATTCTTTTGAAAAAATCCCAGTTCAAATTCTTAGAAGGTGGAAAGGTAATATGTGCACCTAACAGGGTAAGAAATGGAAATAGGAAAAACTAGGAGAGATTTGAAGCATGCCAGATTTTTTTTGGCAGGAGAGAGAGGTAAGGCATAGCACACAAAGCAGCTTAGGTGTGTACAACATCTCTTCTGGCACTAGGACACAGGTATTCCAGTGTCAGTCACGGGCTCCTTAACACCCCTGGGATCATAACCCAGTCACAACCTCTCTAAGCCACGTCAACAGCACAGGATTCCAAACCCACTGCCAAGGCCAGGATGGTTGTGAGGGTTAATTAATAGCTGTCAGGTGAAGTGCTTGGAGGGAAGGTGAGACCCTACAAAGGACTAATAGTATTTATTAACTGGCATTTCTCATTAGCAGCACAAAGGTCTAGTTATAGCAAGCTGAGCAGCTTTTCCATGCAGCCTTGCTGCCACAACATCTCACACATACTTCCCTCCTAGCCCCAAGTGTAAATCTCTTCTCCTCCTCCTCCTCCTCCTCTTCCACCACAGGCTGCAAGGTTCAGGGAGTGAGACTGTTTGGCTATGGACTGTAGGGAGCACTGCTGATTCAAGGCAGATGCATCTGTACAAATTGTGAATGAAGGCTGCCTGCTTTCCAAACAGTCTATGATGTCATGCAGCTAATCTTGCTTTGCATGCAGCTGTTATCAGGGCAATTCTTTCACTCTGAGCTTCAGAGCAGCCAGTGGGTGCTAGGACAGCTTGGAACAGATTAGAGCAGTTCTCAGGATCACAAGGGATTTCTACTCTGCAAAATCAATTTACTGCAGCAGGTAGACACCCACCACTCTCCCCAGAGCTTGTCGTGTGCTCAATACAATGACTTTGAGCCACGTCAAGGAATACAAACCCCTACCATTTCTCCCTGGAGAATCACATTAGCCAAGACTGTGCTTCTCATCACAGTTTGATGTTTAACACTGCTGAGACCATCAAACAGGTGGAGAACTCAGCAACAAGCTGGACTATACATCCCTAAGATTAAACAGCAAGATGGCATCAGGGCCAAAGAGAACAGATGCCTGGATGGGAGGCATGACACTGTGAATTGCCCAACTCCCACAACATGAGAATTAGCCTAAGCCTTGTCATCACTAAGCCACAGCACCTTGCCTATAAGCTTCTCTCTTTCCTATCCCAACCGACCAAGCATGCTACTTCCTCTTATAAAGGAAGAAATTGTTTTCTTCTGGTTTTTCCCTACCTGGGAGAAGCCTAGAGCCACACAAGTTTAAACACCTCAGCTCTGCAAACCCATCAGTGAGCCAAGCTGATGAGCTATCTCAGAGCCAAATCATTCACTAAAAGGAAAATTCATTTTTTCCTAGCACTATAACAAGAGAGATTTATCCAGAACGGCTAACTAAGCAAAACACAATAACACCTGATGCCAAAAGTCTCCAGATGAAAGACACAAACCCAACTCTTGTAATGGCTTTTGAAAACACATTCTGACAGCTAACTGTCCTCCCAATCGTGAATTCTATCAGAGCATCCTCAGAGATACATCTAGTTGTTAACAAAACTACCCCTCCTACTCCTCCAGCAGCTTACTGGTCACACAGCCCAGCTTATGTCTACAGCTATTTAAGAGGTTATCTACTATAATCAGTCTTTGCTAACTGGATACAATAGCAATTTTACAACTGCCAAGGACAACAAACAACATAAAAAGTGTCAGGAAGCCTCCTTTAAGCAGCTGCATGTTATAAATTGCTGAGGAAAGGATCACAGGCTAAATTCTAAGGTGGCACAAGCAGGTGTAATGCCACTGAAAGCAATGGATCCATGCCCAAGTAGATCAGCAGGAATTTGGCTCAACAGCTACACATAGCTCTGTTCATTCAGCTGATAAAAATTGTGCTTCTAGGTCATTTCCTAAGTGACAATGACTTGAGGTTAGTCACTGTTTCCAAGCTTTATCTATCTAGGAAACTTCAGTTTCCTTTCTTGGATTGCTTTTTTCCCCCACACTGCCTAGGGTAGACCTAGTGCAGCAGCCACTTGAAGGCTCTCAGCAAGGCAAGTTCTAGTTGGGGCTGCTCTGCTTTGTCACCCAAGCTAAGCTTTCTCAAGTCCATAATTCCAGCCATGGGATGGGTGTGCTAAGAGGATATCAAGTCCCAGGTGCAGCTTTGTCAAACCTAGTAAAGGCTAGAGGCACTTAAAATATAAAGGGGTGAAATATCACTTCTTTGTGCAAAGCTCATCTTGTGGGATTGGTGTAACACCAGAGAAATGAAGGAGGGAAGTAAAAACTCTGGAATCTTGTATATACCATCCAAAAAGTGCTTCTTATGCAAAGACCTTGCAATCATTGCTTAGTAGGCTTTCTCTGCTAGAAGTAAGATTATGCCCAGGCCTGGGCCAAGCCAAATAATGATTTATCACAAGCAATTAGGCTAAAATTGCTTGACCTCAATTCCTACAGCATAGAAACATAGTTTATCTCTGCAGATTGGACCAGGTTGAATTTTGCAGGACTGGAAGTTAGACAAAAGAACTTTGATTTGACTTATAAAACTCAACAAGTGTGATCTGGAAGTCATTGATGGAGAATAAATGCAGCACACTAAGATGTAGTACTTTTACAGCCTCACTTTTCAGGCCATATAACTACACTTTAGAATTTAAACCAGCTGCTGTTCACCAGCATGTCTCCAGTGCCTAATTTTTAATCACATAGAGGCAGCATGCCAAGTTTCCAGAATCTTTTTCCCAGAGCATCAGTGTTCATAACATCTCTGCCTACTAATGACATCATGACAAGAAAGGACTTTTGCCTGTACCTTTCTCTATATTTGGCTAAGACATCTTATAGCTTCCTTGGTAGTAAAACCTCTCTTAAGCATTGCCTTTCAAAACTCAACTATTCACAGAATCATGGAATGGTTTGGATTGGAAGGGGCTTTTAAAGGTCATCCAGTACAACCCCCTGCAGTCAGCAGGGACAGATTCAACTAGGTCAGATTGCTCAGAACCACAACTAACCAGACCTTGGATGGTTCCAGGATTCTACCACCTCTCTAGGCAACTTCTGCATGTGCCTCATCATCCTCAGTGTAAAAAAATTCTTCCCTCTTTTAGTTTAAAACCATCACCCCTTGTCCTGTCCCAACAGGCCCTGTTAAATCAGGCCCTTTAAGTACTAGAAGGCTGCAGTAAGGTCTCCCTGGATCCAGGCTGAACAAGCCCAACTCACTCAGCCTGAGGGAGAGAGAGGCTCCAGCCCTCGGATCATTTCTGATCCTTTTTGTGGCCCTTCAGTCCCAGATAGGTATTATAAACCAGAAATCTATTTCTGTAAACAATGACACCAAAACAATCCAAACTAATTTCCCAGGAACTTCACAACCTTTAGGTAACACAGAACCTTATACACAGGAACAAGTTAGGAATTCAAACCAGCCTTGTGAAGGGTTTGGCAGCACACTGGATCAGCTCCCCTCTGGAGCTGTGTCTTGTGCTGAAGTCCCATGGAAAGGGAGGAAATGGTGTTGTGGGGGATGACTCCCACCTTGCAGTGCTCCAGCTCCTATCCAGCTGCAGCACCCAAAGAGAAACACTGGTACAGGAGAAAAGGACAAAACACAGGGCTCCTGGCACTGCAGGAAGAGGTCCCAAGACACCTCATGGGAGAGATGAGGGTATCTAGAAGGAAGCAATGGGATCACTTTGGGAGGACTGATGGAGCTCAGGGTTCTCAGAAACTTTGGAGAGAGAAGGAGAAATGAGGGAGTTCCAAAAGGAAGAAGGTAGAGGAAGAAGCTGGGTGCTGCCAGTCTCCTCCAGCTGCTCTCCAGACCCAGAATTGAAGGAGCAGGCTGCAAAATCCAAAGAGAAATGAGAACACAAAGAAATCTGGACCTGATGGGGCTCTGGAATGGGATCATTCCATTGCCCTCATCTCAATAAAGCAGTTTGCTCCCTGGTACAGGCATAGCTTAAGCAGGATCCTAATTCGGCAATCTGTGAAATTTGGGAGAACCCAAACCTGAGGCACACAGAAGGATCTCTCACTAGCACAGGAAAAGGTTTTGGCTGTGCTGCTGGAGGCCTGTGTGTGAGCAGAGGAGAGAAATGTTTTCAGCTACTTGTCATTTACAGGGAGCAGGATATAAAAAGCTGTACTCCCCCCTGGGACATCCCCTAAACCAGGCAAAGCTCCTCTCACCAGTTAATACTTACTTTCAGGCCTGGAGGTCCAGGTAAGCCAGGGCTTCCGTGGGGACCTGGGGGACCCTAAAACACAACAAACACAAAACAGAGTCAGAAGGAATCAGCAGGCATCTTGCATTCTTCCTGGGAGCTGCAGAAAGCCATGGGCTGTGGCCAGAGCTAAGAGCAGAGCATCCCCAGCCTGCATCCTCTCAGAGGCAGCTCCCAGGGGAACCCCAGAGCCCTGAAACCTGGCTGCAGGTTCCCACATGCCTTTTTGGAAAGGGATGTGTGTCTGTCACTACAGGAGGTGTCATGACAATGAGATAGTTTGGGTACACCTAGATACATTCCACAACCAGGAACAGAAACTACTTTAGGGTCAGGGCAGTCACAGCTCTGCCAGGAGCCCCAGCAGAAAGAGATGGAGGTAGGCAAAGGGGAGCACAAGTGTGCAGGGGTGGTAGCATTTTGTTTTTGGCTAAGATAGAAGAGAACAGAGCTAATTACTAAAGAGAAACTCTTCAGCTGTTTGGGATGAACTCATTTCTCCTGCAAGACAACCAGGTTTTTGATTTTAGAGGTCAAAAAGAGAATAGATGGCCAGAGAGTGAAACAGAGGGAGCAGAAGTAAGTCCATGTTTAAATTATTTAAATCTGTATTTTTGCATAGGTCTCACAAACCAATGATACTGTCAGAGTATCTCCTTCAGATCACATACAGCACTATCTCCTTTTGCATCTACTTTAGATCACACACAGCAATATCTCCATTTGCATCTCCTTCAGATCACATACAGCAAGATCTCCTTTTACATCTACTTTAGATCACATACAGCACTATCTCCTTTTACATCTACCTCAGATCATATACAGCAGTATCTCCTTTTACATCATATTTTAAAAGCACCCTGCATACTTTCCAAAGACTGTTTAAGGAGTTATCTGGAATAAGCAGCCAAGAAATAGTTTATTCCAGGATTGTATACAGCACAGAAGATCTGTTAACCTTTCAGGCAGAAGTAATAACAATTCAAAGTCCTCTTGAACACGTTCCTGGGAGATGAAACATCCTGAATATTCAATTCCAAGAGCTCCTGTCCTACCAAGTCTGTGTATAAGCTTTACACTAGCATGAGGAACACTTCAATGTACCCTCTAGTTAGGAGAAGTGTAGGTGAAGGGATAAAAAGTCACTCAGACACTTTCTTAGTAAACTGTAGAATATATCTGATGAGCATTTCAGCATCTGTGGGGAAAAAATCTTCAGGGTCTGATTTCCAAGGAAAATCACTGCAGCTAAACATGCAGCTGCCATCCACATTCAGTGCCCTTGCTCTCTCTGGAGAGAACATCAGTGCACCAATGTGTATTCAGTTTTATTTTTGCTGCACTGTAATAGAAAGTAATGGCTTTTTTTTTTTATTTAGCTGTTGTATTTTGTGGTATAGAGAGTTGTTGACTGCTCTGAGCTATTTCACAACACATGCTGCTCCACTGGAACAGGCTGTTCAATTAAAAGGCTGAACTCTTCAAATGGTATTTTTAACCCAAATAAATCTAATGTTCTATTCTTAAATCCATTCCGAATTTTCAGCCTGAAACCAAATATGTTTATTGTCCCATTCTTAATTTTCTTCTAAATTTTCAGCCTGAAATTCTTTGATAGTTTAGCCTGGCTGTGAATTGCCAGTGAAACCAAAACAACTTTAATTAAAATTAAGGTGTTTGAGCACCAACTTGTTGTTTGAAAAACCATATATCTGCTGTAAAAAAAAAGTAACTGAGCACTGAGTCTTAAATAAATTCATCTTCCCAAACTATAGCATCATCTGTTCACCTCATTGAGTAGGACACTGAGACAGAGACTTAACATGCTGCTTGAAGTAATTCAGCAAGGCTGTGGTAGTGAAAGTGCTTCAACCCAAGTCTCAAATACAGATGAAAAATCAACATTAAGTGACAGAAATCAGAACAGGAAAGTCTGTATAAAAGATGAGCTCCTAAAAAGCTCTTACACCTAAGCAATAACCTAGGCAGCTCTGAACAGGTTCATAAATCCAGAGTGCTGCTAGATATGAGGAGAGTTCAGCTCCTGCTCAACTTTGGATTGATGCAGCTTGGCTCAAAGCCCATTTCAGTGCAGTTAGTTAAATCCATGCTGCACCACAGCCTGGTATAAGCTTAAACCAGTATCAGACTGGGAAGGAACAGTATGGTTTTGTGTGACTCCTAGTTGGAATCAACAGTTTCCAGGGGGAAACCTGGAACAAAGGAAGCTCAGCTCCTAGCTAAGAGACTAATCACACCTCCAGCAATATCTGGAGCAGGCTCTTCCAGAGCTAAACCAAAACACAGCAACAACATCATCAAGAGCCTTAACCCAGTATCCAGTGATAAAACACACAAGTGTGAAAAACACAGGCTCCTGATGTAAGATGGAGCCTTTACCACCAAATTCCATGAGGCTTATAGCATGCAATCCATGCCAAGAAAGGTCAGAGACCCATCCCATTCCTAAAGACCAATGTGGTCTTCTCCTAGTGAGAAGCAACCACATCCTGCTGCTGAAGTGACAATGGGAAGTCTAGTGTGGCACACAAGAAACTGCTGTACCCAAGTCTGGGGCTTGTGCAAGACATTTGAAATCACTCTCATAACTATGGAGAGAAGAGGGTGTAATCTGGCAGTAGTCCTAAAAATGATATAAAATAACTGATCTTGATGTGTTCTGACATGGTTAGTCCTGAATCTGATTCCACCCACATTCTTGGCAGAGGAGGAAGATGCAGTGTGGTACAGTTAGATGGGCTGAGTAACAAGAGGTGCAGGACAGCATCTGCCTCAGGGGCTGTTAGCAATGCAAAATCTGAACTGGCAGGCCTTACAAATTAATCCATGCATCAATCTGCAAGCCCCAAGAACAGTCATCATGCCCTCAAGCTACCCACCCTTGCTTTATTAAACTTGGTCCCATGTTCACTCCTCCTCCTGCACCCAGCAGAATTGCCCATCTCCAACTAGTGCTCCCAGAAAGAACCCTTTTTCCATGGAGGGGCAATTCAAGAGTTAGTTGCTTTGTATTCCTACAGTTCATTGCAATATTATACTCCTGTTATTTGGGATTTAATGGAATTTCTCACTCATACCTAAAAAGTAGGATTCTCATCAGTACATTCGTTTTGCTCCTTTTTTCTATGCACAGGATGGGACAATACTGAGCCCACTGAAGAAAATAATCCCACAGCACATGTTTTATTTGCACACATGCCTCTTCACCCACTTGCTCTGGCTCCCATGTAACTGCTGAAACAATCCAAGCTAGCAGCAAGAAAAGTTGCAGCTGAAATCTCCCAAAGCCTTGCACCAGAAATTCTATGGAAAATTTTACCATGGAACAGCAAAAACACAAGGCTCAGTGGCACGAAAACCAGAACAATCCCTGAATGTGTTCTCCAAGTGAGGGAGGGGGTTCCCAAAGGTGAAAAGGGGTTTGTCATCTCCCTGGAATGCCCTTTCCTTGAGTGATGCTACTTGAGAACTGCACTGGGCCATCCAGTTGCTCTCAGTGACGTGCCTGGAGTTGGGACCCTGCTCACAGAAGAGCTTTTATGTGGCAACAGTTCATAGCCCACAAAAATTAACAAAAGTGTAACTGTGCACAGCTCTCCCCATCCCTCCAGTAGTTACAGAGAGGGAAATAAATCCTCTAACCCCCTGCAAAATGCTAGAAAGCTTCTGTCAGAGGCATGACCACTCATTCAAAACTCATTATGCCTTGGGGTTTCACTGTGTAACGCAATTTTTTCTGCTCCTGACCTACAGATCCCACTCTGACCTCTGGCTTGCTGAAAAATGAGCTAAATATTTGAAGTGAAGCCAAACAAACTGTTTCTTTAAATACTCCTTTACAGAAATTGGAAAATCTTCCTCAACTGGGGAACCTCTACAGCTGACTAAGTTCTTGCTTGTTTTAAGAGGGAAGCCCTGCATTTGAAAGGAAAGGGAGATTTTTTGCAACCACAGACCAAATGTAACAGGGACATGTTACACTGGGACCTTGCAATCTTTCAAGCTGCTAAGGTTCACAAGAGGATGGTAAGAGTATCCCAAAGCATCAAGGAGTGCACACACATTCTCCTCACCCATCCCTTTGGATTTCTCTGCTATTGTATCAGAGAGGTTAAATAAAACAAGAGCAATCGCAGCATGCCAGGCTTTTTATTCCCAGTTCTGCCTCTGATCTGTCGAGTGGACATGGGTGAAACACTTTGTACCTGAGTTTGTTCACCTGTTAGAGAGGGAGATGAAATTCCAGTGAGACCTGGCTTCCTAAATTACTTGGTTTGGAAAGTGTGACCATAGATAGCTGTTTTTTTTTTTGCTGTCCTGGTAGTGAAGCCAATAACCAGACTCCTGTCTCTTACATGTCAGCTTGCTGTCTCCTTCATGCAGGAGGGGGACAGACAGCTGAGGTTTACATGGAAGGCAGTATTGAAGACTAGGTGTCATGGTTCACAGTACTCTTCTGTAGACCTGATTAAATCCTAGAATCCTAGAATCCTAGAATGGTTTGGGTTGGAAGGGACCTCTGGAGCTCATCTAGTCCAACCCCCCTGCAGTGGGCAGGGACATCCCCAACTAGAGCAGCTTGCCCAGAGCCCTGGCAAGCCTCACCTGGAATGCCTCCAGGGATGGGAACTCAACCACCTCCCTGGGCAACCTGTTCCAGTGTTCCACCAGCCTTGTGGTGAGGAACTTCTTTCTAATGTCCAGTTGAAATCTACTCCTCTCCAATTTAAAACCATTGCCCCTTGTCCTTTCTCTCCAGGCCTTTGCAAACAGGCCCTCTGCAGCCTGCTTGGAAGTTCCCTTTAGGTACTGAAAAGTCAAAAATCCTGGGTAGTTTGCTGGCCTGACTATACCAGTGAGGATGGGAAAGAGTCACAGTTTGTGATCAACATAGACATGCTTGCAAAAGCCCCTCCTGCACACAGCATGGGAGGGAAGCTAATTGAATCCTGGGTGAGGCAGGAATAAGCTACAATGGTTCAGAAGTTATTGCTCCACTGGGAGCTCTCTGTTGACAGTTACTTGTAGAGCTTGTTAGCACAGCTCTGTGAGCAAACTCCAGCCTCCATCACTGCCTCCCTACCAAACCTTGATGTTTGAAGAAACTCAAAGGTCACCTTTGAGAAATGATGCGCAACAGACATTGCCTGCATGGAACTGCTCTGCTCAAGTTGCTGTGGATGTACCCAAGTGCCACCACTCACACACAACACCATGGAAAAGCTGCCCCACTACGTGCCCAGCAAAGTCCTCTCACATCATGCAAAGCTGAGGAAACCTTTCATCACTAAAGCTGCCATTCCCATCAAGAGGCACTTCAGACCTTAATAGATGCTTGCCAAGCCACACAGCATGTGTATTTGAGTAGTGGTGTGGACAGATCTCCTGCTTTAGGCCATAAACCACACTGGTGAGAAGAAAAAAAGATCTTTCCTTTCCTCTGGCATCCAGCACTGCAAAATTGCATGCAATATTCACCTCCTCTCAGGAGCACCAGTCATGGACACCTCATGGGTTCCCCATGTGCTGGGCAGGTGCAAGAACTCTGCTGCTTTGTTTGAGGATCAGGTTAGGCAGAGGCAGCACATAACCCCTGCAGTGTTGCACATTTATTTTTAAGTAGCTCATGCACAACAAAAGCAAAAGGTGCATGAATTCCCCTGAGCCTCTCTTAGTCTCTGGCAGCTCATCTTCTTTGCAATGAAATCCTAAAATCCCAAAGAGCCACAAGAAAAAAAATACTAGACGAAACACATTGCAAAGTCAAAAACAACTTATGCAGAGAGTAGTTCTGTCTCCAGTGCTCCAGGCCAGACATTTACAGAGTGACCCTTTTGCCCCCTCCCAAAATCAGCACAGCCTCTCTGCAGAGGCCTGAGCCAAGCTGGACTCAGCTGTGCTGAGCACTTTCTAACTGGGAACTCTTTCCTGGGCTGATTCTCAGCACCTCTGGCAGGGACTGAACTCAGAAATTCTCTGTTGCTTATTGCCTTTCAGTGGTTCATCTTAAACAGAGGATGGAGCATGCCACAGCTGGGGAATAACACAGAAAGTTATGACATAGCTTCCACAAAGCTTTTTCTTCAGCAAAACTCACGTTTTGGTAGGAAGTGGAGTTTGGATTGGAGAGCTGAGATCTGGTCATTCCCACAGCAGCCATAGGATGCAGCTGGGATCTCCAGGCAGGGAGCTGAGTTTGCACACCACAGGATTGCAAGAAGTAAAAACTAAACACTTCTTGTGAGTAATGAGCTGGGGTAAGAACAAACTTTCAGCCTTAATTGGGACCTGCTAAGAACTGCAGACTCTGGGCAGTTTGCTGATGTAGTTGCTGCTCAGGTATTTGTAAAGAGAAGATATCAGGACTGTATGACCAGTCCTACTGATATTTCAACTAAAGAACATACCTTAGGTGGAACAGATTGTGCTTGTTTATAAAGCACAGGAGTCTGATGCTATCTAATGCCTTACACTCATGGCCCAGTTCAGCATTCAGGTCTGTTGATAGCCATGCCCAGGCTGTGGGGGGTCCTGCAGACCTTTTGGCTTTCACAGTTGTAGAAAGGAGATGAGTTTCTCTTTACTGGTTACTGCAAGATCTCACAGGACTGTAACAAGTGTCCTCAGGGAACATGCAGCCTCTTCCTAGCTGTTAGCCTCTGGGTTGTCCTTTAAAGACATTACATGGGGTTGAGTTTTAGCCAAGTACGTGTAAGAAAATCTCCCTCTGCTGCCAGGCCAGGATGCTGTCTGGATCACAGTTCCAAATATTCCCCTCTTCCAGCCTCAGACACTTGCATCTTTTGATTCCCAAGTCCCATCAGCTCAGTGCTCAGGAAATGACCTCTGTGACCATTCCTTGTGAGACAGCACCATGCTACCATGAAAATGGTGCCAACAGTTAACTGCATCCAGGTCAGGCACGTTGCCCAGCTTTGGGAGAGTGCTTCTGCAGCTAGGCCAATGCAAAAAGCTTTTCTCACAGCTAGCTGCAGGCACTCAGCACCAGATGTTTCCTCAGCATAGCACTCAATGTTCAAAGATCTGCATCAGAATTCAGTGTGGGAAGGGAGAAATGCAGGAATTTGCCATGGGTCTTGTAGTAGCTAAGACATTTTGCCTGAGATCTTGAAAAGAAGTCAGGGAGCAGGTCTCAGTCTGGGAAGCACAAAAGCTCATCCCTGTGTGTTGAGTCCCTCATCCCAGACCATGGTCCTTCTATTGAAGGCATAGCAATGGTGAAGGATCTCTAAGGAAGCAATTTGGGAAGCTGGGAAGAGTGAAGGATGGAACAAAGAGCAGCCAAAGCTAATATTCTGCACTGGGCTTGCAAGAAGGAATGGATACTGGAACCAAAATGAGACAGACAGGGCTCATTCTTCTGACAGCCATTTGGAAACATTCATCCCCAGCCTTTGCTGATGCCAAAACCTAGCTCAGGGAGGCTGCAAATCACAAGTGTGACCTCCTGAAAACCTTGACAGGGAGTAAGAGAAAGGAGGAAGGCCAGATCTCAGCAGTGGGGCTTGAAGCAGTCATTCTCAGCCACAGGAGCAAACAACAGTCCTTGGAACAGCAGGACAGGCAAATACAGGTACAAATGGATAGACATTTTTAAACAACTTACTCGGGGACCTCTCTTGCCAGGTGGTCCTGGTAAGCCTGGCAGACCTGGTGGACCCTAGAAAAATAAAAATAGGTATTAATGATGGTTCCATAACAGGACAGTGCTCCTAACAGTGTTTCAGAGAGCCCCATAACACAACCATCTGGAAAAGACCTGGGGAGAAGGTCCAGAATTTTCCCTTCAACTTGTGCTATAAAGGGATAAAAAGTCATGCACAACAACATCTGCACAAGCATGTTTCCATAGAGTAGAGACAGAGCATTCATGTCTTTCTGCTGCAGGTCACATCCCCATTGATTACAGCTGTGTTTCACACTCCATTTTCCTGGACCACTTCTGTAATGCAAAGGTAACACAACTGTCTCTCAGCTTCAGAGTTTCCTGCTACGTGCTAGCACACAACAGAAGTGTTAGCATCTTAGGAAGGCAAGAACATCATGTCTTGTAATAGATATCAGCTGAGGAGGAATAGTTTTGGGTACTGTAGGTTCCTACATGAGTTGCAACATATTCACACCCCAGTGCTTTGTATTTTAAAGCAGCATGTTACAAAATGTAATAAAATTGGTGTCAGTGTTGGAAATCCTTAAATTCAGCTCTGTAATACAGGAGAGGTCAACTCATACATGTCAGAGCACTGAGGGTTCTTGGAAGAGGGTGAGAACAAAGCAGAGATATCAGGTGCCCAGCTGTGCACTGATCTGAAACAGGTTGGGAAAATACACTTAACCAATGAGGTTTGAACTCCTTGGAATTTATTCATTTCTTTATTCATTTTTTTTTTAATGGACTAGAGAATTCAGATTTCTAGAGAGCCAGCTGCAACTCCTCTTAACTCCTCAAAACTTCTTTCCCCCCCCCAAGCCAAATATGTCTAACAAGAATATCTGTTAATTAAAGTATCTCCCAGAGGATTTATGTTTTAGCAGCTTGCTACAGAAGATGAGTTTTCATTGTGTCCAGAGAGAGAGGGAGACCCAGGGCAGCAGACTAAAGGGCATGTGGAAGGCAGGCTGAGCTCTCCAGCTGCATTGCAGGCAGGTCCATGCTCTGCAGGAAGATGGGTGCATCCCTTGGAGAGAGTGCAGCATGAGCCCCACAGCTGCATTCTGGCTCCACTCCCTTCCCACTGGGTCATCCCTGTAGGGCCTCACATGCACAAGGGCCCCAAGCAGAGCCAGCTGCCCCTGCTCCTGCTGAAGGACTGCCAGCAAGAGCTGCTCAGCCTCTGCACACTGCTGCTGACCCTGAGGAAGAGTGAAAAGTTCATCCTCACTAATGCAGTCTTCAGGAGTCATTAAGTATGTGACTTGATCATAAAACCAAACCCTGGAGATCCCTATCCTAAAGCTCATGCCCAGGGTAAGATTTTGAACAGGGAAAACTTTCATATCATAGCTTATCATAGAATGGGCAGGTTGGAAGGGACCTTAAAGATCATCTAGTTCCAACCCCCCTGCCATGGGCAGGGATGCCAATCACTAGACCAGGTTGCCTAGGGCCACATCCAGCCTGGCCTTGAACACTGCCAGGGATGGAGCATCCACAACCTCTCTGGGCAACCTGTGCCAGTGCCTAACCACTCTCTGGGGAAAGAACTTCCTTCTAATCTCCAGTTTGAACTTCCCCTCCTTCAGCTTATAGCCATTCCCCCTTGTCATACTGCAATCTGACCAGTTGAAAAGTCTCTCCCCTTCTAGCTTGTAATCCCCCTTTAGATACTGAAAGGCTGCTATAAGATCCCCTCAAAGCCTTCTCTTTTCCAGGCTGAACAACCCCAACTCCTTCAGCCTGTCCTCATAGGGGAGGTGCTCTAGTCCTTTAATCATCTTTGTGGCCCTTCTCTGGGCTTGTTCCTGAACCATACAGGTAAAGGATGAATAAACATTCCCCTAATCCTACCAACCCTCCTACACAGCATAGAAGAGCTCAAGTCCTGCACTGAGACACACAGGGATGGGCTTCTACCATGCTGCCTGTCCTGGAGATTCCCAGTCTCTGTAGCCTGGGACACTTTGTCTGACCCCTCTGCAAGTGGCTTATTGCTGGCTAACACAGTATTGCTGGTCCTTGTATTAACAAGCCTCATTGATACAACTGACCCTCATTTTAGCAATATACACAGCATTTTAACCTGCCATTGTGCCAGCTCAGGGCCCCGTGCATAATGCAATTATACAGCTGTGCAAATAGACACATGAGTGTAGGGTTTTTTTTTTAAGCCTCATGTATAATTGTGCTCCAGAATCCAAGCTTTTATGAAGAAAATCCCTTTGCCCTTTTAGTTAGGAAGATAACTCTCAAAATGTGAATCCAATGCAACTGATGCAGTGACAGTTAATAGAGTTTACCAAGTCAACCTCTTCTCCATCAAAATCCATCCCCATTTACCCCAGAAGTAAAAAAGAAGATGGAACTGTCTGAGGGCTGCACTCTCCCTGTGTAGCAGAACAGAGGTGACTTTTCCACCTTCCTGCTAACAGCAGCTGCAATTGTACTTGGCCACTTGAGTAAAAGCCTTCTCCAAAAAATGTGGGCTGTTCAGAACAGACTGAAGCTAACAAAAATAAGGAGAGAGTTAATACTACACTGGAGTGGGAATATGGAGTTAAGGGAAAGGCATTTGGATGGAACAGAAAAAGCAGTGTATAATTCAGAAGTTCCTATCACTTTCCTTTGGCTTAATTTGCCTTTCCTTCAGCCTTTTTTTTTTTTTCTTATCTCCTGAAAAGTAAGAAGAATAAGATGACTGTGGGATGAGTAGTAAAAGGCCACTATGGTAGCTGCATAAAGCAGGAGTATGGCCACACACAAATTAGAAGCAAGCAAGGTAGAGGAGTACTAGGGTACCTGGATGAACACAGGTAGCTGTGAAACATGACAAGACACATTGCAAGACCACATTCTAGCTCCTCACACAGTTCCTTGGTAGCTGGATTGGATGGGATGTGTACTATTGCTTCCTCATATCTTATTTCTCCTCTGCCCCATACACATACCTCTATATAGAATCATAGAATGTCCTGAGTTGGAAGGGACCCACAAAGATGATCGAGTCCGAGTCCAACTCCTGTCTATGCACAGGAAAACCCCAAAATCATCCAGCTGAAGCTCTTGAGCAAGAGGCCCCTGTCAGACAACTAACTGCCTTTGCCTGGGAGAGCAATACTGAAACACACACACAAAAATGCACATCCGCAGAGGCAGCCAGAGAAGAGTAAGGCTGGAGCAGGGCCCAGCTACTTACAGATGATGGATGCAGTCCCACTCACAACGTGAGTGTCTGAGACACAGAGAGTGAGACACATCTATCAGTGAGCCACCACACAGCAGGAGAGCCTGCTCTGCTCAGAGGCAATGCCCACACTGTCCCTTACCCTCACCAGAGACATCTCCACCCTCACCCCTAATGCAGGGGCTGCAAGAGACAGTTAAACTGATCACACAGAGCCTGTGTGGACCTTTCTACTCTACCCTTCAGAGCATCTCCAGGGAATTCCATAGCAAGTGGGAAGTGCTCCAAGAGGCAGGAAGGTTCCCTTTTCCTGGCAGCTGGAGGAAGGTATCACTCCTCTGCTCCTGCCCTCCCATGACATGGACACCCCATGAGATCAGCAAAGCTGACACAGCCTCCTGCAGCGAGCTACCGTTCTGAGCACTTTGGTTCTTGTCTCTCTGGCTTCTTGCCTGCTCCCTTCTGCAAACTGATGGCAGAGAACACACCCTGTTATCACAGAAAGCAAAATCAGAGATCAAGGAGAAACATGGCAGAAGCAGATACTTTCTCTTTTCTCAAGCCAAACAGCTGAATTGTTAACCAGCCTGAGCAGTTGTGTGAAGCTGCTAATGGCAGCCACAGGAAAGTTTAACCCTTCTCAGTTTCCCACGGTAGCATTAAGCAGCAATGACTGATCCCACCAAATGATTACAGGATTTGTTCTAAGCTGCTGCTGGGAAACTTTCTGGCGCAAAAGGGACTTTTGTCTTCGCTTTTTGAGCTTCAAATTGCAAATGGAAAATTAAGCTAAGTTGTCTGAAAGGGAAATACATCAGACCCTGAGGACAAGAGAAATCTCACCGTTTCCTCTTGCTGTCAAGATCAGCCAGTTTATAGCTCTGCCTCTCCCACAGCATGACCCTCCTCACACTGCCTCCCCTGCCCACAGCAGTGCCGCTGGGAGCTATGTGCCTTCAGATCTCAAAACCTGAGCAAGGCTGAACCTGTTCCGAGAGAGCTTGAAGGGAAGAGTAATCGGTACAGGAACTGGTGCTGGTGATTTGGGAAATGACTCTCTTCCTTTGAGCAACTACTGAATCAACTAGCTCAGATAAGCAAACTATTCCTGTAATGGTTCCTCCAGCGGCAAGTGCTCAGTGTAGTAGCAAATTGTTGATGATTATTCAGGACACAGTTCAGCTCGTATTCCAGGGCATGCTATAGACTGACACATCTATACTTCAGAGTCTCTCCAATGTACTTCTGCTTTCCCTGCTTTGTGCCCCTGCACAGTTCTCCTCTATCCCAGAAAAGGCTATGTTCCAGAGATGGGCATCCTGTACTATGCAAAACACTGCAAGGACTGAAGAAAGAAGAGAGAGTATTCTTTCTCAGATACTAATGCATGTGGTAAAAGCCAACTTAAAATGGAGTTCAGAACATGCACCAAAAGCTTCTCCCTACTTTGGCATCGAGTTCTGAGGAGTGACTTTACCCCTGAAGATAGAAGAACCTGGTTTGGTTTTCTTTCCAGATGAAGACAAGGCAGATTTCACATGCAGGGTTTACAGCCACAAGATCCTCTCTTTAGCCTTGGTACATCTGGAAAGCACCAGCACAGAGGAACTGAGGAGCTCCAGGGCAGCACCAAGATTAAAAAACTTCCTGCTCAGAAAGAACAGAAAAGGAGGAGAAGACCTCATCTTCAAAAGACATGTCAACCCTGCTTCACCTCACTGTTCTTGCCAGGCACTGGGTAGAAAGTGACACAGGACCTGAACTAAAACTTGTCTTGAAGTACTGCCTAAAACAACCCTACAGGGTTTTTTGGGGGGGGAGAAAAGAATCCACCACTTTGGCTACTTTCTTCTGCAAGGCAGGCTTATCATATTAAATTTAGACACAGCTGAGTTTCAACCAGTCTAAAAAGTCCTCATAATTCTGGCAGGAAGTGAGGTGTTGGTGGAAAGCCAGTCTTGTAATGTGATTTCCACAATAGGCACAGATGTTTATTCTGGGTCTGTACAACACCTAGCACAGAAAAGTCCTTGTCCACATTTGGACTCCTAATAAAGTGGCAGCACAATACATAACAAAATATTAGTATTCCAGCCTGATAAAAACAGCTTTTCTATAGAGGCATTTCAGGAACAATCTCTGCATGAGGCATTCCAGTTGCTTGAGAAATCTCGGATCTTGGAAGGAAGTCTGAAGAGGTGTGAAGTAATAGATGGATCACATACTCTATTAGTCACTTCAAAAAGAGAAAGTTCGATAAAAATACCTATGTATTTTTGTACAAAACATCCTTTGCAGCTCATTTATCTCAACCATACTTTGAACTACTGCTCTTCAAAATGAACTCTGTTTTACACAAATATAGCTCTCTGATGCTTAGTCATTTGCCTGCAAAAAGCCTTCCCTTTGGGGATAGTTCTGGTTAAGTTAGCAAAAAAACCTTTGATCCAACTGTGTGAGGGAGGCTAAATCTTTTCCCATGTACTATACAAAGCCTGTGATCTCCTTTTTTTTCCTTAATGTGACTCATTCATTAAGAGACATTCAAACACATTGTGTGTTCCTTAATTTATCACAGACTGTCTGTCAGCTTAAGTAGCCTTTTCTGGTACAAGGAAGACTGGAAATAGGCACTTCATATTTTATCAGCCTTCCCAATCATCTCTCTCTCTCCTCTGCCCACTGATTGAATTGGCAAGGATTGCTCCCTCATGGAAGGAGCTGGGCTCCAAGACAAACCGCTCGTGCGGAAGATGGCAGCTGGAGCAGTCTAGACTCAGAATCACATCTGCCTTCGAGCAGAGGCTGCCTGCCAGGGTAACAACACACCTCTGGCTGCCACCAGGGCTTGAACCTGGAGCTCCTGGCCATGCACTGTTCTGGACAGATTAGAGCTGAGGCTGCTGGCCACCCATCCAGGGCCTCTTCCGACTGGAATACCCAAGGAATTGTTGGAAATGTGCCCCCTTCCTTCACCTTACTCAGTGCTTCCACAGGCTTTTAGTGAACTCAGGTTTTCTTGCTCTAAAAATAAACCTCGGACACTTGCCAGAAGATTTAATAAGGGTTTTTTTTTTGTTTGTTTGTTTATAGGGTGAAAAGCAATGGAATTACAGTATTATTCTATAGGAAGAGAAACTTCCAGCTTGGGCTACAGTGTGAACAACCCAGCTAGAGCCCAGCTGTGCCAGGCCAAGGGATTTGTGCAGCTTTGCCACATCACAAAGAAGGTGCACATCCCAGCTAGCATACTAGTGCTGAGGGCAACAGCTCCCTAAATCTCCTTATCAAACTTGCTGCTGACTTAGACAACCAAATGATACCCTACATCTACTGAAGGATGTTTTCAAACACCTATCATATCACAGCCCTACAAGGGCTTGACATGCTGGCAACAAAATCATGGCTTTAATACACATATATTCTTCTGTGGGCATCCAAGCTACTTGCAGTCATGTGCTGGGGTCATGTTACCGTGCAAGCTGAGGGAAGGCCACTTGAGCCACATAAGGATGAGGGATCTTGATGGAAGCTCAGCAGAGATACTGCTGCAGACAGCTATGGAGATGATTCAGAGGGACCTTTGCCAGCTGCTGAGTCAGGCCTCTGTTACTGACTTAGCATCATGTTTGGGTGTTCTTTTTGTTATTTCTCCCCCTCCAAAAGAAATTTAGAGAAGAGATCCCAAATGCTTGTGGTTATTAATGGTTCCCAAGAATATGTTTTCTTTTTTAAGAACCTATTATACTCCCTCTTCCAGCAAACCCAACATTCCTGAAGAATTAATGCTCTGCCATTAGTTGCATGTGGGACACAGTCTCCATTTCCTGTTGCACAGCACTGTGGTGGTCTTTCAGGACAGATAAATCCATGGAGGGTGCTGCCTTTTATTGCTAGGTAAACAGACCCTTTTAGTCCCTTGCTTGTACTCCTCTAACCCTGTGGACACCTCCCTCAGTTGTGGGGGAGGGAGCCTTCTTCACAGCTAGGATTATACCACACTTATTTTGGTAGCACACACAAAACTGGAATTGCACAGAGACCACTGAGCCATCAGAGCCTTGCACTGTGGCAGTCATTCACATCCTGATTTTGGGATGAACACTGGTCCTTTCTCTCTAAGCAGAAGCTGGACAGGCAGGGTATTGCTGGCTGCCAGCCTGCCTCTGCCCAAAAATCATTGCCAAGGTGGCCCCAATCCTTGCTGAAAACATAGGCAGCCATATCCCAAACATCTCTCTGCCCAATGACAGTCTTCTTGAGACCTTGTATCACACAACCAGGAAAACTAATGAATCACCTTTTCCTTCCACCCATGTGCCAGACTCCGTGAATGATGTTCCCAGCCCACAGCCTGCCCCATCCAGGGAAAGCACTGAGCTGCCATATCACGCAGCAGAGCAGGAAGGGCTCTGCTGACCTCATCAGAAACGTCTGCCCAACCACATGAGGACAGAGCCAGGTAATTACTCAAGCACAGAGCATTTATCAGCACTTGTTCTGAAACATGCTCCTCTGGCCATGGAAGGGCTACATTAATTTCTCAACATGTCATTCCCATTCCGGTCTTTTCTCCTCTTTCTCTTCCCACGTCAGAGACATCCAACCAAGTGTGGTAGAGAGATCTCGGAGTGAGTCACAGGAGGTATCAAGCACTGCATGGCAGCCAGCTCCAGCCAAACCACAACCCTTCCCCTCCCAAAGTGCCAACTTTGTTTCCAGCAGCCAGAGAGGATAAGCCAGACAGAGCCTCAGAATGTTCTCCTTTCCCTCAGTTCAGGACTTGAGCTGTTCTCAGGCAGGATGGAAAAATCCTGCCATGCCTTCCCTCAGCCCTCCACAGCCTGAATCTATTTCTTTGCTATGATTCACATGCTGAGAGGGATTTTCCACTCCAGTTCAGTATTAAGCTCTTCACATTACATGGGAAGGTAGGGGCTTGGAGCTTCATCATCCTCATGACACTTACAGGGCAAGAAGGTGGAAGAGGTTAGGATTTCACTGGGCTCAAGACCACCCAGATTTACCCCTTACAGGTAAGTTATCTTTTAAAAGTTCACAGTTGCTGAATTTCTCCTCTCAAGATTATGTCTCAAATGACTCTCCATGAAACACAGAAGATTGCCCAAAGATAAAACTGCTAAAGCTCATTCCATCTACTCAGGGATTTAGTAGTACAAAGACTACATGAGCAAAGTGTGCCTGGAAAGCCAGGCAGGAGGGCAGGGCACCTTCACCTCTCCCAAGGTCACAGAATCCCAGCATAGTAGGGGCTGGAAGGAACCTCTAGGGATCATCTATCTAGTCCAACCTCTCTGCTGAAAGTAGGGTCACCTAGACTACATGAGATTGCTCAGGATATTGTCCAGATCTGTTTGGAATCTCCTCAGAGAAGGATACTGCTCAGCCTCTCTGGGCAGCCTGGGCCAGCGCTCTGGCACCCTCACAGGAAAGATGTTTTTCCTTGTGGGACCCTTGGAACAAAACACACTCCTCAGTGTCTCCCCAGCCAAATGTCAAGGAGAGACATCACCACACTACTTTGAAATGGCACAGGCAGGAACTGCACATCTTAAAGGTAAGCATCCATGGAGGACTTAGCCAAATACAACCATTGTACTTTAGGTGTTACTTGCAACAATGAGCAGCACATCTGCAGACACAAATGCTGTGGATCATGCTCCTGAAGCCAGTCTCAATATTTCCATTGTAAACCCTTCTTCCACTATTTTAAGAAGTCAGCTGTAAAAATTTGCTCTAGGCTGGAACTTGGCAACCAAAGACTCTGTCTGGGAGAAACTTATTTCACATGTACAACCTCTCTTTCATATAGACAATATAGCAAAAAGCTTGGGTTAGAACACCAAATCCTCCTAAGAGCTGGCCAGTTTAAAGATCCTGTTTGCATTCTTGCATTTGAAAGGAAAAAAAAAAAGCAAGCTTGCAGATAATGACTATGGACTGAACACTTCTAGCATTACAGAATGTGTATATTCTCTCACCATGGCCAAAAAATACACCCTGAGAGTGGTTATTGTGTGTGGAATGCAGTAGTTAAATTTATAAAGGAAACTCTTTACATGTTTTAAGTGCAGACTATGAGAAATAAAAAAAATAAATTAACTTCTACCATGAAAGTTTGTTTAAAAAACATAAATCCTGAAGCAATCTCTGTACTTGCAGTGACTGAAACATGGCACTTCTCTGGAAAGGTAAATTTAAAAGACAAAATTTCATAATCAGTCTTAAGAACAGTTAATTTGTGGTGTGTTTTTTGAAGACTTGGGTTTTCTTTGGAAGGTGACCAGCAGTTCTGTCCTCGTGGCCCTGAGAAAAGCCAGAGGTGTGAAATAGGGCCCCAACCTGGCCATCAAGATTTAAACCAGCAACTTGTAAGGAAGAAAGTGGGATCATTTATGTACCTATTTTCTTAAACCTAAAACTAAGCAGCAACTTCAGTCAAACGTTTAAGCATCATCCACCATCACAAAGCACTCATATTTACATTGAGCTATATGCTAAAGTTGTGATTATTAGAAATACAACAGTGCTTGGCTGCTTTTGGAGGTGTTCACACTCTCCTAGCTTTGCAGAAACCTTTGCAGGTTATGGTCTGCCAACCACTCAGCTGAGCTGTGATTGGGAACAGTTAGCATTAAGAGCCTGTACTTACCTGAGGTCCTCTCTCTCCTTTCAGTTCTGGATATCCCAGTAAAAATGGAAACAGAGTGGGTCCAACTGGGTCAAAGATTTGATAACCATCAGTCGCAGCTGGGGTTGTGAGGTTGAAGGCCTGTGCCCTGGCTCTGGAGACAGGATGGGCAGACACCAGGGGCAGTTTGGTGTACACCAGAGGGATGTTACTAGGATCCACTCTCCTGGTGGGGGATGGTATAAGCCTCTTTGGAATGGGCCCATTGCTTGGGTTCACTGGGGCTGGCTTTAAGGTGACTAAATAGACATTGCTAGTTGTATTATCAGTCATCCTCCTCATCGGCTTTACAGTACTGGGCGCTTCAGAGGGCTCAGTGGTGGGTTTTTGGTTGATCTTCTTTTTGGTCTCTTGTTTGAACTCCTTCCTGCTGGCCGTGGCAGGGATCTGGCTTGTTGGTGGGGCCTGGCTTGTTGGTGGGGCCTTTTTGGCAGTGGGAACGGGAGTTTTCTCCATACGTGTGCTGGGAGTGGGCCGAGACACCCTGAGGGGCATCACTGTCCCCCGAGGGAGTGAATGGGTGGGTGGCTGCCTTTCAGTATTCAATGGAACAGGAGGTGGAGCCACCATGACCTTTGCGGGTCTGGTCGTCAGTCTCAGCAGGGATGGTGGGGATGACACCAATGTGATGGTTGTTGCACCTGAAGCCCGAGTCTTGAGGGGTGCAGTGACCCTGCCAAACTCCAAGGATGGGGCAGCAGTGGTCAGGTTTTTCAGGCCCTGCAGCAAGGGCTCCCTATGCTGTGGGGTACCTGGGGAGGCACTGGGATCTCTGGGCAGGATGGGGAGGAGAGGGGGTAGGTTTGGCCGATAGGTATCTGCTTGCCTGCACTGTTTTTTCAGGTATTTACAGTAATGATGAGCTGCCTTAGCAGAAGGATAAATATCAAACTGGCAGATGGCTCCTTCAAACTGCACCGAGTGCTGGTTTATCTTCCCAAACAGGAAAGATCCATGTGGATCCAATGCCTCGTCCTTTTTAAAATGCAAATCCGCATGTACTCTGCGCTTCCCACAAGAAGTAAATAAAGTGACTGTCTGGCCACGGATATGGATGGCCATGTTGTGCCACTGGCCATCGTGGACATTGTAATCAAAATATACAGAGCGCTTGTGGCCCACATACACTATGATCTTCCCAGGCACAAACTGGACCCCCAGCTGCAGTTTTTTCTTCTTGCTCTTGAGAGCAAAGAGAAAAGCATTGTTGATGCGGTGGGAGCAGAGGCTCAGCACCAGCAGCAGGTCAGTGCTGGAGCCCGCGGGGAGGATAGCGCTGAGCGGTGCTTCGACGCGTGCTCGCTGAGTGAAGATGACCCCTGATTTGAAAGGAATGACTCCTTGAGGAACTGTATGTGATGAGGACCATCCGCTCGATGGCCTCTTCCCTGACAGGCCCAGTCTTTGAAGAACATCCACATCTGAAAGGGAAGCACAAAGAAAATGTGAGGTGTTGGCCAACCCAAGGGCTTGGTGGTTACGGAAAGACTCAAAGCAGTCCATGCAGAAATAGGATGCAGGAAACCCCAACCATCCTCTCACATATATACACTCAAATAAATCAGAGTGGAGAGCACATAGCTCTTCTGCACATTGTGTGAGGAGCAAGTGCATGCTCAGCTTGGTCATCAGCAATTACCAAAATGCATCAGCTCCATGGTGTATCTGCCTAGCTCTTCTGTCTCACCAGGAACCAGCTCCAGATGTTCTGGAGGGAGTTGACCTCACTACAAGGAAATCTCCCACTGAGCTCCAGGAGTCCACTTCTCTGGGATTTAATTCTGAGTACTGACCACACAGCCGGAAAGGAATTTGAACAACAGACTGAGCTAGGATTGCAAAACTTGTATCCCCAGAAGGCAAGTAACAGAATTTCCAAAGGGAGCAAAAGCCTTGCATCCTCCTCTTTCCAAATTAGTAAGAAGCAGCTTTTGATCTTTGAGACTTTGGAGAGTTTAAGGAAGCAAAGGTGCCTCCCAGCATGAAAAAATTGCACCTAGAGTTCACTGAACTCCTTGAGGTTCTCAACAGCAGTGCTTTTTTTCCCCCAGCAGATCATCTTACAGCCTTAAATTATTTTAATAGGTTGGAGGAACCAAACTTAGTTTGTGAAGAGTTGAGAAATGAGTTATGGCTGCCACTGAGCAGTAGAGGTAAGACCTTCCTCTAGCATTTGATATCTAGGAGCTAGGTGCCTTGTTCAAGACTGGATGAGAGAGACAGATGTCCAGAGGCACCTATCTTTCTCCAGCAACTACAGGAGAAGTCTGCAATGGACTGACAAGCAGAGTTTGGCCCCGAGGTCTAACAGGAGTCACAGACAGCCCAGAGTTCAAGGCAGATCAGCAGGCAACAGCAACCCAACCTGGAGCCAGCTGGCCCCAGTCTCAGCTGAACTGCTTAACTGAGGAAAACATTGAAACCTACATAAGAAAAGTTAAAGGTGAATGTGCCCAGACCTGAAAAAGTGCTGGTGCACCCAAAAGCTTGTTCTCTTACTCCAGCTTCAACATTTGGTCTAATAGAAGATGTTACCTACATGGTATAGACAGATAAATGTAAGGCTACCATGATGCTACTACTGTTGAAAGTTAGCTAGGATAACTGAATTTGCTTCCTTCTGCCCAAAAGCAACCTCCGTTACTCAATGACCAGCTAACTCTTGTATTTAAGTGCCCTTTGGGGAAGCTCTTTGGGCTGTGTAATCCAAATGCTGAGCCTGCAAGGTAAGAATTTAACAACCAGAAAGCTAGCAGTGTTGATCTCACTGCTGCCCATCAGCTAACACCATGAGACTGCAGCTTTCCTAGATTAAAAGGAAAAGTAAATCAAAGTTTGTCCAAAGGAAAAATGAGCTTCTTCTCTGAAGTGGCCTTGGAATGTGGTCTCTTTCACCCTTAACTATGAGATGTTCAGCATAATGCCCAATATTTGGAGAACTGGTACTTAGAAGAGATCCTCAGTGTTGGCCAGAATGATTGTAGGCTCAAGCCAGTCTGAGGCTTGTAATATGTCTGGCCAGGAATGGAGGAGAATAATGAGAAAACCTCTGTTCCTTGACTTTGGCAAAAACCTTGGCCATTTTTGTATTTAAGAACAAGTCAATCAATATTTACTTTGTCTGAGCTCAGCTTTATTCCCACCTCCCTTTCTTAAGGCAGCTTGACTCATTTTCTAGCAGAGACTACCCTGGAGAAGATGTGCCAGGTATGACAGAGGATGGAAAAGTTCCCACTCTATGCAGAGGAGATGATTTACTGCCCAGCATGTGCAAGTGTTAATGATGATACTTCTCCCATATTATGGAATCCAACTGCTTTTCTGCCATAATGCCCAACAGGGCTGTCCTTTAGCATAGCAAAGGTAGAGCCTTCCTGTCTCTGGATGGAATGGAAGAATCACAGCAGCAGCATCCTACTGGATGATCTCCAGAGCCCATGATATAGTAAAGGCCAAAGCTTGGCTTTAACAAAATCAAGTGGGACCCTTGCCACAGACTTCAAAGGCATCAGGATTTAGCCCTAAGGAAAGAAATTTACCACTTAAATGAAGAGCTAGACTCCAGTTTCCAATTTTTACATGTATTTTTAGGTCCTCTCCCAGAGACAGACAGTGGTATGCCTCTTCTAGGCATAGATTCTTTACACTCCAGAAGCTATTCATTTGGTAGCTGCTCTGCAAAGATGTGAAGATCTTTCCCTGCTCAGAGGATGCCACTACTGTTTGCAATACCAAACCAACCAGCTCGTTAGCAACTGCATCCAACAGTGCTTAAGAGAGAGGAAAAAACCACAACCCAACCACTCCTTTCCCTCAAAACTCACTAAGGTAGAGCCAAATTCTAGATGCCTACGCAAAACCTGATTAAAAGAGACCTCATGCAGGACATGGACGTGGATTTTCCAGCCCCAGGTCCAGGCACACAGCTCAGGACTCCTGTGCACCCAGCCTGTCTGCTTCTCCATCCCATGCTGCCTGCTCTGGGCTGGTGGGGCACATCCCTTGGGATGACAGGATGTCATCAACTAACATAAAATGCAAGGTAATTTTGACTTCCTTCAGTAGCTCCAAGTTCAGCACAGCATTTTTTCCTCTTCAAACTTTTTCCCTCTGTAGATTTTTCCATCAAAACACATCATTTAAAGAAAAACCCATGCACTTAGAGCTGCCTGGTCCCAGGTGCCTTGAAGCTAGTTGCAACATTTGAGCAACTAGGAAAAACTTTTCTAGCAGACTGTGCGTGAAGTCAGATGCACAGGGATTCCTCAACAAACACATGATCATCTCTGAAAGAGGGGATAAAGTGGTTTATTGCTCTCTTGTTCTCCCCTATCTTTCTTTCCCTCTCCCCTTTCCCATACAAAAAGCTTTATAAGAAAGAAGCCAAAAGGCAGGAGGAGAAATAACTTGCAGCTTCTAGATTTCAGCAGCTGAGATGTGATGCCCACAGCTAAAATTGGGTTGAATAAATGCTACAGACCCTTAAGTCAGTGCACATTAGATGAACTCACTAACCTCATGATCTTTTGGATTTGTAATACTTAAGGAAAAAATCCTCCTCTGCATTGCCTGATTTTCCAGTGTGCAGGAAGACCCTTAAGGATTAGAGTAATAACTGCAGTGTTTTCAAAAGCTCATGGCATTGGCTTAGTTTCATCCTCACACAGATCTATGAGCAAGCTCTTACTACTTTGGTAAATCTCCTGTTTTAAAATCCTGAGTGCTAATACAGGGTAATACAGTCTCAAGTCACCAATGCTTTTCCTGACAGCCTTCACTTCCTTGGAGGTTTGTGCTTTCTGATAGCCAGAAGAACAGTCTGACTGGGGGGAAACCAAGCAGGGATTTATAAATCCCTTTATCACAGAGAAAGTCTCTTAGAGGCAAATTATCTACCACACTAAGGTAATGCAAAGATAGCAAAATGAAAGGTTTTCCTTTGGATTGATTGTAACAGATGACATGGCACCATCCCATAATTATCATGGGAGTAAAATGATGGATAGAGATCAATCTAAACAGTGCATTAAAATCTACTTGAAAAAGGAGGATGCCAAGACAGTATTTGTTCTGTCTCTTTATGAGCTGACATAAAACTTGCTCTGAAAACTGCTTGACTAAGTAACTCAGCCAGATGTTCACCTCTTCTGCATGGAAGCAGAATTTGGAAAATATTACATTTTTCAAAATTGCTGATGGCAGAAATGTATTTTCTTTTTTCCCCTCCCCTCTAAAAAGTGCTCCATGGGCTGGCTGACAGCTGAGCACTGACCAACTTTCTATTTTTCCTTCATGTTTTGGAGACTGAGAGGAGAGCCCTGGAGCCTGCTAGTCCACTTATTCTTGTCTCTCTCTGGCAGAGGAAGCTACTCAGTGCCAGCATATACCCGTGTAGAGCAGCCATGGGGAAGAGGTGTTGCTATTTTAAGAGGAGATGGCTCCTTTACAAACAGATGTTACAGAGATGCTCAGCTCCCACTGCTAACTGTAAAAGAGGCATGTGCTTTTATTTTTGTTGACTCTGAACCTTTTATCTTCACCTGGGGGATCATTAATTTTTGTACCCCAACCTTTTGTCCTGTTCCTGACAGCACTGGGAGGGGATGCCAGGAGAAGAGGTATAAAGGCAAGGTATAATCACTCACCTACAGGATACTTGTCCTACTGCACAGGGACTGAGCCAGACAGTTATTCTACTATCAACTACACTTGTAGATTTTTTTTTCTTCTTTAAATTTGTGGGGTTTTATTTTACTTTCAGAATTTACATCATTTCTGTAAGCATCACATCCTATGTGCCTGCACAGGCATGATTGGGTTACACTCAAGTCAAGGAAAAACCCATCTACCAGAGACCCTTAATTCCTTAATGCTCCAGCCTCAGGGGACACCTTCCATAGGCAGTTAAGTCCAAGTAGATGCCAGTGACATTTTAGACACACTAAAGTGCTTCATTCCCAGCAGTTCCACCAGACAGGCACTCCTGAAAATCCTGTGGGGCATGTAATCACCTGTAACAAACTGGTTCTTTTGCCAGTTGTTAACTGCAGCATCTCTATCATCAGTACTGCCATGATCAGCAATAAATGTATTTAATTCCCTGCACTAGGCTCAGGCATTATTAAATTATAGTTTTAAATTGATGCCAAAGCACCTGGCTTTTATGTTGGCTGAAAGAAAAGAGAGAGAGGGGGGGAAAAAAAAGTGTAATTTACCTTCAGAATTTCCCTGTGTGAATCCCAGGAACCAGGTAAAACATAATACAGTCCAGAGAAAGCAGAATCCCCTAAAATGGGAAGAAAAAAAAGAATGAGTTTCTACAACATTAGTATCTGAAACCAGCACCTCTGTTAAAGGTCTTCTCCTTGATCACAAGCCTAGCAAAGTCAGTGGCAGTGTCCACATGTCTCTGGGAAAAGGAGAACAAGCTCTGAAGCAGAGAGCTCATTTTGCTACTACCAATTCATTTAAAGCCCACTGAATTCAGTGGAAGGTTTTCCCACTGGTATTAGGGGCTGTTGATCAAGCCTTGAGTAAGGACCAGACCAGTACTTTGAGAGACAGGGACTTCAGTGCCAGATCAGCAAGCCTTTTGCTACTGCTACTCTTTGGCACTTATCCCATCTAGGACAAGAACACCAGAAACACAAGAGAATGAAGAAATAATTCAAAACTGGAAGGTTAGAAGATATATGTCAGGAGTACATGTCTGTGAGGACACTGTGAGGATATGCAGTGACATGTCACCTGCACCTCAGCAAACAAATTTGCACTCCTAATGCTTAAAAATATTCTGAGCATACAAAATCCTACGTGAATTATTCCTCTTTTTACACCCAGGCACAAAGGTGGGAGCAGCTCCTAAGCACTCAGCACCTAGGCTATTGCCACTAATGACTTTCTCATTAGCTTGGTACAGTAGGAAATGTTAGAAGGTGTGAGAGCTGCAGGCTCCCAGGCACAGTGCTCTCACAGACCCTTTCACACCAGAGAGGGAACTGGACAAACCTTTCAGTGAGCTCAATTTTAAGCCTTAAAGTGCAATTGAAAACAGCAGCAGAGGAAAGCTTTTACCAGTAAGGTAGCTGAAAGCCTTCTCTTCCCCCACCAACTGCCTTGATTTGTAGCCAAATAAGGAACTTAGGAAACTCCTTGGTTAAGCTCATTTAAAACTGTTAGTGGAAAGTTTAAAGATTGAATTCCCCCATTTTCTAGAGATTATATTTAACAGCTTGATCAGCAAGGGCTGCTGGAGGAACAGAGACACAGATGTAAGCTACAGAAAGCCCTCAGACAGAAGAACAGGCTGTGGGACAACCACAGGTTGTTCTTCATTTCAGCCCAAGCCACTGCCAGCTCTGGGACATGCAAAGCAATGCAAAGTGCAGCTTGCTCTTCTCTTTGGCTCTGGCAAAGACAAACTGTTTATCAAATGGGATTTAGAGACCACTCTTCTCCTACCATCAAGCCTCAGCTTTAGCACAAGAAAGCATCATCTCAGAGGATGTATTACCCAGATCCTCACCCAGTGTGGGAGATCATTTCCCACAGCTAAAATGAAGCCACAGTGATTTACTTATCAGGGTAAGCCTGGCCTGGAATATAAAAATCCATGCAGGAATCCAGCCACTAACTAAGGTCTTCTCTTGAAGGGACCAAATACTGGAGAGGCCCTGCATCAGCTGGGAAACAGAGGAGATGAACCACATCATTCTTCTCTGTTTCTGTTACCCTGACACTAGGCTGCACATTTCAGGAGCTCCTTTAGTTTATGCCTGAAAGAACAAGAGTTTGGAATAGCCATATCCTTTGCCATGTCCTACAGGTGGCCACATCCTAACAAGAAACTCTCACTATACTCAAGAGATCTCCAGCTGGTGAGACTTGGTTGTTTTCTGCCTACTTTATCCCATGGGAGGCAGTGTCAGGCTGAAGACACTGCTGAGTCTGAGGAGAGCTCTTGTCCCAGTTCATTCAGTGGATGTAGGAAGTGAATGAGAATAGGGTCATTCTTCATGCACCTCTAGCAGAAGTCTTTTTAGCTTCTTTTAAGCATAAAATCCACATCACAGGAAGACCTGTGTTGCTGTGCTCACCTCCAAAGGAACACTGGAATTTTAAGATGCAAACCAATTCCATTTGTGTGGAGCAAAAGGCTTGCTAGGTACCATCAGCTAGGTCTGACTGCCCCACAAGAGCAGGAGGAAGCAAGGGAAAGGGAATGACATGAACACCAAGGGCACTAGGAGTCCCAAGAACACGCTTTCTCTGGTGAGGATGAGATGTGTACAGCTATGCACTAACCCTGGTGTGCACCACACGTCTCCCTGAAGTCCAGATCCTTCTTTGGAAGGGGTATGCTCACAACCCCAAACTGCTTCCAAAATCCCCACTGACCAACACAACGAGGGGAACAAGCCTTAGGGGAAAATCCAGCACGTAATTTCATTCCAGTGACACTGCCTGGGCTATAAAGGAGACGAATGTGCAGTGTGGGATCCAGCTGGCCTCAGCCCTGCTCCTGGACCCCTCGCACAGCCAACACCGTACGGCTTGAGAGCAGGGCCGAGTGCCAGCACACTGAAGAAAAACACTTTGGCAAAACCCACCAACTTAATGGAAAAAGCAAAAGCAGCTTCCAAATGGCAGACCTGTGAGTGCTGGGGCTGTTCATTATTGCAGGATTTTCTAAGGCAGCCTCTTTTTCCGTTACAACTCTGCAGTGACAGGATTGCATAAGCAGCTCGGGGAGCAATAGTAAAGGAAGATTTTTCTCCTTATATAGAGCTATCAAACCCACCTTGCCTTTTATCTCGGCTTCCTTCCACAACCAGAGACTCTAGTAAGAGGTACCCACCAAAGGCATTTATTTCTTCTACTGCATAAGGTCTGTGAATAGCAGAATGAGGATCCCACTGCTGGAGTCACCAGGTGAAGAAGTGTCCCTAAATACCTATGATGTAAGCTCATGGGAACCCTAAACTCCCTTTACAGCAAACTAAAGCTACTGACCACAGCTTGATTTTGCTTCAATACTTTGTGCACACTTCTGTGATTGGTCCTTGAGGACTAACCAGTGCCAAAAGCACAAGACAAAAGACAGGGACAAGAAGGACAAAGACTGGTAACAACACTTCCCAGCCTTAATGGTGATTTTAGCATCTGCCAAGTGAGGAGCATACACACACAGGCAGCAGCCAAGAATAAACATCTTGAGGAGCTCCTACAATCAGAAGCTCTAGGCATCACTTCTCCTGGGATTTCAGGACAGGTAGGAGGTCCCTGCACATGGTGGTATGCACCAATCTGGAGAGCTGATGAAATCATGACTGCTAATTATCACACAATTCAGCTTCCAGACTCACTTGTCATCTTTTTACTGAGCATTCCAAGATGAGACTTCTGAGAGAATAGCATTTATGACCTGGAGAGATATCACCTCTCAGGTGGTTTGTGCACAGCACATCTTGTTGCAGTAGCTCCAGTAAAGTCAGGCTAAGGGTGGCAACCTTAAGAGCAAAAATCCTCTTGAACATACCAGTTCTTACCTGACAACCACTGGAATACAGCACTAGGCTGAACTAAAGACAGTAGTAAGACCAGAGCCTCTAGGGTAGACTTGGCCAGGAAATATCCTCACAAAAATGCAAGCTTCACAAAGCTGAAGCAATCTGTAAAATAGTTGTGATCAGCTAATTCTCCACAATTTCTGGAATTGGTTGGAACAAGTTCAGCTTTTAAATTAAAAGGTTTTTCCCACTTCAAAAAAGAAAGGAAGTCCAAGTGAGTTTGACATCTTGTTTCTTTAGAAGCTGAAGAAAATGCTGCAAAGGCCCAAAGCAGCATTTAGTTTTTATTTTGTTTTCTCCCTCACTTATAGGGGGAGAATGTCTTTGAAATGACAAATATTCTTGTAGAGCGGAAAAATAATCCCCCCCACCCTCACTCTCCTCTCTTCAGGTGCATATTTTTCTGTCCAAGACCACAAAGCCAGCTGGAAGTTGAAAACTGCTTTTCAAGAAAGGCAAATCTACATTTCTAAGAGTAGATCAGACAGTGTATCTTAAAAGCAGAAAAGGTCTATGTTGTCTAAGATCCTTTGCACATGACTGGAGGTGATATTTCACAAAACTCACAAGCAGTTTTGATAGTCAACAAGAAAGAAAAAACCACAACCTACATTCTGAGACTTTCAAGTGCACCATGGCATTGATTGCACTCCCAGCATTTTGGGGTAGAAATCTTATTTTGCACTGGTATCATCCTTTGCAGAGCAGACTTCTGGCCCCTTTTCAGGACTTCTGGAAACTCTGATATTTCTCCTCTCACCCTCAGTTTCTGGAGAAATCAACAGGAGCATATAGTTATGTAGATGTCCCTGTACTGACCCTGCAGAATCCTTTGCTGGACCTTTTTGGATGCACAAAGGCCTGGTATTTGCTCCTCCAGCACCTATAGGCCCTCTTAGGATTTCTCCAGGAGGGAAATGCAGATCTGCAGTACACAGAACATAGAGGTGAAGCATCTATGGGGTCAACTCTCCCTGCTGCACACAACTCACACTTTGGTCTTCCATGAGTTTATGCTGGTATCTGCAGATAAAGGGCTGTCCTTGCCCACTGGTCCTTGGCCTCCTAGTACGGAACTGAGCTTGTGTATTCATTGCACAAAGCTGGTCCAGAGCTGACCAGCTCCTCTGAGCTCCTGCTGATACCAACCTGCTTCCTTACCTGCTAGGTGCAAGACTGACTCACATGGCTATGATAACTCAAATACCTTCCCAAACTCCCCCAGCAACCTTTTACAATAAGAGCTCTTTCCTGACAACCCACGACTTGGTCTCCTCTTTGCTCACCACCCTGTCTGTCTGGGTTATTGACTTGGCTGCTGTGTGAAGTGACAACACTCACTACTGGTCCTTGCCTTTGTGTTCTTGGTTAACTGGAGCCCTCCACAGACAGAAGTGCTAAGTATGATCTGTCATCTAACTCCTTTTTTTGTCCTTCCAACAAACGCCTTTGCATTCCTTCATTTTGTGAATGGGGTTTGGCAGAGCTGTATAGAATTCCCCATTGTTTCCATTTGCACTTCACTAAGTGTCCATCATTTCTTCTTATGCCCCCAACAAATTGGCAAGGAAAGAGAGACAGGGGGGAAAAAAACCCACATCCTCTGTGTCTGTCTCTGGTCAGAGATTTCCTACAAGCCTCCCACCACGAGACCTGGGCAACCCTTAGTCAAGAATGTAACCTCCCATAAACACCATTTTTAAGCAGGGTAGATTTTATGCCTTCAACCCTTTGCAGGAAGGGGATGAAACTGAAGCTTTATTGAGAGGACCTGCTCCGACAGGCACACTGAGGAAGCAGAAGAGGGGGACCTGGATCTTAGACCTCTGCTCTGCATCACCCTAGCTGTCACACTGCCCTTCCCTCCTGAGACACAGCTCCAGGAGGCTGTGTAAATGCCTCCTTTCTACCTCAGGCACCCAGCATACACTCATCATTTGCCTGCCTATTGCTCCCATTGCTGAATTTGTCCAGCAGTGCCATAGTTTGTTCCCAGATCACCTGACCAGCTTGCAAACAATGGTCTTCTCCTCTTAAAACAGGAACTGTGTCTTCCCTTCCTCCAGCCTTTCAAGCCTTCCCAGGGGCTGACCCCCCTTGGAGGTGGCAGGTGGGTGCTGTACCACCCTGTGTGCAGCTTTCTCATCCAGCACATGGGCCAGGCAGCCCCTGAGAAAGAGTACACCAACAACCCAAAGCTGTGTCAGCAAGCAGACATCCATCAGAGGCCTCCAGAGCATCAGGCAAGCCTCCTCCATGCTCAGCACGGGGCATTGGGGCTGGAAGGGGCCAAGGTGGCACTAATATAGCAGAACTGCACAAGTGCTATGGTCTGGACATGTGCTCAATGCACAGCTGAATGCAAAACCTTCTTCTGTGGTTTAGTGAGCCTGTGCTCGCTAAAAATGTGTCAAGGGAAATGATCAAGCAGGACTTTTTAAGCTTACAGAGCCTGTAAAACTTTGTGTTCTTCTGGTTTTATAAGCTTTGGCTGCTTGAGCCAGGACAAGGCTTCAGCACACTTTGCAAACTCCTTCTCTTTTCCCTGGTGAGCCAATCCTTCTACTTTCATCCATGGGTCTCCTGTACATCTGGCAGCTCCTCAGCCACCAGCCCTGCTCTGGAGGATGCTGCAGGAGTACTGGGACAAGTAGGACACCCAGTGCCACGTGGAAATGCACCAGAAAGTTCCCATTAAAAGCTGCATTCAGGTAGCTGTCACCCACTCCGAGGAAGACTTGGTGGCACAAGGGTGGCCTTGTGAGCCCAGACACAAGCCAGCTCTGGGCTCAGAGGACCCTCTCCAAGACTAACAGCCTCAACAAGAACATCCAGCTGTGGGAATGGTAGGATGCCCAGCACAACTGTGCCAACTAAATCAAAACCCAGCACCAAAGAGCCCATCGGGAGATAATGTGAAGGGTAGCAAGCGACCTCTGCTGAGGAGGGAACGGAGCAGCAGCATGCTGGAGAGGTAAAGCCAGAGGAGATCCTGGGAACAAAAGGCACACATATTCAGAGCCACCAGAAAAGACTAAAGTGCAAATTCTGTGCAGCCATGCACAATGCCAGCCTGGGACACCGAGATGCAAAACCAGATGTAGAACACTGGCGAGCAGGCAGCCACTCTGCCTTCTCCTGGGTCCCTGTTTCCTAACCCTGTACTCCGCAGGGTACTGCCCTGGGACTTGAGCAGCATCTCCCTGTCCTGGTCTGTAGCACGGTTGCAGGCAGCTTCACCACGTTCACAAGTTGGTGCTTTGTACAGTGACTGTGCTTCCTGCCAAGTATCTCCCCAGCATCGGGCCCTTCCCTTAGCTGCTCTCAGTCTTTCAAAGGAATCTTTATCCCTCTGTTCCCCTTTCCACTCTTCCTTCTCTGACACACAGCCACCCTCACACAGTCGCAGGCAGGCAGTTCACTCCATCCACACCATGCCCAGCATTACAACAGCACAACTGGGAGACACTGCAGTTACCAGCATCTCCAGACACACCACAGCCACTACCCCAAACCCCTAAAGCACTGAAATTCAGACTTCATGAGTAAAACAGAAACAAAACTTCTCCAGGAGAGCTGGTTGCAGCCCCTAGGAGCAGTTCTGGTCTCCAGAGAGTACTTTACAACACAGCCACTAGCAGGAGGGATTGCAGAGCTGAGCTGAGCTGAGCCTACAAAGGAGCTGCACGTTCCTCCCGGGCAGGCTCAGCACTGGAGGGGTGGCTGCTGGAGCAGGGGTGATCCTTGGGATGAAGGAGGGGGTGCCCCAAATCCTCTCGCCTTCCTTTCCACCCTTTCTCCCCCATCTCCCGGCCCAGCCAAGGCTAGCAGAAGCAGAGGGATCCCCCGCACACTACTTTTCCCAAACTGCCAGGCAGAAGAATCCCAGTCTTTCCAAGGGAGTGTCGGTAAATCATCATTACATCCGACAACGCAACCAGAAGGATTAACCCTTTGCTAGTCCCCGGGAAAAGAACAACAACAAATTTAACAATGGAAATAGTAAAAGCTGGACCCAGCCGCGTGAGGAGGAGGACAGGCAGGAGGTCTGATTTTTTTTTCTCTCTCTGCACACACACACAGACAGATGGAAAGCAGTAATCTGTGCGCGGGTGCGTACACTAAGCACATGAGGAGCATGCCACCAGGCTCTCGCCTGCCTCTGCCCGAGCCTCAGCCCTCCCCGGGGCTCTTGCATGCCCCACGACGGCTCCAGGTACTCGTGTCCCCACGGGAGCAGCATTCCCAGGAGGGGTTGGGGACCCTTCCCCCTGCCCGGGAAAGGGGTTAGGTGTGCGAGGGAGAGCTGGAATTGCTCGTTCCTGCATCTCGCGTGGGTGCAACATTGGCTCCCACCCCCCAGGACAGTTCCCGGTGCGTGGGAATGGGGTGTGGGGGGCTTCTCTTGCCCTTCCGGCCCCAAGCCCCCTTGCTCTCACCCCCTTTCCTCGCATACCCCAACCCCATTCCCAGCCTCCTGCTCCAGCGTGGCCTCCCTTCTCTCCCAGCCCGTTCTCCTCTCCAGGCGCAGGAGTTTTCACATCATCCCCTGGCAGAAGGAATGTCTTCCCCCCAGCCCATCCATCCCCAGGCACCGGGGAGCGGAGCTCTCCCCTCCCGCGGCACTGGCGGGTTCCCCCAGCTCCCCCCGGGTACCCCCATCCCCGCCCGGGATGCCCTTCCCCAGCGCCGGGAGAAGTCAGACTTTGTACTCACCCCCTGCCTGCTGCTGTAGCTCTGAGTCTGGAGACCGGCTCTGATTCCGGCTCCATCACGTTTAGTGCATTGTCTCTTTCGGGCAATTTTTGCGGCAATCCATCAGAAAAAGGGGGACAGGCTGGTTTGTGGGTACATCCTTCCCAGGAGCTCAGCTCTCTGCCTCTCTAAGGGGCTCAGCCGTGTCAAAGACACCCCCTGGCCCGGACGGCTCACTCCTTCCTCCTTCTCTTCTGGGTCCTTTTGCTTACACAGATCTTTTAATCCCATTTAACTCCCTCTCGGCAGACTGCAATTACCTTGGGAAAAAGGAGAGAGAACAGAAAGTACACGCTAGGAAGCCAGGCTGGCCCATGGTCGCTGGATTTCTTGCCTCTCTCTTTTTTTTCCTCCTCCTTATTAATAGTACAATCTCTGTGATCTCTGGTTTCCAAAGTCCTTCATTTAAAGTGTCTTTTTTTTTTTCTTAGCTGTTACTTTTTGTTGTTGTTGGTTGGTTGGTGGTTGTAATTATTATTTTTATTTGCAGTGCAGATGTGCCTCCCACCCCCCTAAGGATCTCTCCTCTGGACTTACAGAGGAGAGGAAAAGGCAGATTTTGAGAAATGAAAATTATTTAAGGATGTCCCTGCTGCCTCTCTCTGCTGCCCTCCTCTGTAATACCAGAGCACTTACAAAAAAATAACACTAAATAAATAAATAATTTCAAAGAGGAACTCTTTTGGCCAGAAGAGCTGCCGAGAAACAACCGCAGACCCCCTTCCAGAGGGCCCCTGGGCTGGGGGAGGCTGCTGATGGAGGTCCCTGCTCCTCTGCATTCACCTGCCAGGAGTCATGAAAAAATGGCTTGGACCCACCTCACCACAGTCTGGAGAAGGACCTTGTTACAAGGTACCTGGCATGGCTTTTCCCTTGGGTTCACCACTTGGTGGGGGCAGCTGGGTGCCTGTGGAAGGAGCTCAGGCTTGGGCTCTCAGGATAATCTACTCCTCTAGCCTCTTGGTCTCCTCCTTGCCCTGCTCTGCTTACACAGAGGGGGACATCTCCAGACCCTCCTTCTCCTCCCAGCACCAAGTGATGGAAGGCAGGAAGAGGAGCATGAGCTTTTCATGTGCAAGATCTATCAGAATGAATCAGATCCCAAGTCCACTTTGCTAGCTCCGCTTGGAGAGGAGACTTCAGCACGTGGATAAAACCTGCATCCCTGTCTGTGCCCTCTCCTCTCCCAGCTCTTGCAAAGTCTCACCAAGCTAGGACCCAGCACACCCTAGGGTGACTGGCAGGCACCTCTTGGCCACAGCAGGACACAGCAAACCCCTGAGCTCTTCGGGATCATCCTCAGGCAGGTGAGGGCAGCCCACCAGTGCCAGCCCTCCCTGCACCCCTGGGTGCCTCTTGGCCCTGCTCCCTTCCCCCTTTGCACAGCATCTCTGCTTTGGGCACTTACTTTGCAGCAAGGTGAGAGCTGTGCACCGGCTCCTCGCAGCCCTGCGTTCATTTGTCCCAACAGCTTGCAGCAATTTCTACTTCTCACAAAATAGTAATAATTAGGAAAAATATAGAGAGCAAAAAAACCCAAACAACAAACCTCAAAGCCCCTTCCTCCCTCCTTCCCTTTCAGTCTCCTGTGCTGGGCGCCAGGGAGTGCCTGCCAGGCTCCCACACCCTGAGCTGGCCAAGGCTTTCTCCTCCTGCCAAGCCTGAAGTTGCCCCAAGTTCAAGAGATAATCCTTCCCCAGGACTGGCACTGGCAGGTCCCCCTCGGGCCGTCGCTCCCCTCGTGGGTCATAGATGCTGCAGGGATCCAGGAGAGAAAAGAGGGTAGGACCAGGCTTTGGGAGGGACATGGATGTGGAAGAGGTGGGAATTATAAGGCTTCTCTTGTCCTTTTAAATAGCTGCAGCCAGGGGACTCTGCTCTCTGGCTGGGGTGCCCCAGGTATCCGGTTTCAGCAAACATCAGCTAATGAGCAGAGATCCAGCCTCCAAGGGGCAGGTTCAGGGCTGCACTGCAAGCAGGGGGGCACCCTCGGCACCCCATCAACAAGGAATGGGGCAGGGATGAAGCTGGAGGAGGGAAGGGAGGGTTGAGGATGAAGAGCTGCATGGTCACTGTTGCTCCAGGATAGAGAGCAGGCAAGGATCCTGGTAGCAAAGTCTACAAGGCAAAGGACAGGTCCTGCGAGGTGCTGAGCATCCAGCACAGAGTTGGAGGCACCAGGGTCTGAGCATCAAAGCTGAGCCATTCCAGGGCCTTGCTCCACAAAGGTATGTTGTATCTTGCCACATGATCTCAAAGGTCTTTTCCATCCCAAGTGATTCTATGATTATTCCCCGAGACATGGGGAAGGACCAGGCAGAACTAAAGCATCTCAAACCTGGATATGGGTACTAAGCTTACACACTGCCAGTGGAAAAAACAAATCCAGCCACAAGTAGGATCAGCATCAACCCACCAAACACTTGAACTTGAAACTAGAGGGGAATGTTGTTATCCTCAGAGCAGAAAGTTCAAGGACCCACTGACCTGACTCAGCAATGCAGAGGTTTTACTCAAAAAATAGACCTCAGAACATGGCCAGAAATTAAGGCTTCCACCATAAATCAGATCACCCATACCCATGACATCTTCTGTTACCTTGCATGCTAAGAATTCCTCTCCTTTAATACATACATTTGACTTATTTGTGGTTGCTTGCCAGGACTGTGGGTTTCCATCTCCCAGTTTCTATAGGCATAAGATTCTATTCATACCTTTGCTCTCAAGCATCTGCATTTTGCTTCCTTACTTGCTGTAACAGATGAAGCTTGAAGTAAAAACAAGACAAAAATTGAAACAAGGAATGTTATGACTGGGGTAGATAACTCACAGCCTCACAATCTACTGTCCTCAAGCAAACCTTTTCAGAAGAGCACAGCTAAGTTACACATCCTGATACTTGTAAGAAACTAGTCTGCATAGACAAACTAGTCTCAAAGCTCTCTGAAGGCCCACCTAGATGACCCACCTAGACCAGCTTTAAGGATTGGGACTTGAGGGACAAAAAGTAGACACAACTTGTTGGAAATCACATAAAATCTCTATTTTTCTTAGCTATTTTCCCCCAGCTGTTGTTTCCATGATTCTCAGTCATGCATTCCTCCCTAAGAAACATCATCTCTAGGCAAGCCTAAGCATTTCAGATAACACTTTAATTATTAAAAAAATACTTTGCAAAGAAGCCTGTGGAAATTCCTCTGCAGTTCAATACACATTATATCCTCCTGCTCTTTCCTACTTTTTCGCTCTTCCAAAAGCAGCAAGTATTTGGTAACCTTTCTTCCCTTCAACACCTCAACTCTACCAAGAACAAGGCTCTGGCTTCCCAGAGTGAGGGAAGAGGAGAAAGCAAGAAGATGTGCTGCATCTTTCTGCAAAGACACAGGCAAATGGGATGTGCATGGAGAACTGATCTAACTGCCAATGCTTCAGGTCCACAACACTGCAGCAAGGAGCATCATATATCACATTTAGAGCCCCATCCTCAAACACCCAGATGAACACTTTAAAACCAAACACACGCATAAAAGCTTTGCTAGCATGGAGAATAAATATAGTTGAGCAGTAGAAAAAAAGGGAATTAGTTTAAAACAAAAGGAAATCCAATGTTGCTGAAGCCAAAACTAGTGCCAAGTGAATTCAGGTTCAAAATTTAGACCTCAATTCTTCAAAAAGAGAAAAGCCACAACATATGATCTAAACAGAAATATATTCAGCAGATTTATTTCTCTTCCCTTCCAAATTTAAATAGAAGCTATTTTAAAACACTAAATAAACTGAAGTAAATCAGCACAGCAATGAAATGAAAAAAAAAAAAAAGGGAGTTGGAATTGACTGCTCTAGCTTAATTAGCCAAAATAAGAAGAGTCCAGGGGAGGAGGAAATGCCACCACATGCCACACACCACTGGGAACAGAACATTTGCTTTTGACAAAATGCACCTCTCCAAAAAAGCAGCATGTCATTACTGCCTGCATAAACACAGCCATTAAAATACTCATCCCCAGTTAGCCACTTTCCAGAAGAATCTGTACCCACCTCTCCTCAGGTTCTCTAGCTTGGTTAAGCCTCAAGGCTCTTATTAATATAAATCTGTCTCTTTGCTCCTCCTGGAAACCCAAGGCACCTAGGAGTGATGGCGAGCAGATGTTCCAGCTGGGCTACATGACTCACAGTATCCAGCTTCATGGCCCAGAGGAATCCCAGACATCAACCAGGCCTTGGGCCTGAAGGACAACACTGAATTTACAGCTTGATCATTTTTACCTTTGCACAAGTCAGAGAAGCATCCCAAATCACTCACTGCCCCCAGAACTCACAGGGAATTACAGAGATCTGTTTGGATATATTTAGATAAATACCCTATTCAGGTTTCAAAGCATGGCATGACCAGGCAGAAGGCACAGGCAGCCTGAAACCCAAGGCACTGGAAAAACCTTGTGGGAGGGATCAAACAAACATGAGAAGGAGAGGTGGGATAAAGAGCCTTTCACTCCCCTCTGGGCTGAGGATCTGCACCCAGCCCAGGTCAGGAGTACTTAAATTTGGTACCTGGCTAAGAGTTTGTCCTTGTTTCACTGGGACAGAATCACTTTTCTGTAGCTCATGACCACTACATGGGCTGAGGATAGTTTTGTGTACTGTCTATTATTAGCATTAATAGTAGGTATTATTATTATTCTATCAAATCTGTTTTCATTTCAGCCCACAGGTCTCCTTTCCTTTTTCCCCAATTCCCCTTCCTGGGGTGTTTATTAAGTGACAGAACAACTGACTAAATGAAGACAGAGTGGCTGGAGCCATAGGGAAGGGGAGTCCACCCTGTGGGAAGTGCCACCACCATGAAGAGGTGACAGTCCTGCCATCATGAGAGGACACAGCTATGTGGCATGGTCCAGGAACACATACCACATGGAGCAAGGCTGCTGGGGAGGGCTGGATCCACACCTGTAAACCCAGTGGTAACTGAAAATTAACCACCCACAGAAACAGGATTCCCCCCTCAGCCCATGCAGAGTCACAGTATTCCAGAGGCTTGGGAGGGACTGGCTGTGCCAGCCTCCAGCTCCTGGGGATGCCTTGGTGAGGGCTGACGTAGCACTTACACTGCCAACATCAGCAGCAAGAAGCCCCTGGAGAGCTGTAGGCACAGGAGCTCTGGCACAGATCCCTAGTGCCAGAGAGGCACCAAAACATTTACACCAAATTGACTGTTTCTGTCCCTTTGAGCCCAGCCCAGCCCCTCTGCCCTTACATGTTCCACACTGTGCTGCAGTGCTCTCCTAGGTATGTAATTCCCTGCACAGGATTCCTTAATCCCTATGTGACATTTCTGTTCTGATGCTGTATTGAACATGACAGTACCAGGACTTGTCACACTCAGGAGCTCCATCTGAATGACTGGCACTAGTTCAAGTCCTGGACTAAAGTCTTCTCTATGCTACAGGGACCTGGTCATGAGCAGAAAGCTGCTGAAGGACTTCATTGGGCTGCTGAGAAGCCTCTCCACCCATGGCAGAGGCAAGATCTCATAAAGGGAGAAGCTGGTTCCACTGGGCTCTAGCTAGCCAATGCTCCTATTCATTTTCTCTGTCTGGCTGCAGCTCTCACTGCAGGAACAGGAGGTTTCAGCTGAGGAGCAGGACATGCAGCACTCCTGGTTTGAGGCACTGCTGCTTGGCAGCTGATTTGTGATGCACACACAGCTGTGGGTTACATTTCTTCTTCCCAGTGCACTATGGAGATGTACAGAGAGCTCAAAAAAATCAAGTAAGTAACAAAGTTCCTACCCAAAAGGGCTCTCTCTTCCCCCTCTCCAGAGCCTTCCCAACAAACTTTTATCCTGTACCACAGGCTAGTGGTGACATGTTTGAACTTCTGCAGTCATTTGATGTAAAATGTTGTAAATTCTTCTGGAGAACACTAAAGGCTTTTGTTCTCTTGACCTGTGCCGTGGGGATGCCAGGTCTGGCAAAGACTGACCTTCCTGTGCTCTCCAAACTCTACCATATCACACCAGGCTGCCCAGCCAGGGGAAAGGTAGGGATGGCTGTTAATCATTAAACAGAGCCTTTTTCCATAGGGAATGAAAGGAAATGCTATGCAGTGATAGGAGTCCAAGCCCACCCTTCCCAAGGAAACACTGCCTGCTGATTACAGCTCTGTCATACACTTCTGTGGAGATCTTTGGAGAACTACAGTTTTACAGGAAGGCAAAGGGTTCTGCTGATGTTCCAAGCAAGCAGCACTGAACTGTCACAACAGAGGAACACAAGCTTTGACAGGGAGATATTACAGCTCCCCAATCCTCCTGTATTTAAGATATCAGGCAAAAGCCACCTGGTTTTGCCAGCATCCTTTTTTTCTCTTATCTATCTGTTGCTAAGCTGTATTCAGTCTATACTTGATTTAGGACCTATTCAGTCAGAAAACACAAGGGACTCAACAATACTGAGCAGCCCTGAACAGTGTCTTCCAATCTAAACACCAGACCATGCTGTTCTGCTATCTGTGGTGATCCTGTGCTATGTTTTGAACCACAGAGCAGATAAACCAAGGCCAGTTTCCCCTGTTTTACCACAGGGGAAAAAAAATAATCCACCATCAAAATCCCCAGTAGGTTGCTGCACATGGACCAGGGATCCTTCCAGTCTGGAGGTTTGCTAGTTAAATGCACAAGTGCATCAGGAAGCATAAGTGCTTTTCCCAAAGGATCCTTCTGGGTTGGGGGAGATAGACCTGTGCTGTCCTGGGGGAGTGCAGGGAATTTGAGCTTTCTCTAAAGAAACAGCACCTCTTTTCTTCAGCAAACAGAACCATCCTGAGAGGATCTTCTCCCTGTGGCAAGATGGACATTACATCACTACAGAAAAGGGCCTGGTGACCTAAAACACTTACTACATATTAAAGATAACTGCCACTGTGGTTGCTACTACAACAGCATGTTACCACTACATCAACACACTACTACTACATAAACTAGTGTGCAAAGTGTTAAGTCTGAATTCTGCAAGTCACATATGCACAATGCTTATGAGTTTTAGCCAACACTGCCCATTTCTGTCAGCTTTCTGGATCTACAGTATGACAGTATGTAAGGGGTTGGAAGGGACCTAGAAAGATCATCTAGTGCAACCCCCCTGCCAGAGCAGGATCACCTAGACCAGCTCACACAGCAATGTGTCCAGGCAGCTCTGCAATGGCTCCAGACAAGGAGACTCCACAGGCTCCTGGGCAGCCTGGGCCAGTGCTCTGGCACCTGCACTGGAAAGAAGTTCCTTCTCGTGATAATACTAAACCTCCTGTGGTCCAACTTGCTCCCATTCCCTCTTGTCCTACCATTGGATGCCATGGAGCAGAGCCTGGCTCTCTCCTCCTCACACTCACCCTTCACATATTTCTAAGCATTGCTGAGGTCTCCTCTCAGTCTCCTCTTGTCCAGGCTGAAGAGACCCAGCTCTCTCAGCCTGTCCTCCCAGGGCAGATGCTCCACTCCTTTCAGGATCTTGCTGGCCCTGTGCTGGACTCTCTCCAGCAGCTCCCTATCCTTCTGGAGCTGAGGGGCCCACAACTGGACACAGCATTCCAGGGGAGGCCTCCCCAGGGCACAGGAGAGGGGAGAAGAACCTCTCTGGCTCTGCTGGCCACACTCCTCTTAATGCATCCTAGGATGCCATTGGCCTCTTGGCCACAAGGACACATTGCTGCCTCATGGGCATCTTCCTATCCACCAGGACTCCCAGATCTTTTTCCCCAGGGCTGTTCTCCAACAGATCAGTTCCCAGATCCCCTGGTAGCAGCTGCCCAGCTGTGGCCCAGAGTCCCTGCACACACAGTGCAGAGCTGCCATAGGTGGGAGCAGTGAGCCTCCCCTGTACTGAACACCCTGGCCAGTGGCTAGGTAGCTGCAGGCTGCAAGCACTGGAAGGTGCTGACTACCAAGTTGTGCTAAAGCCTGCAGAGAAGAAAGAGATGCAGTTTGCTCTGTGTGTGCACGTGCCTGAACACACGGCCATAGTGCTGATGGCAGCTGGAGCTCACACCCAGCAAGCCTCAAGGCTGAGTTCAAAGGGGAGGTAGAAAGCAGTGCAAGGCCTTCAAGAGACAGCATGTTACAATGCAAATGCCTGGTACAAAGATTTTGTGCAAGATAGACAGAAACTAAGCCTGGGTCAGATTCTGAGTAGTTTCAGTGGGGAGGAGAAAGGAAGAGCAGCTTAGAAAACATCAAAACAACTTTTTGTTATGACCAACATTTAAGGTAATGTTATTTAAACCAAAGTTTCTAACAAGCAAAACAAGATGTATCTTTTATCTTGGAACTGACAGCTTCTGGAAAGTTGTCAGTTCCAAGTGCAGTAGGAAAGTCAACACTGTGTACTGGTGCTGGGCAGGCCTAGGGGAGCAGGAAACTGAAGTGGAAATCACAAGTCCAGTGCAAAACAAAGGAAAGGTGAAATAAAACAGAGTTGGGTCCATCCTGCACTGAGCTCACTAAAAGACAACAAAAAAGCTTCTTTAGCAGCAACAAGGATGAGACACCCCTTGCATTTACACACATAGACTTTAAACAAAAGCTTGTACTTGACTAAGCTCTCTGGTATCAACACCAAAACAACTGCAATTTGCTTTGTGGAGTCTTGAGAGTAACTTTAAGATGCAAACCAATGATATCAGGGAATTGCTTATCTTCTTCTAAGCTATGATGTACTGCTATGACACTGTTCTCTTTAACAACTGTATTCACCTATTTCTGCAGCCAGTTGCTCATCTCTGTTCTCATGACAACTGATGTTGCTGGTTAGTTGGAGAGAGGTATCACCTCATTTCTTAACAGCTGTTTGGTCCTGGATGCCTCAGACTGAACCAATTGCTCTCTGCTACCTGGAGCCAGCAGTGTCCAAAGGATCACACACTAACCTAGATCTCAGCAGAGCTCAGGTTTAGTTTTCACTGTTCCAGTGACCTGCAGCAACTTAAACCATTGCTTCTGTACCATTATTTTCTTCTCTTGAGTGAGGTTGTGATATAGATCATCACATGCTTAAAGAGGTTTCAAACCTTCAGACACCAAGCACTGCCAGTGAACTGCTACTGTTTTACTATGCAGCTGGCAGCAGCCTGTGCTGCAGGAGAAAGGGTAAATCTATTTCCCATCCAGCTTTTATATTCACCACAACCTGCCATCATCCAGATGCACAATTCATTACAGATCATCCTGCTTTATGTGGCTGTGGAAAAAACAACAACAAACAACAACCCACTCTTGCTGATTAAACATGCAATTCAAATACATCTTCTGGAGTGCAGGAGACAACTCCTAGCACTTTTTCTATGCTGAAATGCAATCTGTGCCACTCAGAGCAGAACAATGCTGGATTTCTTCATGCTTTGCTTGAATTGTTCACACATAAAGCAGAAGCAGAACCCATTTTCACAGAGAAGTTCTCTTCTGACACACTCAGTATGTTAACAGAGTATACAAATCTGCTTCAAAGCTAATGGACTTTTTTTTTCTGCCAGTAAACACACTTCTTCCTATCTGCACACTCTTGCTCTCTTTCCACTTCAATAGCAATAGTATTTGGTAAAGCTCTCCAAACTGGAGCCACTGCAGAAAGACTGTATTTACCAATGTTTGGGTAGGAACTAATAAGAGACCTGCTTGTGTCTGTTCCTCCAATTAAAACAAAATTAACAAAATAAAAAAGAGTCAGGTCAATATTTATGCACCCACTGGTAAAATAAATCCCCTCCTCCCCAGAGAAGAGGGAAATAAAGTGAAGAGATTGAAATAGGATTTCACAAAAGGGGATTTTGTTTGTTTGCTTATTTGTGGGATTGGGTTTTTTATGTTATTATAATTCAAATGGAATTGTACTGTACAGAATGGATCAAACCAGCCTGAGCTTTTATTAAGGACAAAAAGCTCAGGAGTCCTTAAATGCTGCTGGACTCACCACTGGATCTGCTGGACACAAGGCTCAGCTATGTCAGGGCTGGGCCATTTCCATTCCCATTGAACATGCTTCTGGGATGCACTTGGCTCAGCCTGGATGAGGCTGGACTTGCAGAGTGAGCAGCAGTTAATGTTAGATACATACATTATTAACAATTTAATCAGCATTGTTCTAGGTCTCCCAGCATGGAGCTCCTGTCCAAAGCCTGTCAGGGGCAACAGAAATACTCATATTGACTTCTCAGACCTCAAGAACATCTTTGGTCTCACCAAGACTCCTTCCTTGTATGGCTAACTCCAGATCCTTTGAAAAGGAAAGATCCACTGGTAACAGATTTACAGTATGACAGNAGGATGCCATTGGCCTCTTGGCCACAAGGGCACATTGCTGGCTCAGATTTGCTCCTTTCTCCTGGGACAAACTGCTCATCTTCTCCCTCCACCCACATTAAGGCTTTTGGGATAATCTGTTCAGTGTGATTCCCAAATCCCTTTACTGAAGCAATAATCAGAGCATCAGGGACACTGATCCCATCAACATGGCTGTTGAAGGTGGTTTCCCCCCTGCCAAAAGCAAAGCCCCTGTACTACACACCTGGACCAAGTCCCACTCAGCTCTGCAAAGCTTGAATTTCCAGTGTGAGCTACCCCACGGCAGCCACGCAGAGCATTGTGTGTGCAGCAGGATTGGCCTCTCCTGACAGATCCTGACTGACTGCAGCTGGGCATCTCCCATTCACCTAGACACCTGGAAGCAGAGCTGGACAGACCTGCAAGCAAAAAGCAATACACAAATGCTGCCAACACCCAAGAGCACCCACTCGAGAAGAAATGAGTGGATGTTAGTGAAAATGCTGCATTCCCACTGCTTCAGTTAGAGCAATGGGACTGCAATGAATTTCTGTATGTTCAGCTGAAACTGATACTTGTGGAATAGCACAGAGAATTTGGCCCTTAGACATTTTAGAGATGTAGCCAAGAGGGTAAATGCTTCTTTGCAGCATCCAGTGGCATCACTATAGAGGAACCATTATACAGACCAAATCAGGACATTTTTAAGCCTGCTTCCCATTTCCCATTCCATCAAAGTCTGTGGGATCAAAGAAGAGCCTTGTCACTGATGAGGGTTAGCTGAGGGTCAAGTTCTATACTCCAAAAACCAAGGAAGAAATACTGTTTACTCTCCAGCTTCTCAGAAAACAGTCTCTTCATATGGAACATCTCATTTGTGTGTCATCAGCAAATTTTCCACTGGCAAACTTGCCATGTTTCAGTTTTTGCTTCAAATATAAATGAAATTTATGCTTTATCAGTGTCATCTTGCCTCACAGCCAGCCTGAACACTTTCTTCTCTTACACTATTTTTCTCTGGTATTTCTTTAATTTTGAGCTAACATTATTTCTTGTTTAGATTGAAAAGGGCAACTTTTAATCTCATTTCATTGCTTAGTGTATCTTGAGAAGTTCTTCTCTGAGGAGCTCTGTCTGTGGCTCTTTTCCCATCAAACCCCACACTTGGCACACAAGCCAGACCAAAACTCAGTGCAAGGCTTGCACTGATCAGCAGAATGGAAGAAATGAGACTACTTAACAATTTACATCTTCAAAGTCTTGAATAAGCAACACTGCTTTGTTAATATGCTTGTTGGTAGCTATGCCCCAGGCAGGGAGCAGGAACAGCACCAGTGCTCTAGTGCACTTGACAGCCTCACCAGCAAATGGCTAACACTGCCTCAGTCTTTAATTGATGTGGATAACTCTCACTTTTGCTTTCCTCTAAATAACACAGAGAAAACACCCAAATCAGCCATCCCCATCAAACACATGAGGAATATCTCCTTAGGACAAAAACCACTTTGATGCCCCTAATGTGCCTTTCATCATAGCATCCTAAAAGCACTTTGCAATTACTAATGGGATCCCTAACTCATCACCTAACCACCCACGTGGGTTTCCCTGGATGTACAGAGATCCCTAGATATGTAAAGGTAAGCCATGCCTGCTCACTTCCATGTTCCCAACCACCTCTGGGAGCTGTGCTCATCACCCCACTTCAGTAAAGAAAAGCAGACCACTAGTAACATGGCTCAGCCCCACCCCAGGGAATAGAAGGACAAGGAAAACCCAGGAATCATTCCCTCTGTGCCACAAGCCCCAGAGCCTCCCCCCTTGGCACCATTGCAAATCACTCCTCTCCTATGTACCTAATCAAAAGAACCTTGTGGAGAAAATAAAGTTGCTCTGTGCTCTTCACCTCCTTACCCTGAGCTGGTTTTGCCTATTTTCTGACATGTCATTAATAAACAACAGGAACAAACTCGTTTTTGGGTAAAACTTTCCCCAAAGTCATTGCAAGATAGCAAGAAGTGCCAAGCTTACATTTTCCTCCTCCTTTAAATGGGAAAATAACAATGAATTAAAACTTTTTGTAAAAGGTACTGATCAGCATTTTATTTTATAGCTTGCTTTTTAATTTATTTTTTTTAGTCCAGCCAAGACCACCCTTGGCTCCCAGCAACACTGAGAGGGAATCATGCTGGAAATTATAGAGTCCAGAGTTTGCAAGAGAACCACAAAAGCTTAATTATAGTTATTGACATACCAAACACCCACTGAAGGCTTAATATTCCCTTAGCCAGGAATAACCACACCAAGTGAAGGTAACAAACTGGCATCAAACAGCCTCAACTAGGGACAGCTAACTAATGCACCAGGGCATGAAGGAACACCTTGCTCACCTCCAGTCACAACCTGGAGGAGACAGCAGCAGGGGCAGCTCTTACTGGCATCCCACCAGTAGTATTGACCTGGTTTGTTTTGGGGGTTTTATCCCCCCAGAGAAAGGTTGCACAAGTTCCCTTTTCCAGATGCTTTTCTCCCAGAAAAGGCCTGAAAGAGCTCCTGTCTCTGCTGGGAGTTTCCACAGTCATGTTGTGCACCACTAATGCACAGTGCATCCCAGGCTGCCTGTGCACACTTCATCCTCCTGGTACCACAGCAGACACATTGGAAGGAAGCAGCCTTCAGCTGCAGGAAGGCTTTGCAGATAGAGGTGTCACACTCCTGGGAAGGAGCAAAGGTCTGGACTGGTCTACCCCAGCCCAGCCCTGTTTGCTTTTTGGCTGTGCTGGCAGATCCTGAAGGAATAGTGCTTGTGCCAGGCAGACTCCACAGCCACCAACAGCTGCAGTCACATCAAAGACAGTGTGTCTAAAGCCATGCTAAAAGGGTTAGAGAAGGTGAAATATAGGCTGGGGTGTTCCCAGGGAGCCCAAGGAGGCTGCTGAGCATCAGTCCCTCTGGAAGGATCCTGGGCTGAGAGCATTGCCACGTGGCACAGCCTGAGTCCCAGAGCTATGGGTGATTTATGGCCTGTCCTGGTGCACTGCTCACACAGAGCCCCTCAGACTGTGAGCATGACCTTGTGACAGCCTTGGGAGGGCAGACAGGAGCCCAATGAATCAGGGGGATGAGGTGGAGACAGCAGCAAGGACTTGATCATTGTCACAGGCAAAGACTGATAAGAGTGCTGGGGAGACAAAGCACAGCTACCAGAAACAACCTAACCAACATCTTTCATTTTCATTTCAGTCCCCAGTTTTGTACCCACAGATCACAAGATGCATTTTTGATAGGATAGGGAAGGCTGATCAACCTGAGCTGGATTTGCCCCAAGGCACTGCATGCCTATCACCTTCCACCACAGTCAGGGACCATGGTTGGGCAGCAGTTCCCAACTCTCTTCATAAACAACAGGCTGGACCACAAAGCCCTCATTTAGACTGGAGCGGGTGTATTCATGCAAAAACCCACAAGGAAGCTTTGGGGACTTGTAGGAGTATCCAGCTGACCACAGGAGCACACAAGTCATCCTCACACCCAGCACCTTGCACCTCTCCCATGGGCCATTAAAGACCATGTACAAAAACACCAAGGGCTGGATGCTCTCCAGCACAGGCTTGTGGTGCCTGAGGACCATAGCGATGGGGGAAGCAAGTTGAGGCAGGCCAAGATCAGCTTGGGAGCTTCCAGCCCCCAGGAAGACCCCACACTTGCATTTTTTCCTTCCCCAGCAAAGGACATTGTCTTTGCTTTGTGCACTGTACAGCATGGATGGTGCCTACACAGCTCCAGCAGCAGTCCCCTCCCAACAGCCTCTGGGTTTTCCACACCCTATCTGTTTTATGGTGTTCATGTGACAGGCTTTGATGGGAACTGTTCCCTAGCCAATGCACAGGGTAGACAAAAAGCTTTTGTAAGAAGGGGGAGGTTGGAATTAACCCTTTTCTGCAGTGAACTTCATGGCATATGCATCCAGGAACTTTGTCACTTGAGAGCATGGCCAAGTGCCCACTCTGTCCCCTCACTGTCTGAGTCACAGGTGACACCTGCAACCCCAAGCACAAGCAAAGGGTTGCAGAAAAGAAAGGACATAGCAAGTGCTGGGCAAAGCAGAGACCTTCCCAGGAGAAGTGTGGTATCAACACCTTAATATGTGGTAACAGCAATGCTTGGAACTCCTTTATGAGAGTCATCAACAAAATCTCCTTAAATCTGGAAAAAGTAAATAGAATTAAAGGCTAAAACTGAATGGACTGTTTATTGAAAACAGCAGTATTCTACTTATTTATTTCTCATCTCCTGTGCACCAGCTTTAGTCTACTGAATAGCTACAGAATTCACTGGCATTATTCCTAATTTTACAATGATTTGGGAGAAAAGGGGACAAAGGCAAGCAAACAAAGCTAATTGCCTTCAGTGTTTTGTTTATCTGGTTTTTGTTCAGCCAAACAAAGGGGACGTTCAGGTCCAAGCTGACTGTGGAGCCACAGAACTCTTTTGCCTGGCTGATCTGTTTGAAAACAGTTTGCAGTTTTGGCATCCAGCATCTTCAGCAGCTACCACCAGCACGTACTTTCTTATCTCTATCTGGTCACTATAGAAACTTTGGTGACTTCAGCCACTATTACTACAGATTAATCAACTTTGCAAAGCCCCTCCAAAAAAGCAGGAAGTTCTCTAAGAGCCAATCCCTTGGTCATAAAAAAGAACAAAGCCAGGAGGAGATTAATCACTGGATGCTATTTCCAATGCAAGAGTCCAAGCAAGAAAAGTCCCAATTTTCATAACAAAGCTATGTGTTCTAACCCATCCACACCAACATGCTTTTGTTCTTTGTGCCAGAGAACACCACGCTGAGCAGAAATGTAAATAACATGGCATGGTCCTCAGGGAGAACACGCTGCTGGCAACAGGGAGTGGAATATGGACTACACAAACCACAACCAACCAGTTTAGCCAGCTTTGGTTGCCTTTCCCCCTCATCACCCAGCATCTGAGATTTCCCAGTGGGGCAGCAGGATTTCCAGGCATCAAGCAGAGGAGCAAAGCAAGGAAGAGGGAGTTTGGGAGGACAAATCTAACCTGCTGTCACCTCTAGTCAGATGTGCCAAAGGTGCCAAGANACAGAAGATCCCAAGTGATTTTCAGACTGTGCCTGAAGTCCCCAAGATAGATTCTAGCAAAACAAGACCTGCAGATGTTAAGTAATCTGGTGAGAAACAGTCATGGCTATCTCCACATGTCTGATGAGAAGAATGCAAGTCTGTCTCAGGGCTGCAAGACTTCCAGCAGCCACCCAGGAGAAAAGCAAGTCTTTAGTGTGTTAGCTGTCCTAAAGTGCCAAAGGCAGCAGAGCAGCTGCATGCAGTGCTGTGGGAAGGCAGCCTACAGGGGATGCTGCTGCTGCTGCAAAGGGTCAGCAGTTTGGCTTAGCCCTTGCATCTGCTCAAGTAGGAAGCAGTGGTTGCAGGGAAGGTGTTAAGGATAAAAAGTGCTCTGCTACTAACTCTTAGAAGCATGCAATGCTAGAGTTCTCCTAAGACCCTGGGACTGCGAATATCCTATTCTCATTCCGAGAGAACAAACCCAACGTGTTGATAGTAGTTCATATTTCCAGAAAGAGAAATGAAAAAGTCAGGTTTGAAAAGACAACTGCTAAACAAAGTTGCAAGCCAAAGGGCAGAGAGCAGCAGCCTCAAATCTATCATCTTTATTATGACATTGTGAGCATGACCTTGGACCATCTGGAAGTTGGCATTGCCAAGTATCTCCCCACCAGACACCAGCACAAAGCTTTCCTACTCCCAGCAGAAAGAGCAGTTGGGAGCCTCAGGGAAGCCTCTCTGGTACCTAGCTGGAGCAGCCAGGACAGGCTGGTAGTGCATGTGCTGCCCATCCCTCACCACTGACAGGAGCTCATGGAGCCCCTGCTCAGTCACTAACCCATATCCTGATGCCACCTGCTCCCATTCTGGGACACAAAGCCAAGCCTGAACACTGGTGTGCAGCTCAGGGACTGGGCTGGAGTTCCAGCACACTTTCCAAGCCTTGCTGTGCCCACTGGCCTGAACACCTTTCTCAAATAAGCTTTTACAGGAAGGGTTTAATGCCACAAGTCACAAAGCTTGGAAGTTTGGGAATAATTCTTAAAGTTAGATTCCTGAATGCTTTAATGTTTCCAGAGTACAATAGGCTTCTCTGTGGCACTAACTGGAGGATGGACTTGGATGAGCCTCTTACAGTGCCCTGGACAGACAACCAGCTCAGGGCTTGTTGCTCAGTAACCATAGCTGTTAGAGTGCCCACTCTGCAAGAATTTGCCATTAATCCTTCCAGCTCTGCTACAATAAACCAACTCTTTTGTTTATATTATTATTTTCTATTTACACAGTCCTTTTTCAGTGGTGACCCACACAGAGCAAAGAAAGGTAAGAAACAGGAAGCCAATGCAAACACTTTGGGAGGGACCCTTTGAAAATCAGACAGGTTTCAAAGGTCTCTCTTTGGAATGTCCTTCACTCTCTTCCACCAGGGAGGGAGCACAGAAGAACTAGGTCATGAAAGCTGGGGAAAAGTCAAACAAGGAAATCTCAGCTGAAACTCCTGAAGTTAGTATGTCAGGATCCTGTTCCAAAGAGGAGAATTTCTGCTAAGCTTGACTGAAATGTGAACAAGATTGGCTTTAAATAAACTAAGGGGGTGGAACACATTAATGTCCTGCCCAGATTGCTTGTAAGCATCAAGGAAAATGAGAAAGAAAAATTTCTTGCAAGGCTTTGGATAACTAAACCTCCATTTTACATGGGGATGAAAGCCAGGATGTGAAAGGAGAGCAGCAGCCCACTCTAAAGTCATGCTGGACACAGACCTGCATTTGACAAAGGGCTTTTGGGTCTTTTGTTATTAGTAAGGCTCTTAAAAAAGCAGCATTTGTTAACATAAGGGAAATAAAGCTCTTAATCTCAGTTTGTAAACACAGATGGAGCCTGACACGCTAACACCAAAGGGGCTGAGAATGACTAGTTCAAGGTGCTTCCACTTTTGTAACCCTGCTTGTGATCCCAGAAAAAAAGCCATAGTTTCAGTTTAATTTTCCAAAAGCAGTCCACATCCACACCCAGAAATTCTTCTCTAGATAGGAAAGGGTTTCCTACTCCCCCCCAAATATTCATTTGATATCCTGACACTTGCCCAACTTATATTCATCATCACCTTTTCTTCTGATTATAAGACCTTGATTGACAAACACCCAGCATCATTTTAACAATTCTTAATTATCTGGGATGCCTCATTTTTTCTCCCACATGCAATAGGCACAAAAACTTAGTGCTTAGGCACAAGCTAAGAGGACTGTCACTTCCAGGATTGTTGCCAGCATGCTGCTCTGTTCCCTCCTTACAAATTACCCCAAACTGGATGCTCCTCTGATTTGACTGGAGTGGTGTGAAGACATCAACTACCCTGATAAATGCCTTGGCTGGTTTGGAAGATCCCTGCTCCCTCCTGGCTTTCTGCCCTCCCTTTAGCCACCAGACAAACAGGCTCTGAAACCAAAGAGATTTCACACAAAGCAGCAAATTCAGCTCAATTTTCCACATTCTGTGCTTTGAGCTGCCAGCCTGTGGAGCTAGCACAGGACCTCACATGCTGGACACGCTGCTTCTCCCAGGCTGTCTGATCCTTGCCCTCACAAACCCAGCGTGAAGGTAAAACTAACAGCATTTCACACTGCTTGGTTTTGGGACTGTCCTGGCACATCAGGCCACATTCTGAAGTGGCTCTTTATCAGCTCAAACCAGGGTTTTACCTCAGAATATCTGCTGCTCTCCCTGCATTCACCCTGACATGACCCAGGTGTTTCCTCAGTACAAGGCTTTGGCAGTTGCAGCATCTGCAAGTTTCTTCCTGGTTAGAGCATCCCAGAACAAGCTCTGGCAAGGATTTACTTGACTTCAGAGATTGTACCGGATGGCAAGAGACATTCACAATGGATTTGAGAGGCTCAAAATAGAATTTCCACTTCTTCCTGGCCTTGAAATAACTGTGGTTGCCATAACACAACCTTCTTCCTCACTTCTGTATCATTGTGTTAACTTTTTCTATTACACACACCTTTTGACCATATCCTTTGAACTGGAAAAAATAATATATATATTTAACATCCTCTTATGCCATCTACATCAACAGAAATTATTAGGTTCCTTAAGACATATACTTTGCTGTATCCACACATAAGCCTGGTCACATCCAACCTCCTCCTATTATTTGCCATGTTACAGAAACTCCAGGCACCTGAGTGGAGCCCTCACTGTGCTCAAGCTGGACAAGTGCAAAGAAAACATTTCCAGCACTGAAGAGTCCACAGCTGAGATTTTTAAGAAAAGAGGAAAAAAAAAAAGAGAGACCTGAGGGGACATTAATCCCAGATCACATAAGCCACAAATTTCACATCCATCCTTACTTCTGGACAAAGCAAACTTAGAAACAACCTAAGGCTTGGACAAACTGAACAAGCCCTGCCCCAGCATATTTTCTTTTTAGTGCAGTGAGCTGAAGCACAGACAAATTATAACTTTCTCAGGCTGCTCAAGAGTATCATATCAGGGTGATAATTCCCAGTTTTAACATCATTAGGCTGCATGCATGCAAGCCTGGCAAGCTCCACACACATCAGCCATGTGCTGAAGATAATGAGCTACCACAAATTTGCCAATTTATTTTTGGAAAGTGTCTGATAGGAGCTGATAGTCCTAGATTTGACCCACTCTCCCAGAGAAAACCTTATTCACAGTAGCCAGAATATTTAAAGGACACCACCACCACCACTAAAAAGGCACTAGAATATAAACCTAGAATTCATTCTATCAGCACAAAAATCAAAGCTGCTGTGGACAGGAGAGGAAGCAGCTCTGGTGCTGTGGACAGCAAGGAGACCACAAAGCTGCAGATATTAACTGCACCTTCCTGCAGAGCTTGTGACAAGGCTTTTGGCTTCACCACAGGTTCATTTACTGGGGAGACAAACATGGAGTTCATCTAGGCTTCCTTGCCCATTACACATTCCTCCCTCCCTGTTCCAAATTAATGAGAGTTTCTGCTCACTCAGCAGGAATTAGATTGGTCTGCTTTAAAAAATGGGCAATTAGGAATCTCTGCTTTTGCTGGGCTTCTTGTGTGCCAGGTGACAACAATAGTGAGAGAGCAGAGAGGTAGGGTTGGGGGTTAGAATCCTAGAATGGGCAGGTTGGAAGGGACCCTAAAGATCATCTAGTTCCAACCTCCCCACACTGAGCAGGGATGCCAATCACTAGCCCAGGTCACCCAGGGCTGCATCCAGCCTGGCCTTGAACACTGCCAGGGATGGAGCATCCACAACCTCTCTGGGCAACCTGTGCCAGTGCCTAACCACTCTCTGGGGAAAGAACTTCCTTCTAATCTCCAATCTAAATTTCCCCTCCTTCAGTTTATATCCATTCCCCCTTGTGCTATCACAGTCTGACCTCCTAGAGGAGTCTCCAGGCTTCCACCTTCTGCAGCTAACAATGTTCTCAGTGGCAGGTGCCAGGATTTCTTCCCTACACACCACTTTCTCTCCTTTCATTCACCTTGTGGTGCAAACACTCCTCAGCAGCAGAGCAGCAGCCTCTTGCTGTCTATTCCCTGGGGGAAGAGCAGGGGGATGCTAAAACCACCATCTCAAGGCTCCTGTCCCTGCTCCTGCTCCCTGACCCTGGGATAAGCTGCAGAAGCCTATCTGTTTGCTCAGGCTTTTTCTGATCAAAGTAGGAAAAGCTCTTTCCACTCTTGGAGCAAGGGAGGAAAGAACAACTAGTGCAGCTGGCACTGCTCACCAATTCAGTTTAACTTCTGCATGTGGTGTTCCTAAAGCTGCAGTTGTGAGGACACAGATGTGTAACACCTCTGGAGGGACCTGCCAATGGAGGTGTGGAAGCAGCACAGTCCTGAGAGAGGAGAAAGGGCAAGACAGCCAGGATCTCCATCCAACTGTCTATTTTAGAGACACAGAACACTATATTTTAGAGACACAGAACACTATATTTTAGAGACACAGAACACTATATTTCTCACTGAAGGACAAAAGGAGATAAAGGTGTTTAGCAATTTTGAGAGATAATCAGCAGCTTTGCACATAAACAGAAAAATTAAAGCAATAACTCAATCCACAGGAAGCAGCAGCTTGCTTATGGGTATTTCAAAGACTTTCATGATTCCAAAAGCTATGCAATTCTAGGTTGCTACATAAACACCATAAGAAAATCACTAGAAAGCTTCACTTTTATCCCAGTTTCTTTAAATTCCCAAAATAAGAACCTGTCTTTAATTATGAAGGACTGTCTCCTCTTAGTGCTGAACTTGGCATGAACTAAAAAGCTTTCAAACATTGGAAGAAAAAAAATTAAGCAAAATGCCTACGAGGATTATTTTAATGGTCCTACCTTAATATTTCATTATTTCAGCAGACTTTGATTAAGCCTCCAGACAAAGGGAAGCATCTTAGGATTCCTCCTCTACTCCCTATGAGAAGGAACTGGAAGTTTTCTCACCTTGGCAAGACCTGAGTTCTGACTCCTCTGCCTTGCCTCCCACTATCAGCCACCCCCAGAGAAGCAGACACAGCTGCTGGGGGACAAGAGGAGACCCTGCAGGACATCAAGGCTCTCAAGTCTTGATGGATCATTAAAGCTTTAGCCATGGGTGCCCCCTTGTGACTTGCTGAGTAATTAAGCACAAAGAGTGAAGGATAATACAGAATTAGAAAGTCGTTTTGGTTGGGAAAGACCTTTAAGATCATCGAGTCCAGCCGTTAATCTACCAGTCACCACTAAACCATGTCCCTCAGCATCACATCTGCATGGCCTTTCAATCCCTCCAGGGATGGTGACTCCACCACTGCCCTGGACAGCTTGTTACTTGGGAAAAGAGAGCTCTGCATGTTTCCATCTGCAGACATGCTCTCCTCATCCTTCCTGTATTTCAAGAGTCACCTCACCACCATCAGCCCTTGGGCAGGGCACTGCAGCATGGGAAGCAGCCCACATTCCCTTCTGCAGCCCTGTGGGTTAACATTCCCTATCTCAGCTGCTATGTAACCCACCTGGAATAGGAGATATCTGCCTTTCCTGGCCACCAGCCCAGTACCATGGTCCACCAAGTCTTAACCAAGCATCTCTGCTATTAGACAGACCAAAACCTTCCTCTCTGGCTTGTCTCTATGAAAGGAGAATCTGAACATCCTCAGATGTTAGGTTCATTTCTAGCAGAGGAATTGAAGTCACCTTTGCTTGACCTCCCCCCTCAGGCAAGCCAAGAGCTGGAGCATAATTGGCAGTGCTGAAGGATGGGGCTGGTGAGCCCACAGCCACCATGGGCTGAGCCTGATAGTGGCACTGGCACAGCTCTTCAAACCAGGTTTTGTCACATGTCCACCCTAGTGTAATGCCACCCAAATCCAGCAAGGCCCAACAGCATTCACAGCCAACACAGGATGCTGTTGTTCTGAAGACAGGTCATGTTCAAAGCAGTACTAGTAGATATTGGGCTGAGGCCTTGCCTCAAGGGGTGAGCACTGTGGAGGGCTACTGGTGGAAGTGGCACCAGCCTCCCACCATGAAGTACCTTAGCTTCACCACTCCATTTCCCTGCCATCCCCTCACTCCGTGATCTAGTTGAAGATGTCCCTGCACACTGCAGAGGGGTTGGACCAGATGACCTTTAAAGGTCCCCCTCCAACCCAAATCAGCCTAGGATTCCTTTGCTCTGCCCAAGGCTGGGATCACAGCCATGCCTATCAGCTGGTTAGCTGACCCTCCTGCTTAATCCCCCCCCAGGCAAGTAATGATGTCTCCAAGAAGCAACCCACATGTTTCTAGCCACAAAGCTCCACTCCTAAGGTAGCACAGAAGGGACGTGACACTGTGAGGCATCTCTCCAACTGAGACAGCAGCCTGCCAAATGCTTCTCTGTGGCTATGTTTCCCAAACTTCAGCTTCCCTCCCCAAACTCATCCATTTACTTTGTTTTCCCCCATTATCTCTCTCTTCAGAGGGCAAGTCGAGCAGTCAGCCGCAACGCGATGGATGTGACGCGTCTGGGGGAAGATGAGCCACGTCCATCCTCAGCCTGTCAGGGGACTGCACAAAGGCTGTGCTGAATGTCTGCCTTTCTCACAGCAGCATCATTCAAGGTCTCCAGCATTTTGGCACGACTAAAGATGGATTTTTCCGTTTCCACTACTTGGCAGCTCATTGCCTAGGGTTATTTGTCTCTATTCTGATATTCCTGCTGCAGAAGGGCCAGTAGGAGCACTCCTAATTTGCTCTGCTTTGAGTAGCACAGCAGAAAGAGGCAGAGTCAAACGTGCCTCTAAATCCAACAACAGCCACTTCAGTGCTGAGCCTCAATCAGTACTTTAATGGGCCTAATTTTCTAGCTTTTGATCAAAATGGCTTTAGAGGAGTACATCTTCAGATATTGCTGCTGGCCTCTGAAAATAAGAAGGAACAAGATAACCTTTGTGAGGCTTTGCTCCCTACAGTCTATAGCTGAGTCTACACAACCTGGTATATGAGAGCTGAGCAAAGCTGAATGTGAAGTGGCTCCCTAACAATGCAAACCATGCCTCTCCAACAGCTTATTATTATTTTGGGAAGGCATGGCAGTTCTTTCATCTTAGAAATCATGAATGGATATTTTGTCTCTGAAAGCTCTCCACAGTGGTGTGCAAATTCAGCTCTGGAAGTTAGAAGTCCAAACTGAGTTTAGCTTGAATTCCACAAGTTGTCTAGCTTTGGTAGTTCAATAAAGGCAACACTTCAGAATTGTATCAAATATATAAAACCACTTTAAATTCCCAAACCATTCCCCTGCTGTCTGAATCCCTCAGTTGAGACAAATCAGAAAAACAGCATTAGGAACTTTTAAGTTGCTTTCAGAATTTGTTCACTATTTAGCAAACAGGCTTCCTTTAAGTCATTGCTAGCAAAATTAGGGTTGCTTTAAGAGTAACTGACAAACATTATCTCTATTGAAAGCCAAGATTAAGATGTAATTAGTTCTCTCTCTCAAAGTTACTGCTCATGCACATGATTTTTAGTTGCTGTAGGACTTAGCAGAACTTTACCAGGTTTCAGTGCTTTGGTGCCAAAGGTGCAATGTAAAAGTGTTGGGAAACTAGTTTTGAGATCACATCTGCCAGCACTGCCATCCTACAGGAAAGTCTGCTTTCCATAAGCATTTGTTCAAGTAAAACTGTCTTAGTCGCATCAAACAAATGCAAAGCTGAAAAATTGCTTCAGAAACATGGAAGTGCCAATGGAAAAGATTTCCAGTGGTTTGCACCAGGTCTATATGCAGTCAGACTGTTCTTGTAGCCAACACTAGTGCTGACAACAGGCAATGCTCTGGGTGCTGTAAAGCCCCAAGTACTTCATAATGAGCCAAGACTTGCTGATTGCTTTTCAAAGTTTGTTGTTTCAGAAAAAAAAAATCTGAAATGAAGAGAGGCAAAATCTCAGTCTGCAAATGCTGGAGAACACTTCCTGGGTTTGCTTCAACTTTTCCTTTTCCAGCAGAAAAGTACTTCTAGCTGGGCAAGAGTCACAAATACCTCTGGTTGACCTAAACTGAACAACTTTGGCCAGTTCTGAAGTTACACATCTTCCAAGTCATTTTTCACAGTGCAGGTGGGGCTGCAGCAGGGAAGAAATGTCTGTGGTGAGGATATTTACTACTTATACACCAGACTCTAGGCCTGCGTTAGCAGGAAGATCATTTCCCTGTTGCTTTGGCTTCAAGTCAATTCCTGAGGCAAAGCTGATGCTTGAAGCCCAAGAAATGCTGTTGAGTTGAAAGGCCAGAAGTCATGTTTGTTTGCATCTCTCTCCTGTTTGGTGGGGACATCAAAGCCACTCAACAAGTCTACAACACAGGTTCCTCTTCCACAGAGCAAACAAATTCTGTTTCAGCCTTTGCTATTAGTCTCCAGAAGAGCAGTGTCAGCTCAGGAGACTTTGGTATCAAAGGGTGATGGGATTGTCCCCACACATTAGAACCATTAACAGTTAAGTATTTTGAAGCCATTTTGGAGATGCACACACAGATTTCTGGCCCTCATTAAAATTAATGAAAGGTTTGTATTCAAATGCCTATACTGCCTCAGAAACCTCAGTCATTATGGTTCAGAAGATGTCTCTGTCATGCAAAAACTCCCAGCATGATTTACAGAGTTGTACATGAGTGAGTTATATTTAAAGCCACAGTGATTATTGGAAAAAAAATAAAAAGGAAAGAGAAAGAAAAGGCTTCAGGACAGACTGATGGGATGGAGCAGAGTGTTGCAGGGGCTGCAGCATCAATAGACATGGCCATAAAAAGCCAAGAGACAGCAGCTGGACCAAGCACAGAAGCAGACAGACAGAGACAGCAGGGACCCTTCAGAGCTGAGTGCTCAGATTTGGCTTAAACCTTCTCAAAGCCAAGACAGAAATGAAAGACTAGCAACAGGAATAGCACAGCAAGTCCCTCTTCATCTGAGGGACATAAAGCACATCTCCAAAGTTTTCCATTAACCTTACATTTTAACCCACACAAACCCCATTCCTCTCCCCTAGATGATCACATTTTCATTTCTCTGACTCAGTTGCCAAAAGCTTCTACTTCACACCAAGCTGCTGCTTTCAGAGGCACTGCACAGTGGAATATGAGTGAAACAAATATTAAGCAGAGTCAGGCTCTAAAGATTGCCATTACCTAATCCTGTACCATTACACAAATTTGCTAGGAATATTCCAAGGTTTTGGGGAAAGGCTTACAAGAGCTCACAGTGTTCCTGCTGCCCACCACGAACACTGCCTTTATCCACTGTGGAACCACACTTGCACTCCTACATAGAAAAAAGAGGGAATTACTGAGAACCTCAGAAATGTTGAGGAAAGATGCCTTCAACCTCTGAAAAGAGTGGCTTATTATATTATTACAATTCCCTGGAAATTGCTACGTAGTCATCACTAGAGCATAAAATCTCATCAGAAGCCTCTGAAACATTCCTGCATACACATTACAGGAGGAGTTTAAAGCAGCCTCATATGCAGAGAGCTTCACAGAAAACCTATTATCCACCTACAGCACTAGAGCATTGCCCTGTCAACACAGAGCTTTTTGGAAGAGTATTTCAGGCACTCACTAAATGGATTTTTGATTAGCCATGTTGTTTAAAGTGACCACAAACTTTTATAGCAAACGTTGAGCTGCCAGGCAAAAGGGTCAGTCCCAAACTCAGCCCAGCTTCACATCATTCTTCCACTGATTCTGGGCTGAAGTTCAAGAGAACCTCTAGATGGGTTTAAGTTTAAAATTGGCAATCCTGTCTGATTTTATCAAAAGTCAATATGCTTGGCATATTGCTTGAAACCCCAGCTCTTGGAATCCTGTGCAAGAAATTAATTCAGCTTCTGCCTAAAAACCCCTAAACCTCTATTCCATGTAAATTCTGCAAACCTGAGACATGAGTTCTACAGAACTATACATGACATATCATTTAGGTCTCCTTAGTTTTGGGAAACCTATTTATGACTTTCTGAACATCTGGTATTAATAGTGTGTTTCTGGATTCATAACGTGAACATTTGCTTTCAAAACTGTGACTTGCTTACTTTGAAATTTTGGGCATATTAATTCAAAGAAATATGCAAAAGGAGAGAAAGGGAAATGAAACAGCAGCAAACATTCAAATGTCTTTTAAACCAGTATTAACTATTTCCTCTCTAAGACAAGCTACTGCAGGTATTCTGCTGTGTTTTTCTGCCCTACAAAAGCTATGGGTTAGTCAAGGTATTTGACTGACCTACAGCCTCTAGATTATGCTAAGTTGTGCAGGGCATAGAACAGGACTTGAGAGTATGTATGGCTAGGCTTCACGAACAAAGCTCCAGGGAGGGCTCCATCCATGCTCCTCCTCAGCGCCTTTTCCAAGCACGCTGATAAAAAGAGGATAGCAGATAGCACCCTCGAGCCTGCACTAGGGATTTTTTTAGGTGAGACACAGCATGCACAGAGCTGGACCCACCCTTTAGTCCTAAGGTTCATCTGCCAGGGCCTAGCAAGCTTGGATGCTGGCAGCCAAGTCCTTAGGACATAGGTTTTGTTAGAGTGTCCTTCTCTTAGCTGGAAGGCCTCACAGGGCTAAACGAGCTCCATCTGCCCGGGTTTGGAATCAGAGTTGTCCTTCTCCTAGGATGACTGCCAGAAGGCTAATGAGCTCATCCTACCCATGCAAGGATTCTAGGAACATGGGTATCACTCCCCACACTTTCCCGTGGGCAATGAGTTTAATGCTCCCTCTGCTGTGGGCACAGTTATGGCACCAGGGGCCACAGGAGACCACAAGGGATTTTCAGACTGTGCCTGGGACTTGAGAGTAAATCCACCTCAATGATCTGCTTTAAAACTGTGGATTGACTCCAAATAATCCCAGAAAACCTGGACCAGCAATCATACCTGAAGCCAATTTATGCACAATGACTGCAATTTAGGGTGCAACAGAGCTGTACCTGTGATCTCTTTCTGGCTTCTCTACCACCATGTGCTTTCCAGCGCTAGTATTCTCTTTCTCTTTTCATCCTTCCCATCTCTGCTTGTCTCTCTCACACAGTAGCTCGTTCATCTGCTCTCAATAGGTGCTGCTCTACCTAATTAATTGAGGACTTAACAAGTGCAGTTTCTAATGAATGTAAATAAGCCCATGCTCAGAACAGTGGCTCACAGTGTTAGCCAGCACTCCTTCCTCAGAACAGGATATTATGAGCTCCACCTCCTCTCTGCCAAATTAATGCATTAAACTAATAGAGCAGAAGCAAAAATAAAAAAGGTCTCTTAAAACTTCATTTCGAAAAAGGACTCAAAAACATCAAGCCATTCCCAGCCTCTGAAGCCAAGCAGAGCTATAACATTTGGCAGAAGATTAGGCTTTTGGAAGAAGGGAAAATAGTAATAAATCTAGATTTCCAAACCCAAATTCCCATTTGATGCTTCCAGTGCTCTTGTTGGAGATGACTTAGTATATAGCTTGGGAGGGGGCTGGAGGAAGAGGCAAGGGAACAGAATCACAAAGAGATATTTCTGTTGCCTCCTACGGTGCCTAAATGACTTCAATCTGTCCCATAACAACACCCAATTTTAAGCCTGCCCTCCCCTTCTTCAGTTCCTTCTGAACTGTGAACCTGAGATGAAGATTTAGAGAGGTTGCTTGGAAAATTCCTCATTTTCCTCACCCTCAGCCCATATGTGACATGATATGCAGGTCTCCAACTCTTTCATTAAACTGCTGATGATATCCATAATGTACACGAATGACTTAACAGATGCATTTAAAAGAAAAGAGATTATTAAACTCCACCACTTCCACTAGGTTAAAAAGCAAGGGCATTCATCACCTCCCTTACAGAAGAGGTGAGGCTGTGGAAAGGCTTTGCAAAAGCTGTCCTCAGCTGGAGGAGAAAGTCTGCATTTGTGACTGTCCTGTTTGGCGAGACACAGCAGGGCTGGCTTGACACACTAGAGCAAGGCAGAATATATAGGCCAAATACATCAGACAATGTTTTGACAGGGAGAAAAACATCACTTTTTTTTTTTTATTATTCCCCCCAGTGCATCTAGTTAAATGAAGCAGCAGGGGTTCTGGGGAGGGTTGGCATCCAACTCCAAAGCCTCTCTCGCAGCAGGAGCAGGGCATCAGCTGTACCATCTGCAAGTCCAGCCTGTGAAAATCCAAGCCAAAGGTACATTCCCAAAACAACTCAAATCAACCACCATCTTCCTCTGTCACTGAGGACTCTTCTGTAGCAGTAAGGATGAAAACAAAATTCTGAGGATTTCAGAGTACTTTATAAATGGGCAAAAGTGCTTCCAAAGCAGCATCTGAATTTGTATCTCTCTTTTTTCACAGATGGGTTGGGAGCAAGGCTCTGTTAGTTTAGATCTTATGTACCTAGAGTTCATGAAGTCAAAAGAAAGCTTTGTGTCTTTCAGTAGTTTTTGGATCAGTTTACAGGTTCCAATAGTTCTTCCCATTGCCCTGTCCCAGGCTAACAGGAAAGGGGGAACAGAGGAGTATGGAGCAGTGAGGAGCGTGAAAAGAAGGTGACAGAACTGTCTTTTGCATCAAATTATTCTCAGCTTGTTGTAAGCTCCTAGCCTCTAGCAATTAGTCCAGAAATAAAGATTTGTTTGTATTTTTCACAGTCTGTCCCTGTTGTGGAGACCAGACAGAAAGCCAAAGAAAATTGTGCTCTTCCCACTGCATTTCCTTCAGCAATAAACACCTTCTTCATTTATATATATTTAAGAAAACAACCACAGAAAAACACCAGGAAACTGGAGCTTAAATCTTATTTATATATAAGCAAAATCAGCCTGTGTCCAGGCAGAACAGCTGGGCAGAGCCAGGTTCAATCTCTAGTCTTTAATATTAATTTTAACCTCAAAATTCTCCTGTGCTTTTGTCTTAAAAAGACATACCCCTAAAATTGGGGGAAGTTTGGCTCAGCACAGCTATCAGAGCTCCTCTGTGTGCCAGCCACCCAGCCCTTGACACAACAGCAGCTCCCTTAACCCTTACATCCTGGGAACTCATTATCAACACTAACTATTATTTTTTAATATTGTTTATAAGAAATCAAATACGATTCTCTGTGCATGAGGTTCTCAGCAATGCTCTGTTTTCCAGAGGAAAGTTGCTGGTTTTCAGCAGGTGCCAAACCCCAAGTTGCCCCTTCAAACACCTATCCACTTGCCTTTCTGTTGGCTAGAATTAAAGCCAGGGGAGAAATGATAATTCTGCTCCAACCTGACATCCTGAGCTGGAGAGGAGGAGGGAGGTGAAGCAGCTGAGCATGGGCTACACTTACACTCAGACTGAGGACCAGCAGCTCCAGNCCAAACCATTCTAGGATTCTATGATAAAGTCACTGCCCTTTGTTATTTCGTTAGCACAAGGGAAGCATTACAGAAAAAAAACCCAACATTTCAGTTGCATTATGTTGTTAATTTGGAGAGAAGCCATTGTCTTTTCTAGATTGTCTTAAAATAACTGTTTCCTATTGAAATAGCTTCCTTTCTCCCCAGCCAAATAGTGAAAGCTGTTGGATTTGGAGATGTTGGGGAGAAAAGGGCTCTGGGTTGTTTCCAGCTGTTAAACTTATGGAAATTAAACAGAACATACACAAGTGATGGGAAGCTCAAATGGCTAAAGTGTTTAGGGCTTGTTTTGATTCCCTTCCTGCCAAAGCAGCAGCAGTTGCCCATTCTTTCCTTTGTGCCTGGCAAGCTGAACACTGGTAGGACAAGCCTCTAGTCTTGGTGCCTACCACGGGCTGTTGGCATCTGGTCACTGCTCTGCTGTCCTGAGCTGATCCTTTTATTCCATGGCATTCACCTCAGATGTGTTTCAGCTGGCTTGGTGGCCTTGCTATTAAAATCCAAACCTGCATGAATCACCTTCAGTTTATACACAGAGCAAGTCACAAGTTTGCTGTTCTTGTTAGCCTCTGGTTGCCCTGCATGCCAAAATATCCACTCTTTTTTTGCTATTTCAGCCACCACAGTCAACCTTCTTCACCAGGATGGGCATTTTCAAAGTTTAAGCCTTTATAATAAAAAAATCCTGACTGTTCTCTCTAGACTTGCTCCTGACAGCAGTCTCCTCACTAATTTTACTATTTCCTGGTCTGTTTGCTTTCTCTCCAAATCTTTTCTGTTTATTTGATGCCAAAATAAAAATCCTTGTGTTATTTTTGTTCTATAAACACTGATATTTGGGCTTGCATTGACCTGAGGTGTAAAGATCTGCTCTTCAGTGAGATGGAGGTCAGGAAGGGATAGCAACTCAAGATTACACTTTGGATTATGCTGTTTGAAGTCTCCTCACCAAACACAGAAGAGCAGGAGCCACATTTTGTTGTTGCTATTTAAAGCTTGACAAAATCTTTGAGTAAGTCTGATGGTGTTCTCCAGGTAGTTATCCTGCTACCACTGGAACAGTCTTGTGATCATAAGGGAACATGGCATAGAAACCCCCAAGAGTTTTGTCATCAGCTTAAACAGAGGCAGAATTTTCCTGCAAATCCCTGTAGTGGAAATACAGATTTGTTCTGCTAACAGTAAGGCTTGAAGCTGGTAGAAGAAAAGAGGATTATCAGTAACATGTCAACAAAGCCCCTGCATTAAACAGGGACACCTGGCCAGGACCCAGCAAAGGTGAAAAGGTGGCAGAACAGGTAGAATAGAGATAGAGCTCAACACAGCCAACATTCACAGGATCCTTCCCAGCACATTCATCTGCCACCAAGTGTCACATCCAGCATATAGAATAACCACCTTGGTGACATCCACACAGGTCTGCAGGTCAGGCACAGCTCTGGCAAAAGGAAAGCAATCTGACAGTGTAGGAAGCATCCCCACAGTGAAGCACAGCACACAACTGAACTGAAAAACTCACTGTTATAGGACAAGGTGGGAAGCAACTGGAAAAACATCTCTCACTGGGTGTTAAATTCAATAGGCACCATCACCAGTTGAAACAATCCTTAGACTGAAGTCAGTGGAAAAGACATATAGATGGGGGGGAAGTGATCACTCTACACTGGTGGTTACCCTCTTGCCTAGTTGTTATTGCTAGGGACAGGAGCATGAGGTGGGACAGATCTACACCACAAGTCCTCCTACATTCTCAGGGTCTTTGACCCAGGGACAGAGACTGCCTTTGCTCCAAAGTAGCATTGCTGATTTTTCTAGACAAGATTAAGGTCAAATGTGCAGCTTTGTGCTCTTGTCATTTGCCTTTGAACCTAGGCTACCTTGCTTGTACTAGCAGTTCAAAGCACAGGGGCAATACACCAAGGGGATCATTGCTAGGTAAGAGTAGAATCATCATAAAAAGTGCATTTGCATATCATGTGTTAAAAGCTTTCTGGGCAGGGACCATCCCTGCTGGCACAGACACATCTGATATCTCACAGGCATTGCTGAGATGTCCAGTTATGGTACATCTCTATTCCTGTTGTTGTTAACATCCAGGTTTAAAAGTGATATTTCACAGGCCTGCACCTGTTTTTGATGCAAATACACAAATCCCAGAACAGAAAAAGCCATAGGTCCAACACTGCAAAGGAGACACAAGTATGACATCTGTATAGCACCTGAGCTCAGGGAAGCATGGCTCCAGCTGAGCACAAGGGATACCCAAAGAGACTTTGTCTCTGATCACCATCCAGTGCAGATTAGGAAAGAGAATGTCCCGAGAATAAAAAAAGAAAGCAAGGCTAGGAGGGAATAAACCCTCTTGATCTGTCACCCTCCTAGATCATTAAAACATACCACTTAATCCTGAGCAAGATGATTAGACACCTCTGTGCTCCTACCAGGGGAGCCATTTTCCCCAAATAATAAGCAAAAGGCTTCTCAAACTGATTCTCTTCTCCCTAGAGTAGGGATTTAGACACATCAGGAACTTTAGGGATGGAAAATGCCTGGTGAAAATGCCAAGCTGCTTCCTCCTTCCTGGACATCCCTTCCTCCCTTAGTGTGCTCTTTCCAACCACTTTACCTGACTGAAGCATTCTCTTTTCTCCCAATCTCACCACAAATAACCTTGAGACCCCCAAGAAAATTAAGGGTATGAACCAAAACTATTTAACAGCTTTAAGGCAGCAAGAGAGCCAACACAGCCTCTCCTAGATGGGAGAAAGAGGGAAAGGGTCTGAACTCAAGGTCTTGTAAATCTGTGTGTCCAGCAGCAGAAGGACTTCTATAGGTAGTTCACCACTTAAACATGGCACAACAGTTTAAGGTGGTGGCTGGGTTTGTGCTAGTCACCCCCCCCTCTTCCTACTACTCTGCAGCCAAGAGAAGGATTGATTCTCTGATGGCTTGTGCACCCTGGTGCTGAGCTTAGCCCCCCAAGGATCAGTCTCCTCTTCTAGCACTCATTTCCCATGTGCCCTTCCCAAGCTGCTCTGTCTTCTAATAGTCTACTTCTCAGAGACCTTTAAATATATATTTTAAATTCCAACCAGATTCTTGGACTTGGCAGATAAACTGTAGGTCCCATAAGAGTTATATTTGCTTTGAAAGCCTTGAATGAAGTCTTTTATTAAAAAAAAAAACTTCATTAATATTGCTACCTATATGCCTGCTCCCCACTTCCTGTGCAAATCCAAACAGATTCTCCACACAGAAAGACTTTTGAAATTCACATATTTACTTCCCCCAAACAGTGAGAGTGTTACTGAGGAGCTTGGGGTAGAGTCAGTCCACATCTGTGTTGTCCTACTGGAGTTTAAAAAATATGAAGCCTTCTATTCATTGGAGAGTAAAAAAGTAGATGCAAGAGGGGAAGATATAAAGCTGGGGAGATTAGGGCTCTGGCTTCATGCTGTTGGCAGAATTTGGTCCAGTTTGCAATCATATTATCCAACAATTCAAAGTCAGTAGAGCTTATGCAGTACAGTGTGGGCAAGGGTGTTAAAGCTGTTCCTGCCACAACAGTCAAACTTAGTAGAGGAGTTGTTTCAAAAGTATCACACACCTTTGGATTTGGTTTTTTATGTTGTTTAAGAACAAGCAAAACTTGTGAATTCTTCCAGCTGCAGATGCACAACCCTGGCTTTCAGCACGTGTCATCCACTGACATCCAACCAGCACCTCAAGGTATTACACTCACAGAACAAATCTTTCTGCCACTGCAGTCAGTGTGAGCTCCTCTGGCTGAGAAAGGGGTTGGAACACAACTGGGAAGCAGAGGTAGGAGTAAAGCTGTCTAAAGGATGACAGAAATCCAACTTCTCACAATATTTGTTCTTAGAAGTCATCACTTTCCAGGTTCACTCCTTCAAAGTTTGAGTAGCAACAACAATTAGCTACAGACAGACAAAGGCAACATGCAGGCACCAGGCAGAATAAGAGACAGATGGACAGCCAGCAAGTGAAGCAGAGTCATCTGGGGCATAATCCCAGCTCTGTCATTTACTACACTTCCAATTTCCCTTTTCCAGTGCAAGGCCAGAAGATACGTAACCCTTCATGAAGAGCTCTGCCAGTTACAGCCTACATGCCATGACATGCAAGTAATCCCTCTGAAGACTACTTAAATGCTTGAAATCATCCATGCTTTTAAATATATCTCAGGGAAAATAGTCAGTACAAGAGGAATCCAGTTAAAACTTCCAGACCTTTACATGCACACTAAATATTCAGTGGTGTCTAGGGCTAACCAGCCAGGTGTGCACACTGGTAGGACACACAGCACTTTTATACGTTGCTAGAACCAGCACAATTCAAGAAGATGCTCAAGTAGGCACCAAGCCTCCTACATGTCTAAATGACTTGGTGTTCTCATTTCCTCTCACCAGGAGCAGGCAGCATTCCCAGGCACAAAGCATGCTGCACAACACTACTGCTTGGAGCTCCCATCACACACAGAGCCAGGAGTGCCATGGGGAACACTCCCTGCAAGCAAGGAGGCCTGCTGAAGAACACCAAGTGACACAAGAATTGGAATATTCTTAGGCTCAGTTTTCCCTAAAAAAAGAAAAATATCCTATTGAAGGAGAAGATTTTCCAAACATCTCATTTTTAGTTTGTCAAGGAGAGTTAGAGCCCACTCCAGTTTGTTTGGTGTAAGTAATCAAAATATGAACTGCATCAGATTTTGGCTGCAGGAGGGAGATACAGAATAGCTGTTTCTCCACCATACTAAGAGAGCTGTCTCCTGCCCTCCTGTTCCAGTTCAACTTGCTGTTCAGCTTGGGGACACTTGGCTTGTGCACTGTGTGGCTGCAGAAGAGTTCTTGGGGAGAGCTGCAGGACAGCTCTGCTCTTCCCCAGGTTACTGCACATGTACTGCAAGCCACAAGGGTAGATGCTCACCCTTTGAGCACAGCTGTCATCTCACCACAAGTCCATAGGAAAGCCACATCCACCCCTGAAAATTCTGGATTCTTAATGGCATTTATGTGATGCACTTCCCCAGGTGAGGAAGTTATTTCTTTGACACTTGGAAAGCAGTCCAACCTTCTTCTCTACAAAGTTCACAGACTGACAGAAGGCCAACAAACTCTCTTTCTTCCATCAAGTCCTCTGCATTAGGAACTGCTCTGTAAGGTGCTGAGCACCTCACTTAAATCAGAAAGCATTTCTGGGGCAGAGATCCTGTCATGGAGGAACCTCTATCACAGAACCACATCATCTACCTGCAGCACATGCTGTGCTCCAACATTTGCAGCTGGAAAGAACACATTGAATTGCAACTATTGCAACTGTGGCTAAGATTTTCAGCTTTTAATGGGAAAGAACTCCAGCTCTGGCTAATTCTTTCAAAGGAACAAAGGCCAGTTACATCTCAGCAGAGCATGGGAAGGATAAGTATCCATGTGCAGCGTAGCTAAGGATCATTGTTTAAAAGTCCTTTACAGAACAAATGAAAGGCTGAAATCTTAAGAAGTTGATTTTGTTTTTTTCATTGATTTTTGTTATGTTTTTTCCATTTTTAAGGAAAGAAGAAACATCTGCAGGAAGTACTTTTGAGACATATAATGCACCTCAGATAGTACCCTAAGGGCCATCTTTAGAGTGGAAATAAAGCTTCCATGCGAGGAGTTTGTTAACATTGTGACAGGAATCAGATGCAGACACAAAAGCTCACTTGTTCTGTAATGACTTGCTGAGATAAGTGTCCCTTATCAGCAGTACTGTTTTCTTTTGGAAAGGAAAGGACTCTGTGTGTACAAGCAGGGGATGGAAGTCAATGAAAACAGAAGGCTGGAGAGGTCTGAATGGGTATTTTGTCCTGTAATTCTAGCTTGGGGCTGCTTTTTTGGGTGTGGAAATATCAAACACTGACCTCCCACTGATGGTCCTTGGCAGTGGGATAAGTCACTCATTTATTTTTGCTCAGCCACAAAGTTGCTATGTAGCAGGACAAGATCCTTGCACAGTTACACAGCTCCAACACATCTCCTGCACTCCAGCTCCACCACACCCAGCCCTCCCGTGCCCCTGCTCAAAATATCACCCAGCTCATGCCCACAACCAGCTCATGCCCACAGCACTGCTCAGGCAGCTCTTTCAATTGGGGAAGAAAAGAGGATTTGTGCAGATGAAGGGTTAGGGTGGGAGGTTTTAGAACCACCTAAAGGCATCCTTCTGTTATGGCTGACAAAGGCCTTGCTAACAGGGCCTTTGGTGGTGATGCACTACTGCTTCTCACCTAGAAACCCAAAAGACATTGAGCTGAAATGAACTACAGGAAAGCATCACACACAGGAAGAGTGAGGTGTGCAGGAACTTGTCTCTATCCAAAGTAGTCACAACATTCTTTTAAGCAGGGAGTGAGACTTGCTCCCCTAGAAGGTGGCTATGGACTCTTCTGGCTTTTGGCTCAGGCCTGCTGACATCCACAAGGAGTTTTGTCTTGGTCTTGGAGCCACTTTAATACCAGAGAATGCTCTGTTACAGGCTGATGATACATTAATGATGTGAGAACTCATAGGGGAATCCAGGCCTCTTCTCCTGAGCAATGCAAACTCAGGAATTAACATATGGCATCAAGATTCAGGATAATTAAAGTAGAACCATGACATCAGGGAGTTCCAGTTGAGTCTCATCAGAACACAAATAGACTTAGCTCCTCTGCTCCCAGGAGAGGATTTCAGACCTCTCTGCTACATCAGGGGTTCAGTCAAGCCAAGTAAACAGCTCTCCCAAATAATCATCACAACACCTGCAGCAGGCCACAGACACTTAGACATTTTGGAGACCACCATTCCATGACATGCTCAAAAGCAGCAGCACAGCTTTTGGTTGCATTGTTAGCAGATCACAAGAGGTTTCTCCTCCCTGTGCACTAGGCTTGTGTCCTAGTGATTTTATTGGCAGGTCTGAACATGGAGCTGTACCACAGTCTGGACAGAAAAGCATGGGACCCATCAGCAGGATACATCAGCAATGCTGTGTCAACAGCCCATGGCAGTGATGCAGAAACTCCCTTGTTGCCAAGCACGTCATCTCTTAGAAGGCACTACTAGCTCTGCATGGTCACATGCTGTTCCATGAGACACAGGGAAGCTGAAAAGTCTGGATTAAAGGAAAGGCAAACAGCTCTGATAACCATCAACGTGGCAGTTAGCACTGCACTTCCACACAGAGGAAAAAGGGTGCAAAGCTAGAGGAAACTTCCACCATTGTCTTACTGGACAACAGAAGCCAACTCACTGAAAGAATGGATGTGCTCTCAGGTCCCATAGCCAAGTCAACATGGATAATTGCAAAAGACACCACAGCTAAAGTTTTACTTGTCATATTTAAGGCTACCCAGCTCAGCCTAGCTCTGCCTCCAGAGGGATCCATGCTGGAACATGCTCCAAGCAATCACGAGGACAGGATTTTTTTTTTTTTGATCTATGCCAAGTATTGCTAAAAATTCATTCTGACACTGTGATACATTTCTGCTCCTCCATTGCTAATTCAGCCACTAATACCTACACAGACTCTGTTCCATAAACAAGTCTGAAACTAGACAGGGGGGATCAAGGGATTTTGTGGGATTCGCCTGCTACAGCCAAGGAATGCTCCAACACCTCCCTTCAGAGACAGAAAGTTGAAAAGGCAGGGTCAAGAAAAGACATTCACCAGCCAAGCACTCATGTGCAAAGGAGTGGTTTGAGCTTGAAGTACTTGTCACTTTAAAACAGGTCCTCTTCTGCCATGGATTCACTGCTCACCCTTAGCTAGCCATGGAAAGGGAATAGGTCATCATGAAAGAATTAGGCTTTAATAAGCAAAAGCCAGCTCCCTGAGATGGAGATCCTCCTACTCAAGCCTAGAAGTCTTCTGTCAAAAGACTGGCAAGAATTAGAACAAAGTAGAGCCCCTGTGATCCCAGCTCAGGCAGTCAGCTGGATGCTCCCAGGGAGCAGTCATCTGCTAAGGCCCAGACAGGGGACAGGGAGAAGCTCTCAGACAAAACCAACAAGGTTTGCTGTGCCACCATCACCAACTGGGGCATGGTAAAGTGCAAAATATTAGCAACCCATACACTTCTGGGCACCTTGTTCAATTGCCTTTTTTATAGGCAACTTGATGGAATCTGCTGGATAAACCCTGCCTTTGGAGACAAGTGGGCTGACAGGAGGCTTTCTGTTGGCTGCCTGGCATGCAGCAAGGGGTTTTTTTTGAGGCCTTCTGGATACAAACCAGGAGCAATATAGAGGTTGGACATTTTAGTGCCAACTCATTCCCTTCAGCATGAATTTGATGATGAAAAAAAAGGCTCCAGGCTGCAGAAGGGACAGGGTCTGTCTGTGCACTTTGGGATGTGCAGCAGAGGAGCTGGGGGAAGATGTGCTGGTAATGTTAAATACATAGGCAGGAAAATACATTCCTATCTTTGCCAGAAACCAGCCAGGGCACTTCTGGCTGTGCCATCAATGCCCTGGAGTTTGAGGCACAGGACAAGAGAGGAACACAGGAGTGAGCAAGCTTCTCTGTTTCCAAGTAGCTGGCATCTGCTTGAAGAGCTCCCAAGGTCTGAGATAGTTCATCTGTGTTAAAGCACAAACTCCCTGTGCTCACTTGGTTTGCCCTGGCTCTGTAAAGCAAGGCTTCACAGGGGCTTTGAGACCTTTCCTTAGTGTTGGGCACTGCAAAAAGACATTTCAGCAGATAAAGTTGGCTCTAGAATCATAGAACACTTCCAGCTGGAAGAGACCTTGAAGATCATCAGTGCAGACTTTGTCCTAGCCCTAGCAACCTGCTAAATGATGCTCCCAATGCAACATCTACCTGTCTCTTAAACACCTCCAGGGATGGGGACTCCAGCACCTCCCTGGGCAGCCTGTTCCAATGGCTCACAACCCTTGCAGCAAAGAAATTCCTCCTAATGTCTAGCCTGAACCTCCCCTGGTGCAATTTCCATCCATTTCCCCTTGTCCTATCACTCTCCACTAGGGAGAACAGACCAGTCCCTGCCTCTCTACAACCTCCCTTCAGGTAGATAGAGAGAGCCATGAGGACTCCTCTCAATCTCCTCTTTTCCAGGCTCAACAGGCCCAGAGAACTTGCATCACTGCAAAGCTGGCTGCAAGCACACCTTTGGTGACACACTCCAGTGCTAAGTTGGCATCTTCATTTACATTCTTAGACATGAAAATAAACAGTAATATCTTCTCCCATGAGAATATACACACAACATCAGTGTGCTCTAGCCTGGGCTCTACCCAAACAGTTAGTTCTGGAGAAGACCATAATTTCATTCTTTTAGTGAAAGATTGCCTTTTTTTTCCTGGCAGAATTCAACAGTAGCATTTCCCTGGAAAACTCTTGGAGCTGTCTCAGGAGCAGAGTTTTCCAAGGGCAAGTTATCATCTCACCTTGCCCCAAAAATGGTCAGAAGAGATGTCACTAAGTGGCAATATGAAGCACAGCATACTAACGTGGGGATGGGATTGATGAACACAGCATGGGCTGCTTTGACTCAGGGCTTGTTTAGGTAAGACCTCAGAAAAGAAGAAATAAGAAATCCAATCTAATCCATCTCAGGTTTCACAAGACAAATTGCTAGTGCACAAAGCAAACAGTTCTTGAGAGAAAGTTATTACTGCTCTGAAAATCCATCACTTGACATTTACCCTTGCTTGTCTCTGTGGCTAGAAGAGTAGATTTGAAAACCCTAGCAGGTTCAAGCAAAGCAGGGATTTTTACCTGTGATGCTTACTTCAGAATCACCTTAGCTTGGGAAAAAACATCATATTTTTCCCAACTCAGAACAAATATTTCAACCTGTAGTCATTTATTGGATTTGAGCAAAGGTGAACCTTTGGTACTGAAATTCAGCTTCCCAAAGGACTGAAGTGGTGTCTAGATTTACATTTGAAAGAAGACAATCCTATGGAATAGGATCAGCTGGTTTGCTTCCCTGAATTGCATTTGCTCTGGGATGTGTTTCTGTGCTGTTAACACTGCATGACAACCACTGACATTATCCAGCCAAACTTGTCTCTCAGTGGGTGTATATCCATCACAAGTGACTGTCTCTTGGAAAAGAGCAGGACAGAGCCCCTTCATTAGAGCCTGGAAGGATCTGGAGAAGATCCCAGGCAACAGGTGCTGGGAATTATGTCCTAGGCACTGCCAGCAGTCCACTGGAGGAAGAGCAGGTAAAGACACCACTGTCACCTCCCTGGCCAAGCACAATGGTTTAATGACTGACAAAGCCTTCTTATCCCTTAGGGAGTCACAAGCCATTCCTGTATTCCAGAAGCAAGCTGCTCTGCAATTCCTGCTTTCTTTTCTCCCCCTACACTTTTTAAAGCCAAGTACTAGGTTTGCCCTTTCAGTCCTGTGTAACCTCACACATCCCCAGGAGTCCTCAAAAGGAGCCAAGAACAAACTGGTGCTCATAACCCTCTTTGGCACTATTCTAGGTACTTCGGGGTGTTTTTTTATCCCAGCCAGTTATCTAAGTAGCTCTAGTGTGAGCCCATAACATCATCAATGGCTGTAGAGCATTAACTGGAATGGCAAACTGCAACGTGCAGGTTTGGACAGACATGCCAAAGGCATGACATGTTCTGGCATCTTTTAACATCAGCTTCCCCCTGCAGTAGGCAGAGGAGAGCTGCCTCTCTGGTCTCCTTCACAATCATTCTTCCTTCTACTACTTTTTGGAAGCAAACCTACTTGGTTGCTCTAATCTTGACTTTCGCCTTTCCTTTTTGAGCACTGAGCAGCTCCCAGCTCAGCTGAGCTGATCTCTTATTGTACTCCCTCTTTTCTTTGATTAGGGTAATTTGTGTCTTTTATAAGTCAGTCTTCACATTACAGCCATTAATTGATCTGAGACAAGACAAAACTTCATGTGTTTGGGGAGGTATGTGAAGATCCTGGAGGCCATATGTTCCCATCCCCAAATGGTATGTAACTCATGCTTTCCATCATATGTTGCTGCTATAGAAGCCTCTTTTATCCAGCTTAAACCCAAGTAGTTTAAGTGTCTCTGCTCCCACATAGAAGAAAGAGGCCAGCATCCCTCAGCTGGAAAAAGGGTGTGATCTGTGGTCAGGGAGGAGCAGCCAGGACATGCCATACATATGGTCCATGTATCCCATTCAAACCACAACCATTCCTGCAGAAGCAGCCTTGCAGAGGACAGGCTCCTCCTGGGCCACAAAGGTACTTCAAGGCACTGGGGAAAGGCTGTTGAGCCCCACAGTGTGCATGACACTGTGTGCATCTGCATCATCTAGCCTCCTAGCCCTGCTGTTGTGCTTTCTTTTCCAGCTGTGTTTGGAAAACCCTGCTAGCCCCTGACAGCAGGCTGCTGGGAGCATTGCTTTTTCCACTGTGCACCAACTCCCCTGTTGCTGGATGGAGAGAGCTCTGAGGTTGGGCTGTTCCAGCCTGCTCTATGTGGCTGAGTGAAGGCCAGCACTAGCCCCCACGCTTTCCCTGGTTCATCATCTCACTTCTGTCCTAAGGCTGAGTCCAGACTTGCTTATGAGCAGAAGAGCAGTTTATAATCACCTCCATCAACATCTAATCCTTAGTATCTTTGCCTTGGGGAACAGATCAAGCAATTTTTAGGCTAATTCACCTGCCACTTATTTCCCCACTTACATCCTTTGGTATATGCAGAATCTTCAACTCAGTTAAAAGTCTTCATCTCTCCTCCTCACTCATAAAAAGCCTGCTCACTACCTTTAATTGTTGTGATCCATCTCCTTCCCAGCCCTTCTACCAACAACCTGGCCCCTGCTTCAGCTTGCTCACACAATCCCAGTATGTCAGGGGTTGGAAGGGACCTAGAGAGATCATCTAGTGCAACCCCCCTGCCAGAGCAGGAGCACCTAGACCAGCTCACACAGCAATGTGTCCAGGCAGCTCTGCAATGGCTCCAGACAAGGAGACTCCCTGCTCTCAGACCAGATCCAAGGGCAATAACCGCATGGGGTTTACCACTCCAGGGACATGGCCTCTCATATTCCCCCACCCTGCCAAAATCCCCATTCAGGTCCATGTGTTAGCTCATAGATCATTGCATCTGTCTCTCCTCTGGCCTTGGCAGACAGTTTTGCTTCAGCACATATCTTCCTGCAACAGTACTGAAGAGATTTCTTCTAATCTGTTTGCCTTTCCCTCTGTGCAATTCCTCCTCCTGCATTTATCTTTTGATTTTCTCCACTGCACCAAAGCAAAGCACTTCCAAGGACCCTTCAGAGCCCCACCATAAACAGCAGAAGAGTGTACCCCTCTCCTCTCTCAAAGCCATCACAGATCTCTCCTCTGATATCTCAAGCACTCTTGAAAACAGCCAAGTTGCTGGTGTGCCAAGGTCATTGCTGCTTCTCAACACCACGCTCTGCTCCATGGCTCTTGGGGCTCCCACACTGTTTGCCCATACACTTTGACTGCAAGTACCATCACTTTGTTGTCTCAGTCCCTGCAAGGGAGAACTATTCTTACTCTGGCAACAGCTGATAAACTACAGTTTAGGAAGACTCATGCGTCCAAACAAAACCAAATTTCTTCCATCTTCCTCGTAAAGGAAAAACTCATTTGATGCAATTTCTTTTTACGAGGCCAACTCTTACAGACCCTCCAGCTCTCCTTATGGAAAATAGGGGGAAAGCCCTGGCAAGGGATTGGATATTTTTGGTGTTTTTTCAGGGTTTTTTTGGTTTTGTTTGTTGTTGTGTTTTTTTAAATATATATGAGAAAAAGCCTATATTATGCTCTGCCTACATAGGCTTTGCCAACAAAATTTGTTGATGCTTGCAAAACTATGGGACAGTTGTCCAAATGCCTGCCACTTGCCACTCGTAGACAGTCATGAATTGTCCTTCTGGCTGACAAGTTAATGTTGCATCATAAACTGCCCATATGAAGTTTTGTTGCTCTAACACATGATTGAATTCAATATGTCAGAAAAATGATTAATTGCCCTAGAGATTTGGATCTTTCAAAATAGCAGATATTCAAAAGCCCAATGTGTTTTATTCTGGTGCTGGTAGAATTTACATCACGGTTAATAAATAACAGACCTCCTTCTGAAATTAGGTCATTAGATTATTCTATTTGCACACATCAGAACTCAATCAGATGGAACTAGTAATGTCTAGGATACATAGGCTAGACAACAGTGGCATCTCAAATGCTTGAGGGGATAATTTGAAGGTAATTGTGATCTGACTTTCAAGTGTTTGCATGTTTAGGTGTTTCAATATTAGGGGTAAGATTAAAGAGAAGTGAAGAAGGTTCTTTACAGCAACACAGAGCTTATAGAAGATTTGTACCTTAGGGTATCCCAAAACTTAGTACATTTTCTCAAAACAGAACACACAACTGGTCCAGATGATATAACTGTTACAGTGTACATCAGTGGCACCCACCTGGCCAAGCCACCTCCAGGGAGCAAATTCAGCATGTGCTTCTCACTGGCCCTGAGCCAAAGGGATCTATACTTTTAGCATTAGAGAGTGCAGTAAGTCCTTCCAGCCCTTCTCTGCATTGTGCAGTATATTCCCTATAAATATGCTCTGAACTCTCCTACTCTCCTTGCATTTTGCTGCTTTTCACATAGCTGTGCAGTACAGAACACCACAATCACAAAAGCTGATTGCAGGTCTAACTGCATTACCCTGAGCACTCTTCTCTGGTGCTCCTCTGATGAGCACAGCCATGCAGCACCACAACAAAGCCCAGNCTGCTGTGGGCACAGTTATGGCACCAGGGGCCACAGGAGACCACAAGGGATTTTCAGACTGTGCCTGACAATGACCAAATGATTACACAGGAATTTGGTTACTGCACCATAACCAGGTGACTGCAGACTTGCCCACCCCAAACATGATGCACTTTCCTTAGTACATCCAAAGCCTCCCAGAAGACCTCTGCCAGGGCTTGACAGCCAGTCTGCAGACAGAAATGCTTCTGGTGGGATGCTCAGGCAAACCTAGAGACAGGCAGGAAGGGACCACATCACCCTTCCTGAGCCAGTTCTGATCATCTCCACATACCTCTGCTGCCCAGAGCAGCCTTCCCAGACCCAACACCCCACCAGTAGCCTGGGAAGAGCTGCTGTTGCCAGGAGGCACATGGGAAAATAAAAGCCAATTATAAGTGATGGCTTGGTTGACAGCAAGTACTTTTAATACAACCACCACACACGAATGCCAATACTCTGGCCTGAATCCCTTTCTCATCAGCCCTTTGTGTGCTGCAGACTGTCAAGGGGAGCATGGCCCCCAGCATGACAGAGCCTGACCTCAGCACTGCCTTGCTCAGGGTGTGGGAATCAGTGCTCTGAGGCTGCAGGAAACAGATGCAGATAAAAATCAACTGGGACACCACCAGTTTAAGCCAGTACCTTCCATCTTGGTTTCATGTCCCAAAAGTCCTGACTACAGAGGAAGAATCAATAGTTCTCCAATGTTAGAGGATGCTTTGGATAATCAAATAGAACAAGCTGCTTTTTCCAATAGCACACCTATTGCCAGGAGCTTTGGGGAAATTTGGCACATAAATACAATTGATTGAATGGTTTTGTCATAGTACAGCCCCAGACCCACACTGGGGAGAGTGTGAAGGGTCCTTGGGCCTGCAATGAGACCTTGTCTCCTGCAAAGGACCACAGCAGACAGTGCTCTCCATCACTGCTGCACCAGTCCCAGAGGCAATGCTGGCTCCAACAGCAGCTGTCCCCCAAACCTGGATGTTAAACACATCTGTCAGTCTGCAGCCCTGTGCTTTAACATGCCTTTATAGCCCAAGACACTAGAGAACAGGACACAGAAGCTCTTGGGACAGAGAGCTCTTTCCTATTTCCTCTTTAAAGTGCCTTCTTGCTTCTCTACAGGCAGAGGAAGGTTGGTAAATAGACCTTGTGCTAGCACAGGAATACAAGCCTGGCCTGTAGCTAGGTTGTTTTTTCAGAAAATGCTCTCCACTGAGGCTTTTCTGTTCCCTCCAATCTCCACACCAGGACCCTAAACTTTGGCCAAGCCTCTGCTCTTAACACTTTTTTGTTTTCTTAAATGGACTGAGAAGTCCTTTCATAAAGTTCACACGGAGAAAACACATCCGTCCTTGGGTCCAAGTGGGTTTTCAACTCAGTCCCTCCCTCACCTCAGGAGCAAGCCCATTTCATGACAATGCCCAGGCCTTGAAGAACCACATACATGTACAAAACCCCCTTTCTATGGAGCTTTTTTGCATGCATAGGGCTGCTAGGAATTACAGCAACTCTCAGCACAGCTCTCAGGATGAGGAGGCAAACACGTCAGGCACTGCCTTGGCTTCTGCAGAGCCTCCACCAGCCTGCTGCTGATGTGGGCTTTGGAAAACACACTATTTAAGACATTTTCCCCCACTATTTTCTGGCCACTTAAGTGTGACTGTAAGTATCTGGCTCTGCAAGGGCCCTGTAGTTTTTCCAGTCTTGGAAAAGTGTTGAAGGTAGTGTTTAAAAAAATGGATCGAAGCACTTCTGTATCAGATTTTAATGTTTCAGACCTGGTTTATTCCACGTTATAATTACTATTCTGCCATATGATTATTTCGTTTCCACATTTCTGCAAGTCTTTCTGCCCAAGGTCCTCAAAGCATCGAATAGTCCTAGGCATGTGGGATATCCTAGCACCATCAGATGAGCATCATCTACCCATGTCCATGAGTCAGAGGGGAAAACCAGGCAGAAGTGACAGTGAGAACTGGAATGAGAACTTGAAAGTGCACCTCTCTTTTACAGAGCTTGATCTTTTGTACACATTGGGAGAATTGTAGCAGAAAAGAAAAACCAACCCTATCCTGCCCAAACCTTACACCAACACTCCTCTGACACCCAGAGTGTCTTCTGGACCTCTAACATCTTTAAGACTGCTTATTCTTCTTGGACCCAGTTGAATGCAGAAACAGAACTGCCATTAAAACCAAGACACCCCATGCTAGATGGGTTTTCCAGCTCGACACACCAGTAGATAACTTGGGCATCACAGGAACTTCCAAACACAGCAATCACTGGTGCACTGCTTGGAACCCACACCTTGCCTCCTGAAGCAGCCTTAGCTTTCAGCTGTGGGGCAAGAAGTCCTGCTATGAAGGACAGCTGCATAGTTAACAGGTTTTAGGTCATTTATATGCTTTAAAGTGTTCATTTCCATCTCTGACAAACTGACACTCTTCCCTTTCATTATGTTTCTCCTAAGCACTGTAACTGGAAGGGCTATTACTCATGACACAGAGGCTTCTTCTGAGCCCTCCTCAATACCCAGCCTCAGGTCTCACTCTGATCTTACTAAGTAGTGCTTCTCCCTCCCAAAACTTCTCATTTAATTCTCTTTTGAAGAGCAAGTTCTCACTGCTGCTAAAGGAAGGCACAATACAGCCCAACATTGCTTGCTTCACAAGGCAATATGTCCTGACTCAACCAACACAGCTCCTAGAACTAACTCTAACCCTGTTGCATGAACATGGGTAGGCAACTTCCATCTGCCTCCTTAGATTTCCATCAGGAGCTGGGTACTCAGGGATAGGAAAAGGAATGAGGAAGGAGGCAGCAAGATCATCCAGAAACACGTGGAAAATAAACCATTCACCACAGAATAATTCAGTAAAGTCACAAATAAGCCCAGCAGAATGAGTTGTCTTTCCTGCCTGTCCAGTCACAGCCACCTCCCAGGATGCACAAGCATGGGATGAAGAAAGGTTTCCCAGCAGCCCAGGTCTGAAGAGCCAGGGAGTGGAAACAGTGGAGAGCATTTGGTGTCCCAGGAGAGCTGCCACACATCCTGCTCCAAAAGCTGACCTTACAGTCCTCTCCAGCAAGAGGGAGGCTTTCACAGTGTGCATGGCAGCTGCTGAGAAAAGCAGGGACATGGGGAGGGGTAGATGTAATAATTAGAGGGGTTCCCTCCTGTGAAGGGGAGTGAAGGACCCCAGGAAGGAGAAGTGAAGCTCCTCAGAGGTGGAGTCTGCCTGAAACTGGCACCACACGTCATTGGGCTCAATGTTTGCACTTTTCACATGCTCCATTTTTCCAACCAAAAAAGATGAAGTTTTCCACAGAAGCAGATGCTTTTCTTGAAAGATTTCTTTGAGTTGAAATGCCAAATTCTCCATCAGGAAACTGTTCTGATGGAAGCATTTTCGACAGGCCCTACTCAAGGTCTATTTCAGGACTGGCCCTTGCTGGCCTGAGTCAGTTTTTTGCTCCTCATGGCTTGTTTTTCCTGCCATTACGTACTTTGAAATCAAGAGTGTCTGTTTGAACTGAGCTCCTGCTACTGTTTCAGCCAGCCCTTGTTGTGACTCAGGTCATGGACACAGCAGCCCTGGCACAGCTCAACCCAGCATGACTGGGGGCTGCTGGGCAGGAGTCTCCTCCTGGTAGGGAATCCCATTCCCAGCAGGAGAGTTGCCATTGCTCATCCATCTACAAGAGAACACTCTTTTTTCCAAACCCTCCTCTGAAAACCCAACTATTTAAAAACAGTTTGAAGGCATTTTCAGCCTACTCCACCCATTTCCAGAGCTATGTCAGAAGACTTTTAGAACCACTGTCTGGTTCTTCAGGGTCATTTCCACTCACGAGCTAGCAATTATTATTCCTTTACTCCAAATTTCAGCTAAATATTCTGCTGCATTCATGTTGCCTCCCTGCCCTCCAACTACAGGATGAGGAAGATGCCATGAAGCAGCAGATGCCACCAGGACAGCAGAGCACAACACCTGGCTCTACACAGCAAACAGCTTGGCATGTTCCACCACATCTTCAGGCCTCTCTTCAGCATTTGGCCCCCCTTCACCTTTGGGCTTTTCCCAAATACCCAACTGACTGCATTTTCCACTGCTACAATGCAATTTGGGCAAGGTGGGCTGCAGGCTGGCCAGGAGCTTCATGTCCCTGCCTTCTGCCTACAGACTGGAGCCTTCATGGCTCTTCTGCAGGGAATGGGGTAGAATGTCATGGCTGCACAGAAACCTCAAGCCTCCTCTAAGACCTGCAGCAACAGCATCTGAAAAAGCTCTGCTAGAAAGTACATTTTACACCTTTCATTTCAGCCACTTTGCTGCTTTGGATGTTGGCAAACATTAATTGACAGGGCAGAGTCCTGTAGCACTAACCCAGGCTGACAGCAGCAAGCTCTGCCTTATCCACCAGACAGAGAAGATTCTGTCAGGAGTTGCCAAATTGCTCCATATTGAGAAAAACCACCTACAATTAGCACAGCTGCATGCAGTCCTGTGGACACCCACAAACCCCAGTGCCACAGCCATCCTCCCTCTGGCAGATCCTGCTTTGCACCAGGGAGGTGGTGGCTGCCTCCTCCAGCATGTCATCCTTTCCTGATGCTCCTACCAACTTCTCCCAGGCACAAGCAGAGGATCTGTGGCCTTGGCTTGCCCTCTTGTGGTGCAGCAAACAAAACTCATTACAGCAGTTTTTGGCTTTTTTTTCCCCCCTATGCTGGAAGCACAAATGTGCCTCCACATCATGCACTCAGACCTATGGATATAGAATCATTTTCCTTGGTTGCCTTCTGGAATTGCTTCCAAGAGATGCCCTGAGCCATGGCTGAGCTGAGCTGTACATGTTCTTCAGCTTAGAACAACATTCTTCTACCCAGTGCTGTTTTTCATAGAAACAAAAAAATCTGTATGCAAGAGATTTGGATTTCCAATAAAATCTACTGCCAAAAATCTATTTAAAAGTTTGTTCTCAAAAAAAAAAAAAAACACAAAACAAACTCTGCTTCAGCCAAGAACTGAACCAAAAAGTTATTCTTGTCCCTCCACAAAGAAGCCCTATGAAACAGGAGAGCCTTTCAAACCAAAAATGAAAACTGTACCACAAAGCAGGATTACTTGTTTTCATGTTTAGGAAATGAATTTACAAAGACATTTCATCTTTTAGGGGAGTTGACTCTTGATTTAAATTAAAATTTGTTTTTAAACAAAATTATTGTTCTCTTCACTCAGTGCAAGTGAGATCAATAACATCAGTGGCTGGTAAGCTCCCCAGATCTGTTGGTTAGGCAGATAGTTTAACTCACAGCACTACCTGTAAGTGAGCTACATACATCTCTACAGGACACCACAGACACTGGGTCCACCAAGTCTTAGGTCTCCTGAGCTAAGTTCCTCACCTCACAGTATCCCAGTATGTCAGGGGTTGGAAGGGCCCTAGAAAG